>ML685771.1:2295178-2379465 GCA_007922175.1 Pelusios castaneus
GGGGGGATGCCGGGTGGCGCCTGGGGCCGGCTGGGGGGGCCCAGGTCAGGGTGCCTCCGGGCAGGGAGCAAGAGGGGCTGCAGCTGGGCAGGGGGAGAGAGGGGATTCAGCTATGCTGGGGGGGAAAGGGACTGCAGCCAGCCTGGGGGGCGGAGGGGGGGAGCTGGGCTCTTGGAATACTTGTTTATTGGGGGGTGGGGACTGGCTCTTCTCTTTTGGGCTGCTGACCCCTGACGTAGCTGCTGTCTCTTTGGGGGGAGGATTACCCACATCCGCGGGAGCCTCCCGCCCATCCGCACGGATAGTCGCAGAGAAGCACTGCAATGGCGCAGCCGCTCTGCGGGAGCATTTTAAATATTGATTCGACCTCAGTCCTGTCCCAGCCTTGGGCTGTGGTCTGTTAACCTTGGTTCTCCAGACGGGTGGGGCTGAAGGAGAGGAAAGTTTCTTACCTCCCGAATTCCTGTGACTAGAGCCTTGCAAATCTGCAGATAGCCACTTTGTATCTGGGCCTCGTTTGCCAATGGGGGCTTGGGTACAAATTCTGTGTTTACACAGGGTTGGAAATACAGGATCTCAGAGGTGGGGAAGCAGCTGTCTGTAGCTGATCCCCATCTTTGAGATCCTTTCTTCCCTCATCTCTTCCCCCCCCCTCTCCCCCCCAGTACAGAGCCAGGGGAGGTAAGAAGGAAATCAAGATAAGCGAGAAGTAGCCAGATCATTTAGGGAACCTCTCAGGACTTCAGGGAGGCAGCTGTTTCTGCAGAGTCAGTCTGCGTAGGCGGGCCCAACAGTGCTCAAGGTGATCCCTATGGATGCAGATCGATCTTCTTTTTGTGTCCGTGCTGAACTCTTGATGTGACTACGGATTACTAGCGCATCTTCTCTCTTTCAAAGGAGGGTGGGGAGGGGTTTATATGCGACCCTGAGGGATTAGTTTGAGATGCTGGTTTGATTGATTTGACTTTCACCATGCTTTCCCTTCTAAGGAGGTGCGCAGAGGGGGTGGTCTGGGAGACAAAGCCAGACTCTGGCCTTTGACTGTAAAAATGGGCCGGAAAACGCCTGGTGTTTCTGGCAAAGGCTTACAGCTTTCTCTGAAAGGCTGGTTCAGTGCTGACCTGTACCCTCTTCACGTTCTGTCAATGATGCCATGATGTGCAGCGCGATAACGGCAGCTGGTTTTATGTGCAACTTTTCTTGATTTCTTTTAACTTCGCTTCCCCCTTTTGTTCCTCAGTTATTTTCAGACCCTCTGAACTCTTGAGTTCGGAGCTGAAGAGTAAGTTGGCGTTCATTTGCAGTTTGTGAGCACTTGCATGTTGGGCGCATGTTTCAAATGCCAGTTTGCACTGGCTCCTCGTTCTAACCTGCACTAGACCATGGTTTTAAAGAGTCTCACCCTCATAAGTGACGTGTTTAATGCTCTAGCAAAATGCTACGGTTGTATATTTGTTAATGATATGGATCTCTCTTACCAGTAACTAACCTCTGTTGCGGGGGAATCAGATTTAGCAAAAATTCTGCTTCTAAAGTTTCTGTAGAAAAATGTAGAAAGAGGGGCTGTTCTGTTTCTGTGCAATTACTTGAAGAAATGAGGAGGAGGAGGAAGTCGCACCTGAAGTTGTCCAAGACTGCATTCCCCAAAAGTAGTCTCAGAATGAAGGGTTGGCCAGCCTTGTTCTTGTGAATGACTTCAGTGGTTGCGTGATGGAGCGGCTCAGTCACAGGACCTGAAAGAGAAAATTAAACCCCAACGAGGCAACTGTTGACATGAAAGTAAGTCATCTGGTAAACAGTTGGTTACTTCGCAAAACCATTTGCAAAATGGTGGTTGGAAACCTGCCAGAGGAAGTGCAGTGCTGAGGAGAGGATTTAAAGGGGCCTGTTAGACAATTCAAACAAATACGTAACTACGTGAGGCTGCAGGCTTCCAGATTCACAATAGAATGGACGGTTGGACAGACTCGCTCCACACCCTGTAGAACCGGGATCCAGCTGTAACTGGTGCAGGAGTGAAGGAAGACAGCGTTCCCAAATGCCACTTCTGGCTCACCCCGTCCTCATGCCAGCAGGGGCTGACTCAGCAAGGTGCCTAACTTATGCTGACCAGCCACGTCTGCCCTGGGGACACAGAGCTCGCTAGAATGTCTCTGTCGGTGGCTCCCCGCAGTGGCAGAAACTCGGCCGCCTGGTTAAGACAGATTTATGGTCCTGCTCTGCAGCCAGCGCTGCAGTTAAAGAGAAGATGGAAAAAGAGATGAAACCATTAGAGAAGTGCTCGGTCCTGCTACATCTGAGACATGGCTGCCCACCAGCTCATGCCAAAGGACGGAGCTGTGCTTCGTAAGGAACAGAGCTCTAGAGAGAAAAGAGTGAGCTCTGGGGGCAGGAAGGCGCTTGAGTACTAGATGCAGAAAGCTGAGGCAGACACAGAGAGTGAGCCCTGTGTGAGTTTTGTCTGACACCTACCGGTGTGGAGGGCACCTCAGAGAAGGCTGCAGATGCACCTTGATGGAGGCAGAAGTCAGTCCCTTCAGGAAGAAGCCTGGGCCAGCCGATCAGCCCTGCAGGTTTCTGTTTCGAGGGCAAGATTGGTTGTTTGGGGATTTATTTGCACCTGCCGGAGCTCATTTTAAGAAGAGGCCCTGCCTGCACTGTCTCTTCTCCTTGCCCTGCCTCACCAAGAGATCCGGTCCTTTTAGAAAGATGGTCCCTAGCCCAGAGCTCTTTGGAGACACTGCATCCCTCCAACTCCCTGACTTGCATTCAGAGTGCTGGCAAACACTGTCCCCGGAACACAAAAAGGCTGAGCCAGGGCCCTGTGAGCTGCACACAGGAGAAGTTATATTTAAACGAAAATACTGGTTGGGTTTGGAGACTGGACCCCCTTGGTTCATCTGTGCTGCCCATCAGAAGGTGCCCTGCAGGGGAAATAGTAGCTTTGTTAGCCAGGATGGGAGTGATGCTGCTGCTCCAGGGTGGTGTGTGGAGTGTCTGACTGGGAAAAAGACCTGAATGATGCAAGAAATGGGCCTTTTCCCCAAGTGCAGCATTACCAGTGGGGCAGAGGGCGATGCGTGGCTCCAGTGAACTGGTGTAAAGAGGAAAGGGAAATGGGAGACGCCCATCTGCATCTGTAATGCTCCGGGGAAAGCAGTGTGGAGGGGAAGAAGCAAAGCTGCCCGCATGGAGGATGTTCTGCTGCGGAGCAGAAGGCTCTCGGGTGTTTTTCAGGTAGGATGTGCCAGCAGGGAAGCTTTCAGTAAGAGTGCAGGAGAACTGATTGAAGGTCAAGGCTCCAAGAGGATGGCTGAGTCTCCCTTAGGGAAGGTACAAGGTGTGATAGGGAGATTACTGGAAGCTGGACTGGGCTTGGCGGGAACTGAGAGAGTAGCAAAATGGTGAGATTCGGAAAGTGTGGCCAGCGAGGTAGGTTACAGCGGTTACTGGCAGAGCTCACAGCGGGGACTTCTTGATGTGTAAATAGTTTGATGTTTTCTTTTCGAAAAATTATCCAGCTCTCTAGGAATCTTAACACAGACAGTGCATTAATATCTGCAAGGAAATCCCCGCGTGAACTTTTCCATGCTGAAGATGTTCTCTCAGCCTCAAACATAAAGAGTGTATATTGATCCGGTCTGTTGAAAATCTGTTACGTAGCGATAGCCTCATATGGTAGGAAATTGACTGCAGCCGTCCATTTCAGAGACGTGATCGTTTTATGCCTGCTCGTATGTGCGTTAAACACTCAGACTTGTGTCTTCTGAGGGATGTGGACCAAGTTACGCCTGTGTGATCTAAAGACACATCCACAGCAGCTGTCATGCTTACACACACTGGTTAAAATTGCACACCAGCTGGAGACTGCATGTGTACTTGCTTTCAGACCGGAGAGTTTTGAACTATTCTGGTGGCCTCTTGAAACCTAACTAAGATGATAAATATATGCAGGTTACGGGCTTCTTATGCCTTCCATTTGAGTAGGTGTTTGTACTACGTGACTTGATAAATATATTGGAACCCTGTTGTTTTCCCCAGTAGTAAATTTAAATAATTCCAACATTCCTACGTTTCCTGATTACACTACAAAGTTTGTTTTAAACTCTTCTTTTCCTGTTTATAAAAATAGATGTTTGTCTAAACAAAACTCTTTGAACTGTAGATTTTCCAAGAGCTGAAAAGCAGCGATATTGCTAAAACTTTCCGGAAAGCCATCAATAGAAAAGAGGGCATCTGTGCTATCGGTGGGACATCAGAGCTCTCCAGTGAAGGAACACAACATTCTTATTCAGGTACTACTCTGACATTCGAGGCTTTCTGGAGCAAATGGCCCAAATGTAACGTGTCGGTTTGAAGAACTGGCAGAAAACAAGCTCTTATTTTTCCCCGGATATTCAAATTGAAAGAAGAGTCAGGCCAAGTGTTGCTCGATTAGTTCTGTTTAAGTTGAATGTGTTCACATTCCTGTTAAGACCTGTTCTGCTAGTGTCTTTCTGATGGCTGATGCATCATTGTATTGCATTTGGCTTTAGCCACTCATTGAGTGTACTACGGAAATTCCTTCACTGCTACGGAGGGTAAAACCTCAATTTGCCTTCTGGGACCAATCCAGTGAAAATCAGGGGCAGGAATTCATGTTCAGATGTGTGCTATGCTGTGAAAGGTCTGCATTCATGTTATGACCGCTCCTGTTTTAGAGGAAGAAAAGTATGCCTTTGTGAACTGGATAAACAAAGCCCTGGAAAATGATTCTGACTGCAGACATCTGATCCCAATGAACCCAAATACCGATGATCTGTTCAAAGCTGTTGGAGATGGCATCGTACTGTGGTAAGTCACAAAAGTGTGGCCATAGGACTTTGCTCTTCAATCTTGGCTGCTTTTCTGATCCTGTATGTTTGGATATAATTTTTTGTCCCTGTAAAATGAGGGATGTAGTCCATGCAGATGTCCAATGCAGTAGTCTGGGCTTGATGACATGAGGGAAATTGGTGTTAAATATTGTCGTGGACTGTTCGCTTGGTTTCATTGCTTCTCTTTTGCTTTGAAGTGTAGTTTACCTCTCTCTGCTCCCCCTGTAGACTGGGATATTGTGTTAGCAAAATGCAGCTTGGCACAGATTCCTCTAGTTACACACAATGACTCTAGAAAAGGCTGTCCTATGATAACCCAGCTAACGTCATGGATCCATGGAAATGCATGACAGAGCCCTGTGGGGGGAAGTTCTGATCTCCGCCCAGTTTCCTTGCATACCAGCATAGTGAAGCACTATTGTGTTTGCTGCCCTTGTTGAAAGCCTCAGCGGAGATTAAGGATGAATGTGTCTAGAAATGGGATCTCTCAATACCCGATCTGTTTCCCATTGATGATAATGGGAGCTGGATTCAGCTCTAGAGCTGGGCTGGGCACCCTTTCATAGGGAAACTTGCTCTGGTGTTCACTGCAAAATTTGGAGTCCGCTCTTACCGTCCATCAAACAGCTGGAGCCAAATGGTCTTTCGCCAGCAGAAGGAGGAAGATCTGTTGTAAGGTTAGGCACTGTCTTCTTTTCACTTTGATGATGTCTTTTCTCTGTCTTATTTTGACACCTGTCCCTCTTTGACATATGAGTAGGACTAATCTGAGTGGGGAATAATTTATAGTGTAAAGCAAAAACTCTGCTTTGATTCATCTTGCGGGTTGACGCATGCGCTCCATGCTGAGTAGCAGAAAAACCCATTCTTTGCGTGTTATGAATTCCCTTTCATGTCATCTCTCTCTAACATTTGCACAGTCTGGCTTTTTTGTTTTGGAATTCACATGTAATATTAGCATGGTCTCCCCCTTCTAAGTATGCTGAAATAGGCAATGCAGTTAAATTGAAAGAAAAATTTTCACCTTAGAATTTACAGCGGAAATAAACAAACAATGCTCTTCCCTCATTAGCTGAGGGTATTATGAATAATTCATGAGTTTTTATTCAAGTAACTGATCTAGTTCAGGGGTGGCTATTACTGTGTTTAAAGTTTTATGAGGCTTAACTATTAATTACAAATACATTCTTGATGTCATAAACGTAAGTCCTTCTTTTAAACAACTTGGTACAAAGTGTCTGATCAAATCTCAATGTTTTGTTTGTTTGCAACAGCTTGTGTTGCAAGTAAATGCTTCACGGTGCTTGAATGTTTTTGTCTTTGTCAGTAAAATGATCAATCTTTCTGTTCCGGACACAATTGATGAAAGAGCAATCAACAAGAAAAAACTCACACCATTCATAATTCAGGTATGGTATAAACTTTCATTGCCTCTTAGAAAGATAGAAATCATGCAGGGCTTGGTTTGTGAGGAGTGATTTGATACAGACACCCAAGGAATTGACTAATTCAGGACTCTGGTCCAGGGCAGAGCAGAGTTTTAATTACCTTTAACAATGTAAAGGAATCTCTGTACTCTGCTTTACGAGGAAATGTTAGTGCAAAGGATAATCATCTGTGGCTATTCAGACGGGCAGGAGGAATGACCTAATGCCAGAAGCTGCTAAGAGTCCCCTTTCATTATTAAAACTGACATACTGTAGTGATGAGTGTCCCATTCGGTTTATTCTGTTCTGATCAGAAAGGAGGCTGATGGGTGTGCGTGTATACAATTAGTGATACATGTTGTAATATGTGAACTAGGTACCTGCGTGTGCTCTTATAACATGTGAATGAACACTTTGCAAAAAGCCTTTTTGATCTTATTGATGCCACTAGATGTGATGTAGAGGCTGAAACCAAATACAAAAGGCTGAAATTAAAGCTTTGGGTTTAATTGGATTCTTATTAATTCAGCCCACTTCAATGAAACTTCCTTTAAAAAGTCACTTGGAGTTGAATTGTAGCTGTATTTGCCCTAGAGCTGTACGTTTTCATCTAATAAAAGCAGGGAAGTCCCCAGCCTGTCTCCACTGAACCAAATGCAAAGACCGATCTCATTTGGCTGTGTTGTTTACAGGAAAACTTGAACTTGGCATTGAATTCCGCCTCTGCCATTGGGTGTCATGTTGTCAATATTGGAGCAGAGGATTTGAGGGAAGGGAAGCCACATCTGGTTCTGGGGCTTCTTTGGCAGATTATTAAAATTGGCTTGTTTGCCGACATCGAACTCAGCAGAAATGAAGGTAACAAACGAAATGATTATTTATCCTTAGCCAAGTCTTCGTGTGGCCACACAGAAAACTGGGTGGGGTCATAGGTGGTCTATATCAGACACAGTCCCTAATATCAGGACATCTGGTAACCCTACGCAAACTTGACTTGCTGTCCTGTGGGGTGGGAATGTCTGAGTGAGGCTTGAAATTACTCATGTAAACTGTATTGCCCGGTCTGACTGATGTTACCCTTCAGCACTGGAGACTTCATTCCACATATGCCTCCTCCTGCCAGTCTCTGATTTTTCTTCCCCTTCTCTGCAAAGGGACTTGCCTTACTGATCATGTTGGCTCATGAAGGAACTGCCGTGGGTTGTCCGTCTGAGAGGTCCGGAGCCCTCCCACAACAATGGGGAGTTGGCTTGACTAGGCTGGATGTCGTGTGCTGGCAGAGTGCTCGCACTTCAGATCTAGCAACAGCCATGAGGTTTTCTTGTCATGGGCGCATTTTGAGTTCAGAAGCTAAATGAAAACAAGCTTTGCAAAGTGTGAATGAACACATGCTCTCCGAGTAATGATATCATCTGACTGGGAATGGGGAATCTGTGTTCAGATACCATCAGTTAGATGTCTTGCAATATGCGAGCAGATAGTCTCAAATCACAGCACACCCAATGTGTGATGATTACAGCTGGTCAAAAACCAGACCTTATTTTCTCAGATTTATTTTGTTTTGTTTTTCATCAAAACTTTTTAACTGGAAATTAAAATGTTCTCACTTTCTGGACAAACACCTCCCCAAACTGACTTTCTAGCTTGCTTGCTTTTTTGACAAAATGGAAATTTTCTCAAAATATTTTTGTCAACCTTACATGAAAAATACTCAGCCAGATCTATTAATGTCTCCTGAGCATCAATGTTCCCTGCTCCAAAACGCCAGGCATCAAAGAACGAGTGATCTGCCTATCTCTTTTGTTATGTCTTGCTTCACTCTTCAGTTGTCGGCGGAGTTTGGCACAAGACAGATCTTGCTTACTGATTATGTTACCCACTACCTAAAATAACAGGTGCAATCCTTAAACTCTCATTTTGAAATTGGCTTGGATGTTCAATGGAGCAACATTATTGGCGGCCTGGTGGTCAAGGTGCCTGGACTTGTGACATCATCAGCTCTTCTAGTCGGGACAGGATTTGGGTGTGGGGGGGATTGCATTGCTTCAGTGAGTGGCTTTCTCTTGGCAGAGTTGGAAACGGTGACTCTGCCGTGTAGCCTCATCAGTGCAATTCATCCCACTAACCAACAAGCCCTGGCTCACTTGTGGGCTAACTGTACCGCACAAATGCAAGCAGTGACTTTAGTTTCCTTTTTCTTACGCGTTCCTCTCCCCCATCGCTACCAATGCAAGTAGGATTTGGGTACAGAATTTCCAAATCTGCTACCTGGTGTGCATCAGCACTTGACTTATAGCAGTGGTCTACTGGTAGCTGTAGTTCTTTTTCTGAAAAACACGTGAGATCACACAGACACTGATATTTGTTTTAAATAGAGGGTTGTGTACCAAATAAACCAGCTAAATTGTCTCAACCTGGAGGACTGTAACCAGAGCTGGTCAACAAATGTAAAGCATTTACTACAGAAAAATCCATCTCCTCCAGAAAAACTTCATATGGAATATTTTGATTGTTTTTAACTATTATTTTCGTTGGAGAAAAACAAGGTGTATTGACTGAATCAGAAATTATTAGAGGAAAAACTTTGATGTGGTCAATGTCATTTTTTGGTCTGAAAACATTTGGGTGAATTTTTCTTCAGCAAGCTCACTATAACGTGGAAGAAGGCCTCAGTTAGGAACAAATACCGTCCTGTATTTATGCAAGTCTGTGTTTTCTTCTAGCTTTGGCTGCCTTACTTCGTGATGGTGAGACTTTGGAAGATCTTATGAAATTGTCCCCAGAAGAGCTGCTTCTGAGATGGGCAAACTTCCATTTGGAAAACGCAGGGTGGCACAAAATCAATAACTTCAGTTCTGACATCAAGGTAATTAGGACTCTGCGTCTGTGAGGAGCAGCCAGGGTGTCTAAGCCAGGGGAGGATGGGAGCTCAATTGGCAGCCCCTTGCCTCTCTGCTGAATGCTTACACAAATTGGTAACCGATTCTGTAAATACATACGTGCTTTTAACTTCACTGGGACTCCTCAGGTCGATAAAGCGACGCATCTGTTAGCATTTGCAGGATTCAGGGCTTCTTTACTTCAACAGAAGAGCTGAGCCTTTCCTAGCACAGCAGAGAAAGAACGACTCGTAGGGTTGGGGATTCTGCCCTTGAATCCTCTCTGCTGGGCTCTGATTCTCCAGCCATAAAACTAAGCCTGGTGTCTCTCTGTTCTTTCTGGATGCCTCCATCTTTGAAAGCCCTAAAGGTTTATTACTGCATGAACGGGAAGGATGCTTTCATGTGGCCCAAGGTACATCTCAAGACAGTTCTCTTCCAGGAGCTGTTTTCCAATAGTCTGTAAAAGACACTGCACCGGAGCACATCCAGAAACCTGGGGGAGCTTTTCACAAAAGGCTTTGACCAGTTCTGCATTGCAGAGCTCATTAATTGAGTGAAATGCTAACTCTTGATAGCAAACACAAATACTTTACCTGAAGTGTCACAGGCTGAGAAACTGGCTCTGGTGGAAATGGGGTGAAGGTGGCAGAAGGCATACAAAAATGGGCTCCCCCACCTCAACCCTGGCTATTCTGTGGCTTTCTTCCCGCTAGCAGCGCTCCTGGGAGTGACTTGTGAACTTTATTCAGCCAGGGCTCCAAGTCTGCTTGGAATCCAGTGACGTGCCTACAGTTGGGGGGTTAGAAACAAGAGATTCATGGGATGTTTAAAATATTTTAAACTTTCTTCTGCCTAAAGGAAATTCCCCTTGATGCAGGGAATAAATCAGTTGCAAAAGCTGGGGCTGCAGAGAATGTCACATAATCTTTCAGTTTTTCCCCTGATTTTCAAAATGAGAAAAACTCCACTAAGACCTCTGCCCAGAAAACTCTGCAAAGGTCAAGTTCTGAGCTGGCAGGAAATCAGGGGACTCCTCATGGTCCCAGTAAGGGAAAGGGTTTTAGTTCTTGGCTTTTCCTCTCTCTCAGAAACCAAACTCAGGCCTGTATCTCCCAGCTTCCTGCTAGATCAGAGGATTATACCTCTAAAGTGTCTCTGGACTGGCTAAAACCTTGACATGAATATATGAAACTCATCTACTCTTATCTGCTTTAAAGGGAAAACCAAATCCCTGTATTGAGTAAACGGGATGCAACGAGAAAATCCTGCAGGCTCCTTGTATTCAGTTTATCGACAATACTGACTTCTTTTTCCTGAGACTGTTTCCTTGAGTGATGATGTAGCCCAACAAAATGATCCTTTCCGATTTGGGGTGGGGAGGATGTCCGTGCCATGAAAGATTATATAGTGGTGGGCATCAGGAGTATGAATCAATCGGAGAGGTCAAGATGTGTGCCTGTCGGCTCTCTGCAGGCAGCTGTTTACGATCAGGCCCTCCAGCTTCCATTGTTTGCAGACTGCAGGGGCACAAAATACCAAATCATTGCAAGTTGCCGGGACAGTTGAAGTGTTGGTTATATGGTTCGTGTTTCTAACTTTCTTCTTCTTTCCTCTCATGCCGCCTGGATTTCTGCTGCGATGCTCTTTCCCTCTTTGCTCCCTCTTATCTGTAAAGCTGACTGACTTGGGTAATTCAGTCAAGGTACATATGCTAACGGTGTTCCGTGGCTTGATTAAGATGAGGCTGCAGTGTAACGATACGGTGTATTCAGCACCGGGGGGAAGAGCTGAATATTCCACTTCATCCATTTCAGGACTCTAGAGCTTATTTCCACCTCCTCAATCAAATTGCACCGAAGGGGCAGAAGGAAGGAGAGCCACAGATTGATATCAACATGTCTGGCTTCAATGTAAGTATTCAGCGCCTGTCTGTCCTTTTCCTTGAGCTGTAAAACTGAAAGCTGGAAACAGCCCCTTTGCAGTCTGCTCCTGGCCTCTTGATTCCCCTGGGAGCTGTCAGTCTTGGAAGAAATCACATATCAGCGAGAGACAGACACATTTCTGGTATACAGTTGAGAGGATGTGTTCAACCCTTTGAATAAAGCAGGTATCTGAGAGTTGGGTTGTCTTTTCGCCTTGATATGTTTGGGAGCACGTTGAATTCCTCTTCTAATGAGTATTCTTCCTGGCTACTATAAAGCTTGAGAGTGGGGCTTTCTGAAGACGTGGGTAAACTGCGACCAGTGCTCATTACAAGAATATTTCTTCGTTGCTTTGTTTTAATTCACTCTGGTTCATAAATGCCCTGTGCCACCTGAGAGCAGGTGCAGTTCTCTCTTCGGTCCAGCGAAGGCAGTGGTCAGGAAAAGGTTCCTGCTTTCTATAGCTGAGTGCTGTTCTCGGCAGCTGCGAGTTGCTATCCGTGTTTCTGTCACCCAACAGGAGAAGGACGACTTGAAGAGGGCAGAGAACATGCTTCAGCAGGCAGACCGACTGGGCTGCCGACAGTTTGTTACCCCCGCCGATGTGGTCAGCGGGAATCCCAAACTGAACTTGGCCTTCGTAGCAAACCTGTTCAACAAGTACCCAGCGCTCACCAAGCCGGAAAACCAGGACATCGACTGGACGCTACTGGAAGGTGACGAGAACGTCTCTCCTGTCAGGGTGTTGGAAGGAAAAATTCCTCCTGGATACATTTGCACCACTAAAGGCTTTTAGCGTAGTGGTTGCAAGGAAAGATTCACCGCCATGGTATTGCCTTTCCAGCAGTGGTCTTTGTCAAAAGCTTTTAGGAGTGGAGTGTGTGCTTCCGACGGACTTGTCTTGCGTATTGGCACGGGCCACAGGCTTTCCTCAGCACGGACGTTTGATCTTACAGTAACACGTCATGTGCTTTACAAACCCTAAGCAGCCCCCACAATGGTGCTGAGAGGCTGGGCCTGAGTAGAGATGGGTTACCTGACACCCAGGAGTGGCTTTTGGAAGCAACGCAACAAGTCAGTGACAGAGCCAGGATTAGCACTGGGCTGCCTGGCTTCCAGCCATTTATTCATAGTACATTTTCATCCGCTAGGCCTTAGTGCTGTATCTTCTCACCTGGGGAATTGCACCTCCTGTAGGTGATGCATCATCAGTCCATTTCCTTACTCCTGAACTCCTTAGTGTCCCAAATGCCAGTCAGATTGATCAGCAATGAGAAAAGATGTCCAGGTAGCTGCCCTACAGTTTGGACCGTCATGAATAGTTATGGTGTTTTCCACCTTATAAATAAGTGATCCGATGCAGAGCTTCCTATCAGAGTGGGAGGGATGCTCAGTGTTCCCAGAGCATGATTTCTCTCCCCTTTGGTGAGAGGCACCGGTCCAGGCTGTAAAATTTCTGTCTTCTTGAACATAGGAGAGACACGTGAAGAAAGAACCTTTCGGAACTGGATGAACTCTCTCGGTGTGAATCCACATGTAAACCATCTGTATGGGTAGGTCGTCTTTTGATCAAATGCAGCTTCAGTTCTTAATCCTCAAAATAGAAACTCCACCTTTAAATGAACTAAAATGTGTTTGTAACTGTTCAGAACCCTTTGATTGAGTTGCTGATTTGTTCGGGCACCTAGAGCCTTGGATAGATGTTAATTTTAAAATTCAAACCATATCAAATAAAATAGGTGCTCCTAAGTAAGACTACCAGACTAGATGACCTCGTGAGGTCCCTTCCAACCCTATTATTCTATGATTCTACATAGGACTTGACTGATATTTGGCTACGTGTGGTGGATTTACAAGTGGCCTAAGAGGGGAGAGTACGTGGGGTGGGTTCTGAGTTATTACAGAGAATTGTTTCTTGGGTAACTGGCTGTTGAGACTTGCCCACGTGCTCAGGGTTTAACTGATCGCCATAGTTGGGGTCGGGAAGGAATTTTCCCCTAGGGCTGATTGGCCTGGGCTCTGGGGGTTTTTCACCTTCCTCTGTAGCACAGGGCATGGTTCACCTACCGGTGAATTCTCTGAATCTTGAAGTCCTGAAATCATGATTTAAGGAGGTAAATAACTCAGTCATAGGTTGGTGGCCTATTGCAGGAATGGATGGGTGAGGTCTTGAGGCCTGCATTGTGCAGGAGGTCAGACTAGATGATCATACTGGTCCCTTCTGACCTTAAAGTCTATGAGTCTATGAGATATCAGATGCTAGTCACACTGGAGAATCTAGATTTGCTATATGATAACAAGAGTTTATCTCCCCTGTGTCGAAAGATGGGAAAAGTTGGATATTTTACTTTGTAGCAGTGATTGTAACAGAATTTGTCATACCCTTAAATACAAAGCTGAGGAAAGTCGAGGTATGCTTCAGTCTCCGAACACCAGGACTAACTGATGTTAATCCGTCCTAGTGATCTGCAAGATGCATTGGTGATATTACAATTATACGAAAAGATCAAAGTTCCTGTTGACTGGAATAAGGTTAACAAGCCGCCATATCCCAAGCTTGGTGCAAATATGAAAAAGGTGAGAACTTCAGGTTACTTTAAGAAAAATGAGTCTGGATTAGAAATCTAGTATAAGATTTAGAAACCTCATAATATGTAAATGTTAATATTTTTTTCATTCTTGTACGTCTTTTTTCTTTTCCTTGGACATGTAGCTAGAAAACTGTAACTATGCAGTGGATTTGGGGAAGCATCCGGCCAAATTCTCTCTGGTGGGCATTGGTGGGCAGGACCTGAATGACGGAAACCAAACACTGACACTGGCTTTAGTCTGGCAACTG
Organism: Pelusios castaneus; assembly: GCA_007922175.1. Classification (NCBI taxonomy): domain Eukaryota; kingdom Metazoa; phylum Chordata; order Testudines; family Pelomedusidae; genus Pelusios; species Pelusios castaneus. Next base: position 2,309,105 of record ML685771.1, read on the forward strand.
ATGAGGAGGTACAGAGCTCATTTCAAGTATCTAAACTCTGTGAAAGTGGCATTTGAGTGAGACCTAATATACCTAACCCTCCATAAGTGAGATCACACACGGAGATCTGACAAAATACATCCAGAGCGCAGAACTGCCTGTTCTGGGGCAAAAATTCTAAAACTGCAACAAATTTCAAAGTTTTTTGGGTACTTGGGATTTTTCTGTTCTGAAATCGTGGGGGTAAAAAGTCTTCCCTTCTCCCTGCTCTGGCTTTTTTCTTTTTGAAACTCTTTCATATGGGGAAAAATTAAAATGGACTTTTCCCCAGTAACATGAAAAATGTAATGACAGATTCTTTTTTAGTAAATGAAAAGCTTTGTTAATTGCAATAAGTTTCTGAAATATACCTTTTTAAAACCAGCTCTAAACAATTCTAGTAAAATACAAAACTGCCAATGTATACTGTGCAGATAAAATGAGGCCACTTCGTAGTCCAGTCAATATTTTCCTTATTGTCTTGGATGTTGGCGTGAAGAGTGTGCTTAACAAATTTGTGGATGACACCAGGATGGGAGGGTTGCCACTTTCGGAAACAGGATTGGAGTTCAAAAGGAGCATGACAAATTAGACACTTGGTCTGAAATCAGTAAAGAGAAATGCAAAATACTTCCCTCAGGTGGGAAAAATCCAGTGCACAGTGGATCTGTCTCTTCCTAGTCCAGCGAAGGTAATGCAGGGAGGAGGCTGAAATCAGGACTCCCAAGATGGGTCTGCTGTTGTCGGCTGCATTTTTTGGCCCAGTAGCCACCCACACCCGTGCTGAATGCTAGATTTCACTGAGATCAGGACTTTTTGTGTGCCACATTTACCCTGCGCGCATAAGGAACTGTCTCCTGCTCATTCTCAGGTACACCCTGAACGTCCTCGAGAACCTTGGGGATGGTCAGAAAGCAAATGACGACATCATAGTAAACTGGGTGAATCGGACACTGAGAGAAGCTGGCAAGTCGACCTCCATTCAGAGCTTTAAGGTACAGATCTCCCTTCTCCAGTAAGAGGGGGGCTGGCGTCTGCTTTGCACCACATCCTGCTGCGCGCTCTGGCAGGTAATGCAATGGGTGGAGACGTACGGCTGCAAACCAGTTATTTCCCACCAGTAAGCCCTTAGTTGCAGCTCGGTGGTAATGGCGATGCGGCCTTGTCACTGGTCTGGAAAGGATCTAACAAGGGATGATCACTGGTAAATGGCAGCGATTTGGAGACAGTTTAAAAACCCTTCGTATGTTCAACATTCCACGTTCAGTGCAGCTGGAACTGAATCCTCACCGCATGTCACTGTGTGTTCTTCTAGGACAAGGCCGTCAGCACTAGCTTGGCCGTGGTGGATTTAATTGATGCCATACAGCCTGGCTGTATCAACTACGATCTTGTAAAGACGGGGGATTTATCGGAAGATGACAAACAGAATAATGCTATGTAAGTGTCTTTAGTCCGCGAATGCTGCATTTTATGAAAGGGTATTGTCCTCTTCATGACTTTGGGCTGTTGTGCCAAAACCCAGGATATCGGACCATGCAGAGATACCGTCCCACTTAGTATATGGGAAGAGCAGGCTCCGTGTGGTGCCAGCTATTGGAAGGACTCTAGAACTGCTCGACTAATTCTTAGCAATGTAACCCTCTCTCCATTAGCAGATAGCTCTGTGAACAGATCAGCTCCAATTTGGTTCAGATTTATTCAATAAATACTTGGCCTGTAGATCAATATTTGACTCTTGGACACAGGAGTCACTATGGTACATTTGTTTCCTGGTGACATCAGCATGAGTCTTCAAAATAAGTTTCCGGTGGGAGTGGTGAACTATTACGTTGCAACTTGCTTTCTGTGAACGTGCTGTAAGAACTATAAGAGCAAACTCGCAGATGACATTCCTATCTGAATATTCATAGAAAGCAGGGACAGAAGGAGAGGTAGTTTAGAAACTTAAATATCCATCAACAAGGTCTGTACTTACTTCCTCCAAGGAATAGTAAATATGTAATTGACATATACCTTGAGTTAGTCCACTTTCTCATCAACTCTTTGCTGAATGGGCTTAGGTTCAAAGTATCCAGTAATGTGCACATTAAAACCTGCTCTTTCCTTGTAATATGGCTACTTTAAAACTAGTTATTTTCTATCAAAAGGCATATAGGAAACAAATATAGATGCTATAGCTAAACAATTACACCCTGAAACCAGAGGTAAAAAAGCCTCATTACTAAACTGCATGTTAGGTATAATTGAAATTGTGCGGGGTTTTTGCCTAGCGAGTTCAGGGAAAAAGAGACTTGAAATGTTGACATGTACTCATTTCTCTTCGATGGCAAATAGGTATGCTGTATCAATGGCCAGAAGAATTGGGGCCAGAGTATATGCTCTTCCAGAGGACCTTGTGGAGGTGAAACCAAAGATGGTCATGACAGTGTTTGCCTGTTTGATGGGCAGAGGAATGAAGAAAGTATAAGATACTGACGCACATGCAAAAATCCCAACCTGCCACCCCAGTGCATGACTAGCAGATCAGCTGTGTCCGGGATGAGAAGCTGGTGGCCTGAGAACTGCAGAAACTGAAAGGACTCAGTTTTGCTTTGCAAGACTAGAACATTATCAAAATTCTCAGGGAGAGGAGGGTTTAACCAACAGATTTGCTCTTTTCCCAGAATGAACGTTTGATTTATCAAGTGCTCACGGAAATGCATTCATATCAGAGCAGCATCTTGGACTTGTTTCTGATGCATTATTTTTCAGTTACTGAGGTGGTTGGTATGAATCTTAATGGAAACAAATCTCACTTTCTATCTAAAAGACAGTTTAACCTGCATCTTGTGGTCAAATTGTGTGTTCTGGTTCGAGCTTTTTATTCCTTGTCTTTGCAGCCATAAAGTTACAGAAGTAGCTGGGATATGTAGCACAATTTCTAAGGTTTAATGAGAAAATTATATATCTGAAGCTCAGTCTTCCTACAGTATTCTCTGTAAATGGTGCTTTTTTTTATACAAATAACAAATATTTTGATTACGTTACAAATAAAACATAGCGTTTTTTCTCTTGCTACTTGTTATTTAAAGGTCTTTCAAGATAGAATGTATTTGAGAATACCACCATAAAACCCAGCCTCACTGGCATAAGAGACATGATGCCATCAAATAACATGCTGATGACATTGTGGAAACCGAGAATCAAAATGAATGCATTTTTGTACGCATCTTGGTTCATTAGTGTGCACCTAGAAAATACTTTTTTCAAAACCTGCATGGAAACCATTAGTTTTTTTAATTTAAAATGCTCTTGGGAATAAAATGATAAAACATGGTCGGGAAGTTATGAAGGGAAAAGGCAAATGTTACAAACAGCAGGATGAAGTAATCTGAACTGCAAAAGTGCCGAGCCATAAAACTGTTCTTTACAAACGTACAGGAAGGAGCTGTATCCATAGGAGTTAATGTACTCTTGCTTTGGCAAGCTGTTTGCTAGATTTTGAGTTCATGTTGCTATTCTGAGCTATTCGAAATGATGTAATATGGTGGCGAAGCATTAGCTGAAATAAAGGCATTTAAATATAAGCATCTTTTTTTGCACTTTTAATCGGATTCATGCTCTTAGTATCTCCTTACTGACTATTCAGTTTTTTTCAGTCTATTTCCTTGCTTTGGATTTGTGGACTTTTGTGCTGCCCTTTGGTTTGTGTTTTGGGAGCTACATGAGAAATACATTTTTTCTCCTTCACACTTTGCCCAGTAATGTTGGGGAAAGGGTTGACAGTAATTGCTTCATCTCAGATCAGTTACTTTGTGAAAATCTGGGAGTAGCAGTACTTTGTTGGTTATAACTAACTTCGTTTCTTGTTCCAAGATGATCTGCAAAGAGAATTTTATCCCCTCCAGCACCAGTGTCCTTATCCCCCTTGACTCTTCCATAAAGGATGCTTGGGACACTGTTAGAAATATTATGTGACCGTCTCTTCCTCCAGTATGCCTACCCAGCATGTGCCCTTCTGGGGATGTCACAGCTAACACTGAACCGTCTTCAATTAGGGAGAGTTCATAGGTCCCAGAGACTGCATAAATGCTCTCTGGGGACTAGGTCTTTGTTCTGGCTGCTCCTGTAGCTGTGTGGACAGCCTCCATGTTCTAACTTCCCACAGGGTTGGGTGTAGCTGGAACATGGCCAGCATGATGTGTGGCAGAAATTCAGCAATAGCATGGCAAAGTCAGTTGTGCAGACAGATGTTGTGGACCTTAAAAGAGGAAGGAAATTGGCTTTTCAGCAAAGTCTGGATGTCTCGGTAACTCTGGTGTCGGTCTTTCTATCCACATGGTGAGTGTGGATGTAAACTTGTTAATTCTTTTTGAAAGTTACTTTTGCTGATACTCATAAAAAGCTTGTGCAAAGTACAAAGTGTCACTGGTGAGGTTGAAGAAGTCTGTGCCTTAAGAATGAATTCAATGTTCCTGAATGGTGGCCTACGGTTAATCTGTCAAATTCCACAGTGCAATATAAAACCGTTCAGAGGGCATGTTGGACTGGTGTTTGTTTTAAAGGTCAATACGTAAGTTGTCAAAGCGGTTTACGAGATGGGTTTTGCACTTGGCTGGCCAGCGTGCCGTGTAGCATACATGCACACAGACACTTAGACACCTGTCTTTTAGGTTTTGTAAAATTTCATCCATAATTAGGGTTGCGAGACAGCATTTGTAGAGGTTTCGGAACATGGGAGGACCCTTCTTTGCTATGGTGTGTGCTGCGATCACCCTGGCTGGGGTGATTTAGTGGGAGTGGTCCTGCTTTTTGGCAGGGGGTTGGACTAGATGACCTCGTGAGGTCCCTTCCAGCCCTATGATTCTATGAAATATTGAAGTATTTCCATGTGGAAAACCAGGCGACAGTGATTTGGGGAGTCTGATGGGGAGCAGAGTCAATGGGATGCACTTAATCTGTGATTACATGTCAACTCCCATTGTCAGAGGATCTCCTTCTGGTTAATCTAGGAAGTGGGCGTGCTGCTGGTCTCAGGGAGGTAGATGTGTTCTGTCAGGGCTGTTCTCTGTGTACAGTGGAAGGTCGTTCTTGCAGCACATTCTTTATATTACGAGTCTCGTGTAAACTACATGATAAGCCTGTTCAAATAATTTCCATTCTTTGTGATAGTGAAAATGATTATTGTGGGGATTATTTGGTTTCTCTAAAGACTGGCAGCAGCAAGTCATTGTAGTCTTTAGAGCCAATAAGGAGAGGTGCAAAATGTGGCTCGGTCTAGCAAGAGTCGTCTGTAGCGATAGAGTTTCACTGTGGCTGGACTTCGTAACGAGTTGGCCTTTGCAACGTCTCTCTGGAATTTCTTGTAAGCATGTTGCTTAATATCTCCCCACTGATGTGTTGTGAAGAGGTGGATTTTACACATCTGTGCATGCATTTCCTAGGTATTGTTGGGAATAAATGCTGTCTGTTTGAGGAAGCACTCTACCATGGCCAGTTTTTCCACTCTGAAACAAACTTGTCTTTTGTTAGCTCTTAATTACTGCTTTTCTTTGTAAGTTGCTGCTGTTCATAGATCTCCGCAGCAGTGTCCACATACACACAAGATGATCGGCGTTCTCAGCTTCCGTAAGAGTACTAAATTAACTGATCTTCTGAACTTGAGCTGCAGACGGCTGACTTTACGGTGAGTCCCTGTTATGCAGTTAATGTCAACCTGTGTTCCCTGTCGGATTTAGAATCTGTATGGTGGAGACAGGGGAGCTGTATTTAAAGGGAAGCCAGAAATCTGTTCAAACTGAAGAGCCTGTCTGTTTTGAAAGGATCATGTGAAGCAGCAGGTATCTGGGCAGATGTTTGTAGCTTTGGAAGCCAAGTGTGTATGATTAACAGTGCAATCACCTAATGATAAACGTCACCATTTTAGGAGGTACGTGGGCACGAAGAATGTGAGAATTTCCTCTCAGTTGCCTGCCTGTCCTGGAGCCTGGCTTATTTCCCTGACATCCTCAATCGCCGTGGCTATGCTGTGACTGCAGACTGAGACCGGGGCGGGATGTTACGGGATTTTTTTTGTACGTTGAAAAGGTGAGGGGTATGGAGTTGATAACAAGAACTGCAGCAAGGCCGACAAACCCTATGTCTTTGTTGCTCAACAAGGAATCGGCATGTCGGCCGAGGAAGAGCTGCTAGACGAAGGCTCAGAGAACAGGGAGTGTGGGTGACATGACCCTATAGCACTCAGAGGCTTTGCCAAGTGAACGTGGCCTGTGAGTTCTGGCTGCTGAGGACCAGGCCACGGACTAGCCCGTTCCTGAGCCACGAGGACTATGCCTACCCGAGGACAAGAGGAGATCTCAAACGTATGTATTTCTAGGAGAGTGAGCCCCGAACCGTGAGCATTCTGAAGGGCTGAAGTAAGTGAGGACTCGTCTCTCCTTATGGATGTAAGCTGGGAGTTAATCCTCTGTGCAACTGGGCAAGCTGAACAATACCTGTTAATTTCATTCCACTGCGCCCTGCTCTGGCGCTTTGAGGTTTTGCAACATCACTTTTCCTTTGCTGCTAATGCAGCAGTTGAGGTCTCAGTTCTCTCCCTTATGAGCCAGACAGCTCTGTTCCTAGCATTGTGAGTGCCTTCAACACTCCTCAGCCAGTCCCACGCGGAAAAGCTTCCTTAACCTTGAACTGCGTGGTGGAAATTGCAACTGTATTTTTGTTTCAGCTGTTATGCAAAACCTCTGGAACATTGTCAGATTCCTACTTTCCCCACTAATCTCTGCTTCCTGCTTAGAATGGGAGCTGCAAGGCCCCTCCTATCTAGCTCGGGGATGGGGAATATGCTGACTTCAGCTTCACCAACTGTTGGATAGGAAATAGGAGCAACCAGCTTGTCACATCGCCCTTGATGCTTGCCCAGTGTGAACATGGTTGGTGTGGGCTGCACAGTTTGTAAAGTAGAACCTCCTAGAGGGAGAGACAGCTGGACAGCAGATAGAAGAAGAGCCCTGAAGTGGCTGAAGGTAAGTGTACCGATATCTTCCCGAGGGCAAAGGTAAGTGTGGGGGAAATAGATCGGCTAGTAAATATTTTGTTTTTCTTAATGTAGCTCCACGCTGGAGTGCTATAATAGAGATGGAGAAATGCAGTGCGGTTCATCCGAATGACCACTGACAGTGGCTTAGTGAGAGACGAGTAATGTAAAAAAAATAAAAATCTTCCTTTTACTTAAACCCATCATCTCTTACCTTCGACACGTGGCACTATTGCTTGTTTCCGTCAGGTGCCTCTGGTCTTCTCCCCCTTGAGTCCTGTGTTTTCTCACACTTTTGAGGTTAATCTGCTTGGGGAAGACACTAAGACGGGCACGGCGTTCTGTCCGCAGTCAATCACACCTCCACCGTCTCTAAAGACATCCCTTGTGCGCCTGTTAGCAGGGTGATTCCAGTGTGGATTTTATTCTGCCCTGTGCATTCAGTCCTGGCCCCCTTCTCTAGTTTATCTGCATGGGCAGCTCTTAGCACGTCTCCCTCGCTCAGTGGTGGTAGGAGCTGTATATGGGGATGCTAGTGCGGGGCACAAAATAGCTCCCAAGGCCTTTGGTGGAATCACAGCCTGTCCAGGTACAGCTCAGGAGAAGCCGTAATGGGAGTAAGTGGCCTGTAGAGTTAATCCAGCTGTGACCCCTCATTCTACACTGGAAATTTGCTTCTTAGCCTGTCCCTTTTCTTTCTTCTTGGCGCCACCGAGAGGCAGCCCTGTGTATTCCAATGACTATCCGCACCAAATAACTGCCTCCAGAAAAGAAACCCATGGCTTTGAGTCACTGCAACTTACAAACCCTTTACTCACACCTTTTATGTCCACCCACCCGTTGCCTGCCACCCAGCGATTGTTACATGTATTTAGAGGTTAAGAGCCAGGAGCAATACGCAGACAGGATTGGAGAGATCCATGAATGATTATTCCAGACACTCGGGTACGCAGTTGTGTGGGTAGAATTTCCACTCTGGGGGTAAGGAGTGTCGGCCAGGTGAGGTCCAGAGTGCAATGAAGTCTTTATCTTTTGCTCTTGAAAAAAATAATTCCAATTGGATTTTCTCGTGGATTGAAAAACGAGGGAAACGACGGCAAATGGATGAGCAGCAATGTGCTATGCGGAGAAAGGATCAGGTGTATGTCTACATTTCCAGGGCAGCGTCAGGCTCCACGGATGCATGCAGCGGGATCGATTGAGCGGGAGTGCTCTGCAGCCAATGCAGAAAATCCACCCTCATGGAAAGAGTAACGCTGAGGGCATTTCTCGTCGACACAGCACCGTGGAGGCACCCTGCTAAGGGACCGTAAGCAAGCCAACGGCGGATATGCAAGTTTCAGTATGTAGCTGGCAAATCTCCTGTTGACTCTTCCGGCAGTGTTGACCAGGCCTGAAATGGGCTCCAGCAGTTTGCACCTGTCTCCTCATACAATTCTTCTGCCCAGAAAAGCCTCGCGCTGGGAATGGGGATGTTACTGACCATCATCTAACCAGTACACATCCATCTTTAAAGGCAATTTTTCGTTCTGACCCAATAATAGCAGAAACGTGCTACGTGGATGAAAAGAACCAGAGAATTCAATATGTAGAGAGTCAAGCGTCTAACTCATCTCACAAGCTTTACGATGCTCTCAGCAGAGCAGGAAAATAGAAATCTTTAAAAGCAAAAGAGAATTGTTTGTGGGGTTTTTTGAAGTGGCATCAAGGTTTTATTTAGCAGCGAGTACTGAAAGTGAAATTAAATTGCCAGCCTCTCATGCCTCCCAGCTTGTCTTTCAAATCCAGTCACTGCACTGTTACACACCAGCTCTTCTAGACAAAGGGCACTTTTAATATAGAACTTTTAACATAGAAACAAATACATTTCAAGTGGATTTTCAAGTGATTTATGGGACAGCACGCTCTCTGGAGAAGAAGTGAAGCAGCTGGAAGAGTCAAAACAAGGACTGGTGAAAATACAGGGACTCGTTTCTACGATTTTTTTTAACATCGTGAAAAATTTTGTCTGAATTTTTTGTGGATTTGTTTGGATGTTTTCACCAAATTGACTTTAACCCATCTTTCAATTTGTTTATGGTTTTTTTTCTCCCCTGTGTGGTGGGGAGAAGAAAAATACAAACCTTCCCACCCACCTGGCATAGAAAAATGTTTTTCGTTTTCATTCCATTTGAACCAATTTGAATAATGAATACAGTATTGTTGCTATTTTGGTACCAGGATGTCAGACAGAGAAGGTGGGTGAGCTAATTTTGGCTTATTACAGCAATCTGTAACCCACTTAAACCCCGGCTCCCCCAGGCTTCTGCCCCCCCCTTCTGCGGAAGAGCTCTGTGTGAGCTCAGATCGTGTCACTCTGACCAAGAGAAGTTGGTCCAATAACCGATAATCCAGTGTGTTTATTCAGTCCTTGATTTTTAGTATCTAACAGAGTTCTGAATCTAAGCCCTCAGGCTCACCTTTTGAAAACGTTATGCAGGTTTCCTCGAGGAGGAGGACTTGAGAGGTCAGATACAGAGGAACTGCGTTGTGAAAAGTAAACAAGGAGTTCTGTGGCAGTTGTAAAGACTAACCAATTTATTGCATGAGCTTTCGTGAGTATAATTCACATGGGTGAAATCCACATGGATTACACCCACAAAAACTCAGGCGATAAATAAATGTGCGAGTCTTTAAAAGTGCCCCAGGACTCCTTGTTTGTTTTGCTGAACTAGACTGACACGGCTCCCCTCTGAAACTTGTGAAAAGAGTCACTCATAGTGATGCTGTGTTTTTGTCTTCTCTCATATTCCTATTTGAGATCACTGTGATGGGCTGGTCTTAGTCACACGTTGTCACTGGGGCGTTTGGTGGCACGGAATGAGGTGCGTCACATCTGGGATGGGCATGTCTAGGAGCCATGGATCTCGAAAGGTGCATTGCGGTTGGTGTCCAGCAGTGGAGATAGGTCTGCAGGTTTTGCATCTGTTGCTCTAGCAAGGTCTGGGGTCTCTTTGAATAGGTGTGTCCTGGAATCGGAACCCAAATATCCAGGGTCCCAGTCCTGATCCTGTATCCCATGCTCTGGACCAGGCTTCCTCTCCAGAACATGTATAAATCCCCCACGTATAGACCCTAACAGGGAGTTGGCACTAGCCAGTCCTCACATTCTGGTACAACTGGACCTGTCAAACGACAGGTAATATCTGGCCTCCCCCAGTGTGCATTTAAAGTTCACACCTGGTCGGCAAGCTTCAGAACATTAAAAGAACTCCCTGGAAGTTGAACAAAACACAATTTTAAAGTGAACTTCCTAGTTCTGCTGCTTTGGGAGCAGTGGTTTTGTTTTGAAGGCAGCCTGCTTAGTTGCTGCATCTCCATCCTGCCCCGACTCAGTCCAGACCTGCGTCTTGCCCTCGCTGATGGATCAGACGCTTAAAGAAGCGTCACTTGCTACGGATCATTCTCTCAAAGCTGTCCGAAGTAAACAGTGTGTGAGAGCCTGAGAGAGGGTAGGACGGGGTGAGGATGTGATGGCTTCCCCCACACTCTTGTCTCTGGGTTTCGTCCATGGAGCATCAAGACTTGTTGCTTGTCAGCTGTGGCTTCTCCTAAATAGGTAGGAGAAGGTTTGGTACCACATGCTAATACCTGGTGACTGCAGATCTCCAGCTCTGGATGTCTACAGCGATAGGTGATTTCATGTTCACAAAGCATTTCTCATTGCGTTCCGTATCAAACCCCAAATGAGATTGCATTGGAAAAAGCGTGCGTGCGTGCGCACCATCAAGGTGAAGGAGTCTGGCTTTGTGATGAGTCTAGCCAGATCCGTGGCTTGCAGGCGTAGGATGCCAGGGCCAAAAAGGAAAGCGATCACCAGTGGCCCTCTGCTACAGCTGGGCTTAGCAAACCAACCGACCTTAGCAGAGAGGTTATGGAAAGCCAGGCCAATGCTCCCGACACTCGGCTCAAGAGGACAAAAATGAGCTGCAATTGCTGCAATCATTGAAACGATTAAAAAATGGAACATATCAGTCTAACTTCATTCTCCTCCTTTGCCCACGTGCGGCACAAGGCGGTATCCTGGCGACCTCTGGCCTTCACCCAGTACAGACTGGGTGCACTGTAATAGAGGGGTGCGGCTGATGGCCAGGGGTATTCGAGAGCTGCCTGTGTCTTGGGGTGGGCTGCGTTTGTCTCTCGCGGCTGGAGCCGTTATTGCAGCCGTCCTGCACACAGGGATGGGACTCGGAAGGAGACAGCAAATGGCAAAATGTTGTTTTGAAATAGATCCTGTTTAATATTGATCTTCCTACAGAAACGGTGGTTTCTGATGTGTCTTGCGGTAGTTGCCAGGACCCCTAATCATGGCCCAAGACCCCGTAGCTGTAGGTGCAGTAGACGTGCAAAACAAAAGGGTTGTCCCTGGTGCTCGGTGTGATGTGGGGATGGGGGGAACTGGATGAGGCTGTGCAATGGTGACGTTACATGCTGACACCCTTAGTGAGGTGTATGTAGCCGGCCCTTTCCTGGATGGAAAACAGACTTACCCCCCTGTGTGCTCTTTCCTGCTGCTCAGCCCTGGTGTGTTGCTCGGGTGTCAGTGGTTATCAGAGATGGCCTGGAGCGGCTAAGTGCAGTGGCTGGAGCGACAGAAGACAGATCTAGGTTCTGACTTGTGGAGGGGCGAGGGAATTTTTGGGTCTGGGCTCTGGTCCTGGCTGGTGAACATTACTATTACATGTCTGTGTGACAGTAACGCCCAAGGACCCTGATCACAGACCAGGACCCCACTGTGCACGGTGCTGTACAAACACAGAATTAAAACAGTCTCTGTTGCAGTGAATTTACAATCTATGGGTACATCTATGCTGGGCGCTTCTTTCTGCACCTGCCGTGTAGGTGTACGGGTAGCCCCTTAGCAGGGTAGACAGTGAGGCATGGTTTCAGGAAGTATAGGAAAGACAGAGGTGGGTATGTGCTCTCGACGTGTCCAAGTCAGATTGTCTCGTCTCCATGACTCTTTTTAACCGTGTCCTGTTGCGCTACTTCCCCCATTTGGAGCCTTTCCTTACAGGGGGGAAGAGTGGCAGTGGGAACAGGGGCCTTTTGCTGACCCGAGTAGCTACACGCTGCAGCGTAGACACACCTTGCTTTTCCCTGTGGTGTGTGGCCCTGCAAACATGAGACCCCTCTGCCAGGGGAGTGCAGCAGACGTAACACTGACATGCAGTTTATCCAGGTGCAGAGCTGTCGTATTGCAAAGCCCATTATGGAGCTGATTTTCCTGCAGCACAGGAGTCATGCGCCAATAAGCACCCATCCTTCCCTTCCTCTCCCAGCCTGCCTGACCCCGTGGACCTTTAGGCTGAGGACTCTGCACTTTCAGGAGACCTGGGGAATGTGGCTGAGCTTGATAGTTAATGCCCCAAAGTGCCCGTGTCCTCTGCAGGAGCAGGAATCTTCCCGGCTAAGATGAGCTACTAAGTAGGGTAACAGTCTTACTAGGATGGCCTGCATGTTATGGCCCCACGAGGACGCCAGGGGGAGCGCAGCCGTAATTCTTCTGGGGACGGCTGAGTGACTCCCAGGAGCTCTGCAGGACGGCCCTGCCACTGGGCTTTGTAGGACAGTGAAATGAGGCTGCTGCTAAAATGTAGCATCTTGTTTGTCCAGGCCACAGAAGCAGCCTTTCTGCGGCGTTATGGATCAGCCTATGCACTAAATCCTCCTCTTGCAGCTTGCTGGGGGGGTCCAGCGCCCGGGGGGGGCGGTTTCTAACGGAAGTTATGGGCGTGACACAGAAGTTGTTGTGCAAAGTCCCGTGAGCTGTGCTCTGCAGGGGTTAGCTGAGAGGACCCTAGCCGTCCCTCCTGGCTCGCAACTCGCGACAGCCTGTGGTCAGCTGCAGCGCGAGTTCAGTGTGCTCCGAAACTGCGCCGGCTTTCCAGGCCCTCGGAGAGCAGGCCGTGAGAACGGATCAGCCCCCGGGAACACAGCTGTTCTAACGCAACTTCGTCTTCTGCCGGGTCTGGGGAGGAGAAGGGTCGAGCGGGAAAAACAGTTCACCAGAAATGATGTTTCCTAAACAACAAACTGAACAAAATGCCAATGCAGGGCTGGCCTTGGCGGTAGGCAAGCGAGGCAGCTGCCTAGGGGCCGCCTCATTTTCCTAACGCTGGAGCCGGGGGGGCCATTTAAAATTTCCCGCCCTGCTCCATTCCTGGGCACAGCCTCGGGTGGAGCGGAGTGGGAAATATGCACAGCTGCTGCCTGCCCCATCTCCAGCTCCAGTCCCCGAGGCCCAACTCCACAGCCAGGGGGGAGCCTTGGGGGTTGGGAAGGAGGGGTGGGGGACGGTGGCAGGGATTGGGGCCCGTCCGCGCTCAGGGTAGCCTGGCTCGGGGCAGCCGGGCCCAGCGCATCTGGGCCTCCAGGTGGGGGCGGAGGGGGACAGAGAATGCCACGGGGGGTGGGAAGTATCCGGGAAGGGGCCAGGGCGGACGAGGAACGGGTCATGGGGACGGGGAGTGGGAGAGGAGCGGGGAAGAGGGCGGTGGGCTTGAGAGAGGATAGGGGAGCTGGCAGGGAAGGGGTCCGGAGAGTTTGGTGGGGGGGACCAGTGGGGGGGCAGTAGAGGGGGCCCCCTTGGGAGCAGCCAAGAATAAATTTGCCTAGGGCTGCCAATCTCTAAGGCCGGCCTGCGCCCATGGTTTTGGAAATAAAAGGGTTTGAACTAACAATCTCTTTTCCATGGACGCTGAGGGGCAAGTCTTGGCGGGTGTTTCCTTCTTTTTAAAGTTTGGTTTCCCGTCATGGTGCCCGGGCCGGGGCTTTTTGCTTGTTTTCAGTCGGCTTTTTGCATTCTCGGGTGTGACTGGACAGCTGAGCTGTGAAATCTTTCCAAATAAAACCCTGTAATTTAAAGAAGTCAGGGTGGGGCGAGCCTGTGCTGGGGGCTGTCTGAGCACGACAACGTTGCTTCGTTTTGAAAACCGAACAAACTGCGGTTCCCTTTCCATGCCACTCGCGAGGGGACGGCTGGCCCCACACGGAAACTTGCCGCAGTCCCAAAGGGCAGGTGATGGGTCGATGAGAAATCGGACAGCCCCCAGAGCCAATGGGGAGAGGCCAAGGTTCCAGGGCAGCGTGATTGGCAGGGCGCAGAAGCCAATGAGGGAGTCAGGTGCCGTGTGAGCTGGGGCTGTGAGCAGAGTTAAGGACAGCGTTGCACCCCGAGCCGCGGCAGCGAGCAGTTGGGGGACCGAGGGTTGGAGGCGGGGCTGGAGGCTGAGGCTGAGCCAGGGTCAGGGTCGGGGCTGGAGCCGTCCGGAGCCGGGTGCAGCTGGGGAGAGGGACAGGAGGGGGACCCTGGGCAGGGCCCGGCACAGGGAGATGCCACCAGCCCAGGGGCCCTGCAGGTCAGACTGGGGGGGCCGTGACCCCAATGGGGCGATGCTGGGGAGAAGGGCCCGGCCCTCTAGTACCTGGGGTGTGTGGCCACCTCCTGATCCAGCATCCAACCTGCGGCACCCTGCAGTCCATCCAGGGCTGGGGCTGTGAGCTTCCCTCCCACCCCATAGACACTGGGTCCCAGACCGGGGGTTCACTTGTTTTCCTTTCACCTTAGGGATGGGCGGGGTCCAGGCGAATTGCTCCCCCCAGGACGGCCCTGCGTCTGTCTTGTTGCTAACAGGAGAACATACGCGGGGGCCGAGATGGAGAAGGCGGTCATGCTGAGCGGGGCAAAGCTAGCTGGCAGCAATCCTCAGCCTGTTCACAGAGCTGCTCGCGGGAGTCTGGGTTTTCCCTCGGCCCTAATTAAACCGCTCGAGCTGGTCCATGCACGGCATTCTCTCGGCTAGGCGGGAATACCGAAGCCTTGTTTAGTTAGTGTTCGTTTAGCAAGACCGTCTGGAATGTGCAGGCTCTGGGTCTGGCTGCTGGGGCAATCCAGGAGTAACGGGACCAACGCGCTCAGACACAGCAGACACATGGGCCGGGGGGACACGGTTTCTGTGTGTTACATTCCCATCACCCAATTCACACGTCCTGACTGGGGATGCCAAATTGACTGATTTATGGCACTTCGTATTCTAGGAAGTCATCCTAATCTGAGTGGGCCTCACGACCGTGTGGTGGGGAACCGTGAGTGGGAAGAACTCTGGCTTACGAGCTGAAAAATGCAACAAAAAACAGTCAGTGTCAAAAACCTGACACTTGTGAGGGAAGACTGCGAGTGGGGAGCATAGCAGGACCCGACAAAGCGGTGCTACTGTAGGACACCTGCTAAGCACGTGGCCTGGACCCTCCTGGGTTGGCAACAGAAATCACCTTTCAACCCTGGGCCTTCAGTCTCAGGTGAAGACACTCGAAGGATATGATCTTGGGCTGGGACTGAAACTGTACCTTAGGACATACGAAGCCAAAATCTTCTGGTACAAACCCAGGGTTAAAGACTGTTCCAGGACAATGTCACTGGGAAAGGCGAGAACTTGGCTTCTGCCGGCTGTGGATTTGACGACTGGCCCTTCGGTTCAGTTCACGTCAGCTTCCACTCATGATCTTCTCTACGGCTGTGAGCCCTGGGCGACCGACAGGAAACACTTGACCAACCTGGAACATCAGCACTGGCACTTTCTCTGGGAGACCCTCAATGTGAAGTGGGAGGCCAACATCTTTTGTATTGAGGCCCTGATGATCCAGCCCCTCCTGAGGCGGAATGGGCATGGTGTGAGTGACGGGGGTGGAGGGGACTCTCAAGGGCTACACAGCTATCACAGTGCTGCTGGTGCAGGGGAGCGTTTTGTCCCCGGCCTGTGCCTCCAGCCACGAACCTCATCTTTACTGTTAGCGGCTGTCTGGCTGCCTCTTTCTGCTGGGGTCTGATGCCCCCCCATTCAAACTTCTCCTGCCCCAGGGATAAAGGGGGAAGGGACGCTCTAGGGAACACACTGATGTGTCAGGAGAAGAGGTGAGGCAGCTCAGAGGTAGCAACTGATGTCAGAGCGAGTAGGGTGAGGAGGCCCCAAAATTCCTGTTGGGGAATGGACTGTGTGGACAGAGCCTCCAACCTTCCAAAGTTCTCCCCAGGAGTGTGCTGTCTAGACAGACCCAGTGGGGGGGAGAGGCTCCAAGATGGGAATGACTCACTTGGTCCCAAGACAGGTCTGGGTCAGAGGTGTGCATTCAGTCCAGGATGGAAAAGCAGAGATGGAAACCTCACTTGGCGTGCCAGCTCTTTCACTGCTTCTCCGTTCGGCTGGAGGCCAACTGGCTGTCCTGCGGGGTGCAATGAGGGAAAAGAGAGTGTTCACAGCAACTCTGCAATGTGTAACTGTAACACAATTCACTAGAGCCTCAAGCGGCACGCTGCCAGCAGTCAAGATTCCTGACTTGCAGAGGAAACGATTGTTTATCTTAACTTCAGACCAGACACACTGGATCCTTCTTGCTTAGGAAACATCAGGTGGGATCAGCTGTGAGGGGTTTTCTGTTGGGGTCCAACTTTATTAGACAGGCACCCACAAGCATTCCGGCTCAGGGGTGATCCAAATTAAGCAGCTGTGGGTTTGGTTGGGACTCTCTTTGGGAACCTTGATGAGGAGGTAGTGTGTAGTGGAGATGCGGCACCATCGTTCCTTGTGCCTTGTCTACACTAGGCAGTGTTGTTGAAGTTAGGAGGATTGGCGAGTACCTCCAGGAAGGTTTCCCAGAGATCTCTCTGGAGGATTCCCGGGAAATCTTGATCGTACATTACACACTTCTCTACCGCACTGCCTAGCTGCAGAGGGGAATGGGAAGCACATGCAAACACAGCTACTCTGGGGCATTTCTGTCCCTCCAACCAGCTGTATAATACAAGAGCAAAGGACAGCTGTGCCTCATGTAATGGGGGGAAAAATCACTTACCCGAACTCCCCTCTCCTGCATCATGCATGCCAGGGCTGGGACTGGCTCAGGTCCTCCAGGCTTGAGAAGGGGTCCTCACTCCCTGTATCCGCAAACGACCCGGTCCCTGCTCTGCTTCATCCTCCAACTGGACTGGCTTCTCCACAGCTTCCTCGTCAGAACCGAATCCAATGTCCTTGCCTCTGGGCCTGCAGAGGTATCCATGGCTCTCTTGGCAATGGGGAGCGGGTAGTCACTAAGGATGGCTTCCAGCTCCTTATACAAGCAGCAGGTCTTTGTGCCCAGAGCAAGAGTTTGACTCCATTTTACCCCTGTGGTACCTCTGCTGCAGCCCCCTGGTTTTCGCTCGGCACTGCAGTGTGTCCCGTTCATAGCCCTTCTCCTCCATTAAATGAGAAATTGGACCATCCGCATCGAAGTTCCTTCAGCTGGAGCTGAGCTGGGACTGCAGAGCCTCCTCTCTCCATATGCTGATGAGACCCAGAAGCTTGTGTGTGCTCTACAGTGGAGAGTGTTCGCTGCGTGGCGCCGCCATGGTCAGCTGGGAAGATGCAATATCAGCGTGCAGAGCTCTTCAAATTGATGGCCAGACCAAGCAGGATGGGCATCATGGGACACTTCCTGGAGGCCACTTATTGTGACAGTGTGGTGTCTACACTGACGCTTTGTTGCTAAACTTTGATGCATAAAGCTCTAGGCCTCTCAGTGAGGTGGTTTTATTTTGTTGCAAACTCCGGGAAGTGGGGTTGGAAGGGGGAAAGGGAGCAATTGCAGTGTGTACACCACCACTGTTTGGTGCAAAAAGCTGACTTGGACTGACCAGAATCTCTAGTGTGGACCTGGCCTCAGTCTCAGCTATGGAATTAATGCCTCAGTATGACGACAGAGGATTCTGGGATGGCTAAAGTGTGCTTCTGCCTGATTTGGAGCAGGGGCATGAATTTGGGGCTTCCTGATCTCGGTGCCTGCCTTATCACTGCATTCTTGGCTGTTCTGGGGTCTCGGGCTGAACATCTTTGAAAGGTCTCCGTTTTGACCCAGTGTAGAATAGGAACATATTTTGAAATCTTGAATGTTTTCATTGGATTAGAGCCGTTTCCTCTCCAGCTCTACTATAACTCTGTGATCTTGATGAGGGTTATTAAACAACCCTCTGACACTCTTTGCAAGTTAAGTGATGGCTGGCTACGGTATTTGCGATTGTATTCTGCCTAATCGAGGATGTGCTTGAGTTTCAG
The DNA here is from genome assembly GCA_007922175.1 of Pelusios castaneus. Classification (NCBI taxonomy): domain Eukaryota; kingdom Metazoa; phylum Chordata; order Testudines; family Pelomedusidae; genus Pelusios; species Pelusios castaneus. Next base: position 2,327,267 of record ML685771.1, read on the forward strand.
ATGGAGCCACTGTTTTCACTTTGTGTTGGACTGAAAGACTGTTGCTTTCTGTCCTTTTTAAATGTGTACACGTGCCTGTTTTAAATTCATATCCAATTCTGCAACCCCCTGGTCTCTCCAATTCACAGCTCCCAGTGATGTGCATGGGGGTCGTGTGTGTGCTGGGGAGGCAGATTTTGACCTCCGTTTCTAATCAGTTTATGGAGCTTGAGTGCTTGGAGATCTTCATATGGCAGGTGCTATCTAACTCTCAATGACTGCTTTTGTTAATGAAGACAGAAGTCCCACGCATTGTACGTCCTTAATCCGCCTTAACTGAAGGGAAGCTGAAGCCGTGTGAAAGAGGCACAGGCTTAGCTGCTGATTGGAGTCTTGCTCAGCAGTGGGGAAGGCCCCTGGGCACCAGCCTGCAATGGGGGCAGTGCCAGGCTGGCCCTTCCCAAGGTGCAGGAGGCTCTGAGAGGTGCAGAGCCTCAGCCCGGTGATGGACGCTCCCCCCATGAGCCAGTGCTGGGCTGGAGCAGTGGCAGGCAAGTCCTGGGTGGAGGAGCATTCGGCCAGGCTGGGCTGGCCCTTCAAAGGGAGTGGGGGACACAGGAGGCGCTAAGAGAGTCCCCTCAGCACCCTCCCACATGTTGTGACGGCCCTTCCCCTCCTCACGCATGGGGAGGAGACTGAGGCTGCCCTGTCCTAGACGGGCCAAGATGGAGCAGCTGAGGGTAAGTGCTGGGGGGGGGCACAGAAGGTGCTGAGGGGTGCCCCCCAGCACCTGCACACCCCCCATGTGTGGGGAAGGGCAGACTCAGCCCCTCACTTCCCCAAGCACAGGAGGATGGGGGTGAGTCTGCCCTGTCCCAGCCGGGCCCCTCCCCACGGCAGGTACAGACCCCCCTCCCTGGGGCAGCTGGGGGGTGGGGCCGGGACCCTTCTTACCTGGTGCAGAGGGTGGGGTGCAAATGTGAGCTTGGCCCTTGGGTACATCACTGGTTTTCCTGATTTCTGGTCACTTCGAAGATAAAAAGTAGCTGCATACATGGTGTGAGTATGGCAGGAGGGATATTACTCAGCCAACAGCTTTCTTTTGAGGAAATGCAAGAGAACCAAGAAAGCATTTATGAACTGAAAGACGAACATGCGCACTTCCCTTTGTGAGCATGTTTCATCATCACCCTCGGCAAGGCACATGCACAATACAGGAAATGCTGAATTTAAATTCTTAAAACCAGCTAAGTCCCCAGTCTCTTAACTGGTTACTCCTGCCGCTCCAGCTCCTGGCCCTTAGACATGAACACACTTTTACCAACACACTTGCTCTTTAGCGCCTATGTAATTTCCAATGCTGAGGACATTAAACCAACACTCAGCTGGCTGGAGAGGTGCAGAGGGCTTTTAAACGTTGTTAGAGTGCTGAATTTAACTTCTGCCTCGTGAGATTTTACTTCCAGAGTTTTATGCCATTTTCTTACAATACAATCTTCTTTGAAAAGATAGATCTGAAGCAGAAACCTGCACCATCTGTGTTTAAATGCTAGGAGAGGACAGAATGAGGGTTATGTTCCCTCAGCCACATTGCAGCCTCCGTTTCCTGTTCTCGGCTCTCTCCGTGGTCAGTTATTTGGACTAATTAGTTGGAATTATTCCAGAGCTTTTCTAAATCTTTCTTTGCTTCTACCCTCTGGCGGTTCCAGATCTTTTTAAGGCAGAGCAAACCACTGAGAAGTGGGATTTTCTCCCACGAAAGCTCACGCAATAAATAAATGTGTTAGTCTTTAAAAGTGCCACCAGACTCCTTGTTTGTAGTGTTATCAGTCTGTAATCTATGAAGTCCCTCTAAAGTCTCCTTCAATTGTTTTCATATATCAAGTGACTCTCCAGAGTTATCTGATGTATACGAAGTATGCCAAATTGTGATCGAATCTCTGCTCAATGCTCATTGCAAATTTCAACACTCTTGTAGCTAAAACTATACACACTAACTTCATGAGTGCCTCGTGTGAATGGAAGAGTGCTATAATCACTGATTTCAGTTGCCTTCGGTGTAGCAGAAGAAGGAGAAATGGTAGTATCTAATAAGGTTACACCTAGAGCTTTTCCATTCACACGAGGCACTCATGAAGTTTGTGTGTATAGTTTTAGCTACAAGAGTGTTGAAATTTGCAATGAGCATTGAGCAGAGATTCGATCACAATTCAGCACACTTCGTATACATCAGATAACTCTGGAGAGTCACTTGATATATGAAAACAATTGAAGGAGACTTTAGGCCTGTTTTGGGAAAAAATTCAACAGAAAAAAATTATTTTGTTTGTTTCAAAAAATTCATTTTAGGGACAATTTTTTTTTTATCCTTTCCCCTACTGAAATAATATGAGGGAAACCAAAAGTGGGGGAATTTTTTCTCACTTTAAAAGCATAAGAACATAAGACTGATCATACTGGGTCAGAAGAATGGGCCGTCTAGCCCAGTGTCCTGTCTTCCGACAGTGCTAGATGCTTCAGAGGGAATGAGCAGAGCAGGGCAGTTAGCGAGTGAGCCATTCCCCGTTGACAAGTCTCGGGTTCTGTCAGTGAGAGGTTTAGGGACACTCAGAGCATGAGGCTGCATGCCTGACTGTCTTGGCCAACAGCCACTGATCAGCCTCTCCTCCATGACCTTATCTCATTATTTCTTGAACCCATATATACTTTTGGCCTTTACAAGATTCCCTGGCAATGAGTTCCACAGATTGTGCATTGAGTGAAGTATTTCTTTTGTATGTTTGCTTTAACCCTACTGCGTATGAATTCCATTGGTGCCCCTCGGTTCTTGCGTTATATGAAAGGGTAAATAACACTTCCTTATTCACTTTCCTTACACCATTCATGATTTTATAGACCTCTATCACATACGCATTTAGTCATTTCTTTTCTGAGTTGAACCGTCCTGGTCTTTTTAATCTTTCCTCATCTGGGAGCTGTTCCATGTCCCTCATCATTTTTGTTGCCCTTCTCAGTACTTTTTCCAATTTGAAGATCTCTTCTTTTAAAGATGGGCTGACCAGAACTGTGTGCACCATTCCAAGTGTGGGTGTCCCATGAATTTATGTAGTGACATTAGGATATTTTCTGTCTTATTATCTACCCAGTTCCTAATGGTTCCTAACCTTCTGTTAGCTTTTTTGATGGCTGCTGCACAGTGAGTGGATGTTTTCAGAGAACTATCTATTGTGACTCCAGGATCTCTTTCTAGGGTGGTAACAGCTAATTTAGAACGCAGCATTTTGTATTTATAGTTGAGATTATGTTTTCTGGCATGCTTTACTTTGGATTTATAAATGATGATTTTCATCTGCCTTGCCATGTGCTTCTTTCCACTGCGAAAACTGACCACTTACACTTTTTCTTATCCTTTTACCAGTTACTGATGTATGGAAGGACCTTCCCTCTGGTCCCATGACTGCTTACTTTGCTCAATTGTTTTAATGAGGGACCTTGTCAAAAGCTTTATGGATGGCCAAGTACACTTGTACATCACTCTTCTCCAGGTTTGTTGACCCCTCAAAGAATTCTAATGATAGGTGAGTAATGGTTTCCCTTTACAAAACCCGTGCTGACTCTTCCCCAACAAATTGTGTTCATCTAGGTTTCTGATAATTCTCTTCTTTAGTGTAGTTTCAACTGATTTGCCTGGGGCTAAGGGTAAGCTTACCACTCTGTAATTGCCAGGATCGTCTCTGGAGCCTTTTAAAAAAACCAGCATCACATTAGCTATGCTCCAGTCAACTGGTCCAGAAGCAGGGCCAGCCTTAGACAGTTGGCGTCCCTAGGCAAATTTATTCTTGGTGGCCCCCCCTTCAAAGCATTCGTGTCTGCTTTTCCTCCCTTCCCCGCTCCTCTGGCCCTCCGCTCCTTCCCCATCCTCTGCCCCCCCCCCCGTGGCCCTTTCCCCACCCAACTGCCAGCTCCCCAACCCCCCTGGCCCCTTCCCCGCTCCTCTGCCCCACTGTGGCCCCTTCCCTGATCCTCTGCCCCTCCATGGCCCCTTCCCCGCCTGTCTGCCAGCTCCCCAAACCCTCTGGTCCCTTCCCCGCTCCTCACCTCCCCTGTCCCCCACGGCCCCTTCCCCGCCCGACTGTCAGCTCCCAAACCGCCCCAGTCCATTCCCCGATCCTTGCCTTCCCCTGGCCCCCTGCAGCCCCTTCCCCAATCCTCTGCCCCCCCTTACCTGGCCGGAGGCCTGGAGCTGCAGGGGTAGCCAGACACAGAGCCGCTCCTTGGCCTGGCCGCTCCCGCCCTCGGCACACTCAGTCTGAACATGCTCAGGGCAGGAGATTTGAAACTCCCCAGCCTGGCCGCAGCAGGACAGGGTGGAACAAGCGTTCTGTCCGAGTCTTCGGCTTTGCTGGGTCCCTTCACCTGCTTGAACCCCGCCCCCCGTCCCAGGCTACCCGCGCCCCTGGCAGCTTGCCCCCACGTTTGCTCACTGTCCCACTCTGGTGGGGGCCTCCTCGCCCCAGCTGCAGACATATTAATATTTTTTTCAAAATTATGCGGCCCCTAAAATCGGCAATCCAAGAAAGGCCTCCTTTGCCTTTCCTCATGAAGGCGAGACGGCGGATCTAATGGTCCCCTAGGACAGTTAGCCATGTGCCTCCCTGTAGAGCCCCAGGGAGGTGTGTGTCTGGTCAGCAGCATGTCGAAAGTGGCTGAGTTCACAAAAGGGCACACTGGATTTTTTCAGATACGGTCTTCCTGCTGCAGCCAGGGCCTGCCGTCCGTTCCAACCAGACTCCATTGCTGACGGATCCTGTTTACAGAATTCCTGGGTTACTGCCCGGGCTCTTGCTTCACTTGAGTGTCAGGGGTGGTTGGTTGCAGTTTTCGGGAGATATTAATGGAATGTTTGAACCACTTTGCAGGGGGTCTGAGAGCAGAAAAGCAGTTAATCAAACTGGGGCAGCAAGCACAGAGCTGGGCAGGGAACTGCCCAGATAAGATTTCAAACACCCTCCCAGTACCTACTGACTAAATAGGATCTCACTTTTTGGTGGCTTTGTTTGTTGCAGGTTAAAAGGTTTGTTTCCCAGCTAGTGATAACTATGTCGTTTGAGGCCATCACAGCTCTCAAGTAGTGTATCAACCAGCCAGCAATGGGCTTGGGCTTTGCTGGTTTTAAACACCCCCATCCACTGATGTTCTCCTTGGGCAAATCAATGAGGCTAATTTCTGGGTAGGGGAGGAGGGACTGCACAGCTAAAACAGCAGGGGAAAATTGGCCTGGTACCATTAGGGATTTGTGGAAACTCTCAGAAGCCGGAGGTGGTGTCCAGGAAAGATGGGAGATGAAATTACACTGTCCATGACATCTTCTGATGAACAGTAACAAGAATATCTGGTCTAGAACGCATGCCCCACAGGCCAGAGAAAGTTCTCTTCAGACCCTAAAATAGAGGCCTGCGCTACAAGAGGCTGAAGATATTGTGGGGAATAACTGAGAACAAAAACACTGTTGTTTTATGCTCAAGTTCTGTGATGGGCATGCATTCTCTGTTGCTCTGTCAGTCACTATCTTCTATCTTAGTGCAGAAATATTTCATACTGTGTGACATTCACCAGGGACTAGCTGAGGAAAAACGCTGCACATTTGCACATTTAAGTAGACACTAACTTATTGAAGTGGTTTATAGGCATTTAAGATGTACTGGGGCATTTATTGTTCTTTGTGTTTCTTTCATGCCCACAAAGTGGGAAGCATGGTCCAAATATGCAGGAAAACATTCTGTGTTCCTAGGACAGCATATCAAACAGGGAGTCCTGGGGCACTTTTAAAGACTAACAAATGTATTTATCACATGAGCTTTCATGGGAGAAAGTCCCATTTCATCACATTTTGAAGAAAGTGTGGGATTTTCTCCCATGCAAGCTCATGCAATAAATAAATGTTAGTTTTTTTAAAGTGCCACCGGACTCCTTGTTTGTTTTGCTGAACTAGACTAACATAGCTCCCCCTTTGGAACTAGGGAAGCATATGTTAGTTTGATTCATTCTGAGCTACAGAGGCTGGGAGCTATCTGAAAATGCCAAGGTCAGGGCAGGCTGCAAAAGGAGAGCAGATTCTGCCAGCTCTGGTGGGTAACAGAAGATTAGACTTCTCAACCAGACACAAACATCGCTTCTGATTCCCCACACTGGTGATCAAGAAGCTAAAACAAAACATAGATGCCCCCTTTTACTGCGTTTCAGTCTCTGGCTCCCCATCAGCCTGTAAAGAGAGAAGTTATTTAATACTCAGTAAAGAGAGAAGTTATTTAAAACTCTATGCCCTTTACCAAAAAGAATCTCCTGATCTCAAAGGGTCAGCCAGACTGTCAAATCAGCATAAATTTGGCTCTTTCCCCAAATACTATGCTGCCAACCAATCCTATAGTAAAACTAAAGGTTTATTATAAAAGGAAAGACGCAAAGTATAGGAGAACTGTTAAATGACTAAAGCATTAGGATACATAGAAATGGTTTGAAGCTCCATATATATTAGGCTTTCATTAGAATTGTGGAGTCTGCAGGGCTCCGTAGTCCTTATGGTGTATTTGAATGTCTGTCCTTTGATTCACAGCTTCAGTTGCAGGTGACTTGATTCAGATGTAAGTGAAGACCAAAGACAATAGGGCTATGGACAGGTGCAGCTCCTTTTTATGTCCCTTGGTGTTTGCCATGCTGCTTATGTGGAAATTTACAGGAACGAAATGGAGGTCAGAGTCACATCGGTAAGTTGTGGGGACTTATAAAGTGTAGCCCCTGGATTTTTTCCCTGGGCTTTGAGTTCCCTTAATTGTACCTTTGAACTCCCTTAATGGGCCATCCAATTTGGATGTCTCCCAGAAACACAGCACAAGTTGAAATACAGATACATCAAACACATCCATAGCTCCCAATACAAATGACACATACACATAAACAATGTCCTGTACTTAGCAAATGACAGCCTTTCTCCTAGCACCTGACATTCATTTCGTGTCGTGGCATTCATTTCGTATGAATTATTGCAATTTTGAAATCCTGATATTAAATGCCATTGCAATGGTTCCCCGATCCAAACAAACAGAGTCCTGTGGCACTTTTAAAGACTAACAGATTTATTTATCACATGAGCTTTTGTGGGAGAAAATCCCAGTGTCTGACAAAGTGTGGTTTTCTCTCACAAAAGCTCATGCGATAAATAAATCTGTTAGTCTTTAAAAGTGCCCCAGGACTCTGTTTCTCTGCAATAGGCTAACATGGCTACCCCTTTGGAATAACCCAAACAGCGCCACGGTATATACACGTGGAAACCCACCTCAAAGCATTTTGCAAAGTGACATGCCAAAGGCACTATCCATGTAACAGCATCTAGTGCAGACAAGAGCCTTTTTCTAAACAGGGAGTAGTGCCCCAGAAGTAGCATCTTCAGCTGGATGGGTTTTGTCTCATGTGATGGGTAGTGGTGATCAGAGCAGATTTTCCCTCCACTCATGCACTGCAGTGGTAATACAGATTAACAGCTGGGTGTAGAATTTGAGAACCTGACCTGTTCACTCCTCAGGAATGCTACCATGGAACAATCTTCTTATCCTGTTACCACAGTCATGTGCGTTAGTTCTGCTGTGTCACTAGGTTCCTCGATAGTTAATTCATTTACTGTAACCAAGCACATTCCTGCTCCTATATCCGTGGTTCACTTTTTGTAAACAGATCACAGGAAAGAAGCTGGACCACATTATCCAAGCCCAGAAAGTGATTTTGCCAGGATCCCTGCCAAATGGCAACTACCCCAAGTGAGTGTGAGGAAAAATAGTCCGTCAGTCACAGCATGTGGCATGGGTGCAGTGTCAGACTCTCTCTCTTCGCACTTGTCTGCTTTTCCCAACCCAAGTGGTTCTGAACAGCTTGTTAATTCCTCGTGAGTGAAGACGGCAGGTAGGGTTTCGTTGTGAAGACCTGTCAAGGCACACTGTATCCCCTCAATCACACCTTCGTACGTTGCTATCCAGTTAGGGAACCAAAGCATTTTGCAGTCACAGTCCCAGGGGTTGTGGGATAGAAAAACGGAGCTCAGCTTTGGCAGATCTGCAAACAAGTGCTTGGGAAGGGAACTTAAATTGTTTTTGTTCAAATGAAGGAAGTGCAGCTTCTTTAAATGGGAGAAGGCAGAGTCCGAAATATACGAGATGCGATTGTTGTTGAGGTACAACTTTCTCAGGTTCGGCAGCCTGTTAAAAGAGCAGTTGATGCTGGTGAGTCTGTTGGCCTCAAGATGCATGGTCTTGAGCTGGATCAAACCCTTGAAAATCTGATTAGACAAACCAGCTATCTGATTGTGTCCTAAATTTAACTCACCCAGCCTATTTAGCGTTGTGAAGGCATTATTCTGAATTGTCCATATCCGATTCTTTCTGAGGTTCAAATCAGACAGGGTTTTCAGACCCTTTAGAGAATCTCTGCCTATGGCTTCTACGTGATTTCTTTCCAGAGACAGCCTGGTGAGTCTGGAGAGGGGTTTGAAGACTTGTGGGATGTAACGCATATTATTGGATGTTAGATCAAGTGCCTCTAAGGAGCACAAATGTGAAAACACTAAGGGGTGGATTTCAAAGATATTGCAGCTAGACAAGTCCAAGCTGATGAGGCGGAATAATCCCCTGAAAGTGTTAGCATGCAGGTACGTCAACCTTGAATTCCTACTGAGGTTCAGCTCCCTTAAATGGCCCAGGGCACTAAAGACTCCCGGGTACAGGAAGGTCAGGTTATTGTGATCTAGCCAGAGGCTGCGGAGGAAAGTCAGATTTCTAAATGTGTTGGCAGTAAGAATCTTTAAAAAGTTATTAGACAGGCTTAAAGACATGGCAGAAGCTGCTATTTCTGGAGGAAGAGTTCTCAGTCCGGCTTTGTTACAGTGTATGATATCTTCAGGCGAACACTTACACACGCGAGGGCACGCGGACACATTCACACCTAGTCCAATCCTCACTGCACAGGTAAACACAGAAATAACAAGAAAGAACATGACTGATCATAAATCCAACACCACGTCTAACGTTTCTGTAAAGAAAGGTGAGAGAAAAGAGCATGTACCTTCCGGATAAGTGACGGCAAACACTGAACGAAGAATTAGGCTGTGTTCTGAACACCAGGGAAATTAAATTAGGCAGCTTAAGACTGCTGCAGACCAATAGAGATCAAGTTCTTAGGGCAGCAGAGAAAAGCGGCTTAGGCGTTTCTGTTCTGTAAAGAATGCTGCTGGGAAACGGGAGCCATGCGCTGCTTTCAGGTGGCGTGTTGGTTTTTCCTTCTTTTTGCTAAACGTTAATAGGTAACAATCAACTTTGCAAAACCGGCTGCTCCCCAGTGCCCGGTCTGTCTGCTCTCAGACCTCCCTGGGCCATTTCGCTGAACGCCAGCTGCCAACAGGCAAAAGCTGAGGGCGCTGCGGGCCTGGGGAAGTGCGGCTGCAAAGAGGGACTACTGGGCACGCTGAGTCTTTGATGCAGTGAGCGCAGCCACGCACAAGCAGTTCTTTGCGAATCCATTGTGCCCCATCCACGTGTAACCCCTATGCCTAAAACAGGCTGTCTCTTTAAGAGACCTATTCAGGGTGGGTTACAGGTGCTGGGCAGATTAGCTGCCCACAGCCAGAAACTTCTGGAAGCAGGGAGTGGTAGCATTTGAGCATGTGCCACAGGGTTTCCAGGTAGTGTGGTCAGACCACATGAGAGCAGCAGACAGCAGGCAGGAGCTGCAGTGAGAAGAGCCCATGTGCTCAGCGTGCAAGGAGAGAAGCTGAACGAGGAGCGAACAGCAAGATGTTTTCTCCCTCCAGTGGAGTCTTCTGCAGCAGAGTTTGTGCACACGCATATGGGACTGAGGGCTGGTAACCAGTGAGCTGAGCGGATGGTGCTGGTTCCAGAGGAGAAAGAAAAGCCTGCGTGGAATTCCGCTGAAGGTTCCTGCAGCCAAAGAAGAAGAGGAGAGCTACTCCTGCCCACTCAAGCCTTTGGACTTGAGCAAAGACCGTCGCTGAGTTTTGGGTGAACTCCACCTGGACTTCGGGACTCTTGGGGATCTTTCTCACGGGGTTTCTGTGGGGACTGTTCTGTTGAACTTCATTTTGTTTTCTTAGGATAAGGTTTATTTAGTTAGTAGTTACTAAAGTTCATTGTTATGTTTGTTCTTAGTAGTATTTTAATGTGGAAGGGTCACTCTGGGCAATCTTTGCTGTGAGTCCCTTAGGGACTGGATCCTGGGCCTCCAGCTGCTTCTCTATAGGGGTTGGGGCTTATTTCTGCGAGGCACTGGAGAAGGGCAATTGAATGAATTTTAGCCCACCGAAGGTTATACACGCACCGTGCTTGTCCCAAGTGTTGCTGTGCCCATGCTACGAACACACCTGGCCATGCATTGTATTACCGTAGAGTACAGCAACGTGGGCCCTGCTGGCCACGGGCTGTCTGTGCACATGGAGGCTGCTGCTGCAGTATTGGGCTGTTTGGAGTAGGGTAACCAGATGGCAACTGTGGAAAATCAGGAGGGGCTGGGGGGCAATAGAAGACAGAGCCCTGAAGATCAGAATTGTCCTGTAAATTGGGGACATCTGGTCACCCTGCGTTGAAGTGAGTATGTGTTGGGGGACGGGCAGGGGAGAGATCACCGAGTGGTCCCTAAAGGCAGGAGGAAGGCTTGGTATGACAGCTGGGTCGGCGGCTGACTCCGTAGCCCAGTGGCGAGAAAGACGTCAGCCCAGAATAACCAATAACCCAGTGGTGAGGGCACTCCCTGGGGAGTGGGGAGATGCTGTTTCAAGTCTCTGCTTTGAATCAAGCAGACCAGAGGTTTGAATCTGGCTCTCCCACTTCCAGGTGGGTGCCTAAGCATTGGGCTATAGGGCACTTGGGGGAGGAAGACGCCATGCGTGCCATGCTAACCTCAGCTGCTGTAGAGTAGCGCCTGGTTTCCAGTTTACCAGCGTGGTGGACGTCGACAGTAATGGGGAGCAGTGAGGCCCTGGGAAGGAGCCAAGCCAGTGTTTGCAGGGGGGGCCAGTTTTAAATGCATCCTCGCACTAGTGGCAACAGCTGTGTCAGGGTCACAAGTGCTGCAGAAAGGGACACCCCTCTGCACGAGACCATCTGAATCAAAGTCGAATTCAACTAGACTTTTTCTACCTTCCTTTCCCCTTCAAAAGCTTTCCTGCAGCTCCAGCCCTGGGAAGGAAATATCTGAAGGTCCTCCTGCTACCCCGTCAATGGGACACAAACCCATGGCTGATTTGCCCAAGAGGCTCTCGGACGTCTAGTTCACTGGCCCCACTGCCTGTGTGCTGGACTGCGCTCCAATCACACTTTCCTTCTTTCAGCCACTTTCCTCGGCCCCACTTTGACTCAGATTCAGCTGGCAGGCCATCTCCTGTCAGAGTGATGCATGCTTTTGGCCGCCTGGAATGCACTCTAATGTGAACTAATCCCGACAAAGTGACTTCTTGAGATAAGGTCTGATTTACTTCTCACTTGAGTAAAAACAGATGCATACACCTCGGATGCTGTGTGGTACCACTTCTCCCGTGCCCGGCTCAGCTTTCCATACTCTGTCCACAGTTTAGACCGTGCAGTGAGCTCCATGGGAGTGAAGTAAGAGTTCATTTCCCTGAACTCTCTGAAGACTAGGACCTTCGCATGTAGGTTAGATTCATCTCTGCAAAGGCACCATTTCTTCTTACGTGTTTGGGAGGGGCCTAGGTGGTGCTGTAAGAATGATAGCTGTGAGGATAACCAACTTTTTGATTCAGTGGCGGAACTAAAAATCCATTTCAGATTGAACACCACCTTTCTTTTGACCTGAAACAGAACATTCTGTTTTTGAGGGAGGTTTATGATTATTTTTCACAATTTTTAATAAAATTGAAATAAAATTTGAAATAAAGAGTCATTTCAAATTGAAAAGTTTGAAGTGTTTTGTTTAAAAATTGTTGAAACAAATCATTTTAGACTTTTTGGATTTTATTCCCATTTTTTTAACCAAAACAATTTCTTGAGTTTGATATACATTCCCTAAATATTTCAGTTGACCAGAATCTCTGTATTTTTCAGTTAAAAGAAGTTTTGTTCGAAATGTTGTCCTGCTCTAGTTGGAAAGCAACTGGTAAATAATAAATAGATGGGTGAAGCATAGAAATCTTACTTGAGTGGAACATTGCCAGACATGTTTCTAGCTCTTTCCCTGTGAGGATTGCTTGGAAAACGTCCCTTTTCTGAAAAGGAACAAGCATTTGGACTCTACGTCTGCAGAGGAGGCTGTTGGGGTTTGGAGGATTCAGATAACCTCTCCCTCCAAACTGCTCATGTAAAAGGAGTGAGTTCATTTTGGGGGATATCCCCATGAATTGCCTCACAGATGCTGCTCCCCTCCTGGTCCTGAGACCAGCAATGTGAAGTATGGTGCTGTCCGGTGGGCAGGAAGTGGTCGTGTTAGGGGCTGTGAGGAAAGTGCAGGTCTACCCCAAAAAGGCTCAGCATAGATCACAGCAGAAGGCAGGGTATGGGCTAAGCCAAATTCAGGCCTCACCTTCTGGCTTCTCTTGTAGTAGTTTTTCTCCTCCGAGGTAATGGATATGCTCATTGCCATCATGCAGAACTGTTCCTGAGCCAGGCTGTAGCCTGAATGCTCCTCAACTTTGGGGACTGCTTGAAGTCTAGACCCAAACTCTGGACTGAATGAGGACTGAGTCCAGATCACCCTGCCCTTTGAAGCACATCCACACACTGGATCCAGACCCATGCCTCCATTCTGTGGGCTGGGCCCAGCTCCAGCTATGATTTGTGGGGAAGGGGTGTTCTCAGTTAGGACTTTCAAAGATCTGAGCATGCCGGAGTCTCCAGCCACAGAGGCCCTCTATACCACATCCCCCAAAGGAGGTCTCCTGTCCCCTCTCCCTCCCCACAGATGTAATGTAGTAGGGGAACACTGGGCTTACGTTAGAAATAACTGGGGTGCATTACAGGGCAGCCCCCAATGTTGATGAATATCCCTTACATAAGAAAGGCCATATTGGGTCAGACCAATGGCCCATCTAAGCCCAGTGTCCTGTCTTCCGACAGTGGCCAATGCCAGGTGCTTCAGAGGGAATGAACAGAGCAGTTAATCACCGAGTGATCTGTCCCATTGCTAATTCCAGCCTTTGGCAAACAGCAATCTATGTCCATCCTGGCTAATAGTCCGTGATGGCCCTATCCTCCATGAATGTACCTACTTCTTTTTAGAGCCCCTCTATGGTCTTGGCATTCACAACATCCTCAGGCATGGAGTCCCACAGCTGGCGATGCGCTGTGTGAAGAAATACCTCCTTTTGTTCATTTTAAACCTGCTTCCTATTGATTTCATTTGGTGACCCCTACTTCTTGTGTTATGAGAAGGGGTAAATAATACTTCCTTATTCACTTTCCCCACACCAGTCCGGGTTTTATAGACCTCTCTCATATCCCCCTCAGTCGTCTCTTTTCCCAGGTAAAAAGTCCGTCTTCCTAATCTCTCCTCACCTGGAAGCTGTTCCAAACCCCTAATCGGGTTTGTTACCCTTCTCTGCACCTTTTCCAGTTCCTTGCTGACTGATCTGTCTGTTGGATCCCAGTAGGAAGGTAGGACCTTGACCAATGACAAGCTCTGCTCTTTAATTTTTAACAATTCCAGGTTTTTCTTCTTTGCTATACTGGTATTCACTAGTTTTAATTGGGGCTTTTAAAATGCACCTTCTCCTTTCTGCCCGAATCTTAATGTTCCTTTACGGGTTTGTCCTTTGCTATTAACTTCTGTTCTTTCAACTCCTCCTTGTCTCAGCTTTTTCTTTCTCTGTTTTCCAGATTTTGGCTTCCTTCCCTTCCTCCATCTTCCTGCACCTCTCACAATGGTCCCATTCTGCCTTGCCAGCTCTGTCTGGAAAGCGTCTAAAGAACTATTAAGCAGGCTGTGCTCAAATATAAATGAAAACTGGATGACACGAGTTGCAAATGCATTGTGTTATTGCAGCAGCGGCAGATTAGAAGGAGGCCTCTTTACTTGATCCTTTCGTTTGCTGCATCTTGTCTTTTTTCCTTTCAGAATTTAGAGAGGAACAAAAGTCACACACTGGCAGCTTGAGTGGGATTGCAGCATTGGGTAACGGCCGCCACCTCCCAGCTGGAACCAGTATTATTTGTTTATCCAGGAGGATTTGTCACTCAGCTGACATCCCTAGAGGCCAAATGCTGATTTTTCAGCCCCACACCCAAAGGCGTGTGGCTCTGTGCAGGAGATTTCTCTGTGGGCTGGGAGACAGAGACACCCCGTCCTCAAACAGAGTACAGAAACACGACTCTGTGGCCATTCGAGACCTTACTGGCTATTTGCCTCTGTGGCTACGTCTGGAGCATTGGCTAGCAGTGCGTTCTGACGGCACCCATTCCTTACGCCCAGCGCTGTGTGCTGATTTGTAGCACTTTGTTTCGCAGTGTGCACTCACTGTTCCCCGAGACGGTCTCCCTCTGGCTTCTCGTCTGCCCTAGATGAGCAGAACGGCAATCTGGCACTGTGGTGGCCCTGTGTGGGCCTCGTGAGCAGCGCAGGGGTTACTGTTCTCCATGTAGGCTGGCAAGCTGCTTTGTTTTTCCAGCCAGGGATGTTCTGTTTCTGTTCTCGTTTACTTTTTGTAGCTGATTCCTAGTGAGCAAGGTAGATCAGCTGATCCGCTGCCCTTTTTATCTGCAAGTACTCTGTGTTTGTTTTCCCCATCCCAGTAGTAGGACTCGAGGGGGCGGGTCTGGGCTATACATTTCTCAACCACTCATCTTCTGGGCGTGTTGGTGTATCCAGTCCCAGCATCGTGGTCTGAACTCCACTCTCCCCTTGCATGCTGACTGGTTTGCAGTTGATTTCTCATTGGAAGTTTTCAGAAGAGAAATTATGCTGCTCTTAGAATTGTTTCTTGCCAGATATTTTCTATGGGGACTCAAATGTGGTGGGAAGACACAACTATCTGGCTCGGACTCTACCGCTGATTCAAAATGTTCTTTAGACACAGAGTTTTTGGCTGTTATAAATACCATATTTGTATCTTGTTACAGCTTCAGCGACGCCGTGTCCTTGTCTGTTTATAGCTCTTTTCTAACACCCAGATGCATGCAGGGGTGACAGCACCGTTGGGGGACGGTCGGCCATTGCACCATTCTGCTTCTTGGCCACGTGCGTCCACGGGCCGTGCTTTGCATTACTTACGTACTGCACCCGCTGGGAAACACAGCGTGCTGCTTGTATTAGCTGCATGTCCAGCTAGTTCCACGCAACCCACGCTCTGCTTCTCACGTGTTGGGCGTTGACGCCATATACCTAGAAAGGTGAATTTTGGCTTTGTTTAAAAATGTATTTCTTTTCTTTTTGTGAAAGCCTCAGGAAAGCAAGGCTGAGGCACTTGATGGGCAGGGGAGTCATGAGGGGAGAGAGGAGGGAACTTGTGCCCCGTCCCCCTGGATGTTTTGTACAGGAGGTCTGAGCGTGCCCCACCGAAGCGTGGAATGAATGTGACTTCTGCAGGGGCCAGGGGCTGCTACCAGCTGGTACCCCGGCGGTCACTATTTCCTTTACAAACAGGTGGGACGATTAAAGGGCTGGTGATTAAGGATTTGGAAGTCATTAGATGAACCTGCAGACACGAATCCTTCTATGAGGGGAAGGAGGGGAGAGTGGGGCATGTTGATGAGACAACTGAGGGGACAGAGAAGAAATACAGCCAACCCCTCTAAGCCAAGGTTCCCTTGAGAAATGAGGGGGGAGTGCGAAGGGGCCTCATCCAAGGGAAGGACAGCCGTGGTCCGAGTTCCCAGGTTCCCTAAGGTACTTATGAGACCCCGTCACCACAATACCTGAGTGCCTCTCAGTGTCTCACCTCGCTCTCCTCAGAAACATGCTGTTATCCCCATTCTACAGGTGGAGCACTGAGGCACCGAGAGATTTTCAAAGGTATTTAGGCACCTCATGGGATTTTTTTTAAAAGCACCTAGAAGGTTGGGTGCGCTGTAAACTCCACTGATGCTGAGTTGCATCTTTGGGTGCCTAAAAACCTTTGAAACTCTGTCCTGAAGGCACTGGCCTGAGAGCAGACAGGGAGCCCAGGGGGGCAAGTGGAATCCTGGTTTCTCAGGGCTAGCTTCCTAGCCATGGGGTCAGTCTTTCTCTCTGCTACATGCTGCCAAAAAGAGGCGTCTGACAGATGGGAGCAAAAACCAAGAGGGCCAGTTCTGTGAGACGGCAGCACATGTTCCCAGGTGGTTGGGAAGGATGTCATGGTTGAGAACATGGAAAACAGCACAGAGGCCGGGAAGGATGAAGGATGAGAGTCAGATGGGAGGAGATCACTTAACCCCAATGGGGTGGTGGGTTCTGCCCCATGCTGGGTTGCAGAGCAAAGGCTGCTGGGCAATTTCACATTTTACCTGAAAATATTTGGTCATTTTTTTGGTTTTTTGTCCTGAGTTTGAGAAAAGGAAGGAATGGGAATGCCATATGAGTGTCAGATGTCTTTATGCCTCGAAATCCGGACGTCTCAGCTGTATTAAGGCCAATTCCAGACCAAAGAACAGAAATTGCATCCACAGAGGCCATAAAGTCGACAATTATTGTCATGATTTGCATTGTTGCCTAGAGCTTAAATAGCCCCTGGAATCACGGTTCAGGTTGCTCCCCCTCAAATCTGGTGACAGGAACATTACTATTTACATAGTGCAACTGGCAAGCGGCACAGGCTGAAGATGAGGGCCCTGCCATGAGGGTCAGCTTCTGTTCGCACTCGGGATTTGTACACAGATGTGCTGTCTTTCTTTTTGTCTCCACCAGGATACATCTGCGGTTTATAGCCAGCTCTCTGGTTCTTTTTCTGAGAGTAGGACAAGAGATCTTGGTGTTCCGTGGGGAATTATTTCATGTGTTCCATTACTGCTTGTTTTGTTAACGTTTCCTAGCGTTTTGGTTAAGACACCTTGCCGTTCCACTTGGGGGGGAAGTCTGAGCCTTCCCCGTTTCTTTGTTATACTCTATCAAACCCACAGCACAGGCTAGACTCTTCTTCAGAGAGTGATTTGGAGGATTTATTTCCTAGCAGGCCCACTGAGGAGGCTATATGTAGCTGGATGCAAGTCTGGAGATGCTTAATGTCCTGCTTTGTACTGTAAATGCAAAGAGGATGTATTTTACCTGTCTGGTCACGTTTCTAATATTTTCCTGACCTGTTTAGATTTTACTGTCGGATGGCATTAGAGGTGAAAGAGCGTCTGAGTAGTGGCCAGTGCGACTGCCCAGAGTGGTTTCATTCCAATGTGCCAAACTCTCTCCTTGTACTATTAGCACCAGCTACTTCTCGCGTTTGGTCAGATGGTTGTGCCTTGTGGATCCAATGAGCTATAAATGCAACAAGCCATGTTACCGCTAAACGAGGAGAGCTGGACCTACTTTCCTTTTGCTACGTTTCCTACTGGACTGCAGGAAAGGC
The DNA here is from genome assembly GCA_007922175.1 of Pelusios castaneus. Classification (NCBI taxonomy): domain Eukaryota; kingdom Metazoa; phylum Chordata; order Testudines; family Pelomedusidae; genus Pelusios; species Pelusios castaneus. The sequence goes on from ML685771.1 coordinate 2,344,785, forward strand.
GAGTTTTACTAGTGTTGTTTGACCTGCGTTACCAGAGGGTTCCTCCAGACCAGTCAGGGAGCAGGACCCTGTCCGTTGTACAAACAGAGATGGTCCAAGCTAAGGAGAAGGCTGTGAGGATGGGGAACCACTGGCGTTTATATCTGTGGATCTACCACTTTTCTAGTTGTAGCTAAGAATTCCTGCTGGCACCTGACATACGGCCTTTTAATTTATGTACTGTGGATTTGGAGAGGAGAACTGGCTCAATGGTTTAAAGAAAAAGGAGCGATATGCCATGAGGATATTAAGTAAAGAAAGTTCGAAGGGTGGTGAAAGGGTACAAGAGGGAAGGGTTTCCAGTAATTAGCTGAGATCAATCGTAGTCAGCACTCCTGGCTTCCATTCCCAACTTCTGCTCTTTACTTCCATGAAACAGGTTATTATAAGGCCTTAAATACTGCAGCTAATGCTGGCGAGGCACTTGGAGAGCCTCAGAGGAAAGGACGTGTGCTCCTCAATCCTTTGGGCACTTTTGAAAATGCTACACTATGTACGAGCATATTAACGTTAACAACACAAAAGCTAGACTAGAAGGAGTTGCTTCCCATGGCCTGTGGGTCCTTCCATTGCAGCCCCTGCTTAGCGATGACTGGGCTGCGAGAAGTGGAAAGGAGAAAATGAGCTGTAAGGAGAAACTCCAGTCTCTAGCAAACCCAAATGGCTGGCTGTGCTGCGTCCCAGGCTGCCAAGGCCGGCTCATTGAAAGACTGGGCTCTGGCTTGCACACGCTGTTAGAGAAGCCTCCATGCTTGTTTTTTATTGTGTGTGCACACAAGGGGTGAAGTCCTGGCCCCACTGAAGTCAATAGCCAAATTCCCATTCCCGTCAGCCGGGGCAGGATTTTGCCCCATTTTCCCCAGGGCTGGGGCGGAGGGAACAGCGTAACTCCATGAGAACACTCAGATGCTGTCTTTAACTGGAGCTGAGTCAGGGCATTTGAAAAGCTATTACATGCTTATTTTCTCTGCTACTCTTAGTAACTTCTGAGACAGCGAGGGCCAGCAACTGGGCTGAGCAATGCAGCAGTCCATCTCTGTGGGCTGGCTGAACTGCTTGTGAGAATAGGCAACACAAACCACCCCAGCTGAATAAACAGGTACCTTGGAAATCCCTTCTGCGGGGAGACCTCCGCAATGGTTTTAGCACAGTGTCTTCCTAGCCCTGCAAGGCCAGAGGGAGCTGCTGGGTGCCTCGATTGGAGCTGAGCTCCCTTGGCGCCATGGCCGGAAGGGCACAGCCCTGAACACACTCAGCTTGGACCGAAGGTGTAAAAGTGTAAGGTCTCCGTCGCTGCCCGGGCTTGGATGGGTGGGCCTGTACCATCAGTGGCCATGCACCACCCTGCCCTGCCCTAGGCAGGACTCAGGAACAGAGGGGTGGGGGGAGGCCAACCCCCCCCCCCCTCGCATGCCACCCAAGCCCAGCAAGAGCGCAGGCCCATAGCCCTAGCCGGATGGGACGCCGCTCTGTGCAGTGTGCCTGCGAGAGCCTGGCTGGGGGAAGCCTCTCCATCCCGGCTGGCTGCTGGGGAGGGGTCTACAGCTCCCAGTTCACTCCTCCTCCCCCCACCCTCACTGGGTACCAGTCTGGCAGCCAGCCCAGGGCAGGGAGGGGAAACTCCTTCCCCCAGCCAAGCCCCCGCAGGCAGGAGAGACCAGGGGTGGAAGTGGATCACCACTTGCCCACCTGCCAGAGAGAGTAGCCAAATGGGGGGTGGGGCACAGTGGGAGGACGGAACCATTCCCCCCCCCCCCTCATTAGCAGGGCAGGGAGTGGGGAGAGCATTGCAGGCAGGGGCAGACACGCAAGTTCCATGTCCTCCCCATCCCTCCTCCAAAATTCCCTACCCGGCAGCGCCCACCAACAAAAATAAAAGTTGGTACCTGTACCCCCCGCCCCTACAGTCCCGTGCCAGCCAGTCGGGCACAGCAGCATCCCCCTTCCGAAACTTGCTCACCAGCCGCCTGAGTGAGAAACCATTGTAACGTGGCCCCTCCTGCTAAAAGGTTGGACACTTGCCTGGAGTAGATCTGGCTGCATTTCTCACTGGTGCTGTGCATCACCACCTGCTGGGTCTCCGCAGGGTGTCGGCCGCGGCAGAGCGTGTCCGGGGTCATGTCATGGAGACCCTCACATGCTCCCGGGGCTAAAAGCCCTGACGCGATTGATGCTGCCATTGACTAGGGAGGCTGTGTTGACAATGATTAGTCTGCTGGCCCACTATTGTGCCACCCACAGGGCCTTTGTTTCCTCCCCCCCCCCCATTGATCTGTATCCACCCCGTCTCTGTCTTAGACTGCGAGCGCTTCGGGGCAGAGAGCCTCCTTTTATTCAGCCTAGCACAATGGGCTCCTGTCCACGACAAGGGCTCCTAGATGCTCCTGTAATGCAAATATAACGTAATGATCCTTTTCTTCTGGGATGCCCTCGTGCCCAGCTGACACCGGGGAGGAAGGGATTGTTCAACTATTACTTTGGAAATGAAGCGGGAGAGAGCGAGCTAGCAGAGTGCATACAATAGGCTTGCCTCAATCCAGGTATGCCAGTGGGCTACGGGAGGCCCTGTTAAGCTCTTGATGAGTGGCTCAGCACCCTTTGGTTAAAATCACAACTCCAGCACAGCAGGTAAAATGCTAGTCATTGACTTCTTTTTTGGGGCATCTTAAGCATCATCCTTAATGGGTGCTCTTCTCCAACCAGATGGCGTACAAGGGGAGTCTGCTGAGAGATCAGCCGTATTTCCACCATTGGGACCAGCGAGAGGGAGACCCCAGAGACCCCAGCAGAGAAGCCAGGACCAGAGAAGGTGGGTTGGGCCCTAGCAGAATATGGGAGTTATCCTAAACACTGCTTACCTTCAGCCCACCCTGTCCCTCCAAAGAGGCTATGGAGGTGGTACCTCTGACCAGTGGAGGGGATAGAGGAGCACCCAGAATGTAGCCCTGAAGGCTGCATGTTTAGGTCCTTAAAACCCCCCCAAGCCTTATTTTCTCAGTCTGTTTTCATTAGGGGTAGTGAAAAAGCAGCCCCAAGCAGGTCATCTACAATGCAAATGTGTGAAGTGGTGGTTAGACGGTGGAATATAAAGGCACGTTTCGTTTCAAAAATGCGTGGGTGCTCTCGGCAAGTCTGTTGGGCTCCCAGCATATGGCACAGGAAGACCTTGCTCCCCGAGTTTGGGCATCCCGCTCTAAATCAATACTGAGTGGGACTCTGCTGTGTGTTACTGACCCACATTTGATGCAGTCTCTTGAGGAGAACATTTACAAGAACTTTCCCCAGGTTTTCCTTAAAAAAAAATAAAAAATTAAACCAACAAATATCTTCTGCCTCTGGATCCCGCACTGAGGAATTTGGCAGGCCGAGGAGCTTTTAACCTCAAGCATACGACTTGACAATCTGCTAGAACATTTTGAAATATGACATTGCTTGGAATATTCCATGCGAGGGCCGGGAAAGCAACTGTTATCAGCCTCCTCGCGAACAAAAAGACATACAATCATGAATGTTTGTTTATTCATGTTTAAAAATAATCTGATTAATGACAGGATCAGATTTACTTTTTAATCAGCTTTTTTTTTGGAATGTTGTTGTAACTTTTCTCCGCACCTTGTAGAACGGTTGGGCCAGATGGTGGAAAGCTAAGTTCCAGCACTGCCCTTACAAAGGTTCATCTCACCTGGGATTTGCACAATGAGGGTTTGAAGGAGGGTGCTTGGTGGCCCCCTCACTCCACCCGCTCCCGGCCTGTTGACGTGGATTCTCCTGTGACTTCTCTGGGGGGTCTAGAGAAATGAGGAGCACACCATTCCTCCTCAGGAGTCCTCCAGCCCAAATCCAGGGGTCTCAGCTCCTCTCTTTGCAGAGCGGGTGAGTGAGGGATAGTGCTCCAGTCCACCCTTTGCAAAGACACAGCCTAGTCATAAGGACCAAGGCTGGAGCTGGATCCAAAGGTGTTCAGGGACGTCTGGTTTAGGTCTATTGCCCTGTTCCTAAGGGTAGGCTTGCCCTGAAATTTGAGGGCACTCAGGGCCTGGGGAGACAGCCCCCGCTAGGTTTCCCCATTCCAGCATGGGTGTGATCATGCTGACTTCAGCGTGGGCTGTACAAGCCTGACAGAGGCCTGAGGACACACTCGCATTTCTAGCTTGTGCCCTGTGTCCACACGGCTGTTTTTAACACTCTGCGGTCACCCCTCGGATTGCCACGCAGACCTGTTCTGAGGGAGAAAGGCCAGTGGCGAGGTATTACACCTTTCCAGAGCTATTGGTGGGGCAGATTAGATACAGCAAATATCTGCGAGGAACTGAAAAGAATCCGGAGGAGGAAAAACTGTTTATATTTAAGTCTAAACAACAGTTTGGATTCGGCTCCGTGCCAAATAAACTTTCCTATGCTACTGGTTTTTTTCTTGATTGCAAAGCACAGTGGGTTTTTGAACAAATAGTGGAAAGGCGCTCTTAGCCGCTGTTTATGGGCAGTGTAGCTGGCAGTCAGAATTACAGCAGAGGGGATATGTTCGCTCAGTTCCCATGCTCCATGAGCACAGGGCTATTGATCAACGAGGTGGGTTTGCAAAACCTTGCCATTTTTCTTGTTTGTGCTCAGCACATAGGGTCAGCTGCACCTCTGAAAATAATCGTCTTTGCATTTCGCTGTGGTACTTTCAAAGGGGATGTTCTGGGCTAATTATAAAACGTAGATCACCCAGGGCCTAGTGAAACAAAACACTCGGTGTTTTTTAAAAAGGTGAAGTTCCTCCTCATAGTCATGGAGCATTGTGATAAGAGCGAGGCGAAAGCTTACATTGTACATGGTTTCCAATGAAATAGCACCTTTTAAAACACTCTGGAAAAATTTCTGGTTTTAAACATTTTTCTGATTTTTTTCCCCCTAATTTAAAACCTGAACATCTTTTTGTTTTTTTTTCCTTTGTTGTTTTGTTTGCATCATTTCTCCCCTGATCTTTTCCCGTGGCAAAGAAGAAAGATGGGGGGGGAGGGGGGAACGACTCCAAATTGAATTGAAAACTAGAACATTTTCACTTTTTTTTTTTGTTTTGAAAACTATTTTTTCCCTGAGTTTTCTCTCAACAACTGGAAAACGTTGACATCTCATGAAGAATTTCAAAAGAACAAGCAAATCACATTCATACAGAATGATCTGAAAGTCCATATAAAATCAGGTGCTTGGTAAAATCTGGAGTGTGCAGGCTTGTATAGTTCGTCTGGTGAACATCCAGTACCTGGCTGGATCTCAGTCCTTCTTTCACAGCTTCAGTTGTAGATGACCAGCTCCAGAGGTAGGTGGTGGCCATAGACCGAAAGATGACTGAAGACGAAATGGTTGTGTTGCAGCTGCCTGTTATGTCCTCTGGCCTTTTCCAGGCTGCCCACCGAAATTTACAGGAACAAGATGGAGTCCAGAGTCACAGGAACAACTTCTGGAGACTAATCAGGTCTCTCCCTGGGTGCTTTGTACCTGAGAGTTTCCTAATGGGCCATAAAGGAGGCAGTCATTCAGTCTGGGCTATGGCCCAGAAACACAGCACAAGTTAAAATATAAATACAGTAAAAATATCCCCAACTTCCAAAACAGACATGACACAGCCATATAACCAACCTAATCACTCTGAGTGCATTATAACCTTCCCATCGATGCCTGGCACGCCGTATCTCATACGGGTTAGAGTCATTTTTGGATATTGATATTAAATAATATAAGTGGTCCCCCAAATCCAAGCAGTGTAACAGAAGCTGCTCTGTTCATCTGCACATGGTTTCACTCAAAGACAAGCCTGTTTTCATGTCATGTATTTATCCCCAGAGCTGTACCACAATAGTATTCCAAAGGGGGAGCCATGTTAGTCTATTGTAGAAAGACAAAAGAGTCTTGTGGCACTTTTAAAGACTAACAGATTTATTCATCGCATGAGCTTTCGTGGGAGTGGGATTTTCTCATGCGATTAATACATCTGTTAGTCTTTAAAAGTGCCACAAGACTCTTTTGTCTTTCCACAATAGTATTGGTAGCTTTTAAATCCTGGCCACCTCTATTCAGTTGTTATTTCCATGGAACCGTGGCTCAGAGGCAGTGAAAAGAAACGAGTGGATCTCTCTGTTTTTTGCTCCTGCTCCTTTTTGCAGTGTGCGTTAAGAGCCAGGTTTTCCCACAAGTGTTATAAAAAGCGAGTGTGCCAAGCAGTGTGTTTGAAGTACTTTCTAGGGAATGTGCAAGGAGCCAGCACTGAAACCGCAGACTTCTACGATTTGCTGTTCAGGTGCCGCAAACCATCCTCAGCGTTCACATGTGCTCTCGTCAGACCAAAGGCTCCTCTAGGAGGAAGGGGACAGTTCAGGCTCCATGGCCCATTCACCCTCTCGGCACTTACCGGAAAAAGGGCTTTTTTAGCAGCATTAGCTGGATTTCCTAGCAGAAGGTAATGCTGCAACCTGGGAAGCGCTGTGTGGCTTCTCCCACCCCATCCTCTTTAATGGGTCCTGTCCCTCTGGATTTGCTGGGGAGACTCCCCTGGTCTCTCAGGCAGATACCATTTGCCCTACAAAAGGGGAGGGGAGCACTGAGTCGGCTGGACTGGGGCCCAGGTAACCAGCTGGTGTTGCATAGATAGTCTGTTTTCAAGAGTGTTGCAAAAGTCCGAAAGCTGAGCGGCCAATAACACTGGGTACCAGGCATTGTGAACTCTGCTCTGCATGGCTTCCCAGCTCCTTGCCACACGGGCTGTACCCTGCAGAACTGCCGGGGAAGGCACAGACTGGGGAATGCGCTGCGGGCGGGGCAGACAGCTGTGTCTGTTGTGTTATAATCAATCCTCTCCCTCTCCTTTCATTCCTCACATAACAAGGTGTCCAAACCCTAAACGGGGCAGCAAACACAGCTTGAATCGGCCTGCCGTTTTGCACACTCTGCCGCCCAGTGCCATAGATCCAGGCCCGGCTGGCACAGGGTTGGGGTTAGTTTGTTATAAGTGGGCTTAATTTCACCAGAATTGTTCTGGCCAGCTCTGTAAGAGGCGTTGTGTTTGGTTGGCCTGGCGCTAGCAGGAAGGAATGATCCAGCAGTCAGGGAGTTAATCTGGGACGCGGGAAACCTAGCTTCAGTTCCCTGCTCAGGCTTCATGTGCAGCTGTGGGCAAATAGCTCTGTGCCTCAGTTCTCGTCTGTGCAATGGGGACAGGAGCACTGCCGAGGCAAATATGGTACAGGCTGAGGGGCGCAGACACTAGAGTGTCAGGTCTCTGAGAATAGCCTGTTGGCTCTGTGTTTTGGGCTCTGAATGGTTCGCTCTGGTGTTGTGCTGTAACCTGAAAGTCACCGTAATAGGGGCAGCTCCCTCCAGTAGCTCCCAGATTTCCTGCCTCTTTGGGGAACTGTCTCGGAGGTAGAATTTTACGTTGACTGCTGCAGACTGTTATGGAAGACAGTGCAAGGGATCTGGAGGGCTGCTTTGACCTCCTGCAAAGGCTGGTGCTGGACTGGGGCTCATGGGCACATCTGATGGAACAGGAGCTCCGGGACCAGTGGCCTGTGCGAAAACCACTGGCAAGCAGCGCAGGCCAGGTGCAGAGATGGCAAGTGCAGCAGCGAGCAGGACGAAGCCAAGGCAGAGAACAGCTTTCTGCACTCTGGGCATTTTTAAAGGCAATGTCCAGCAGCTGGCCGAGATTCCCAGGGCCTGAGACGGCTGCTAGGATTAGCCACTGGCTGGCTGCTGTGAGCAAACCCCCCCGTCATTGCTCGGAACAGGGTGCTCGCTGAACGACACGCGTCACTACTTCTTGGGGGTCGCAGCCACGTATCGCCAGCAGAGAAGTCTGCGGCCTGGTGTTAGAGGAACGCAGATTTCCAATAACAGGGCAAAATGTTTGCAGTGCTGTGAATGTTTAACTTGCACCAATCCTCCTAAATAATGCACAAGCATCTCCAAACAAACACCACAGAAGTACGAGAGGCGGGAGTGATCAGGAAGCACATTCATGTTACACAGTTTGACGTGAGTTGTTCTCTGGGTTTGCACACAGAGGCTCACAGCTCTGCTCAGTTGCTTTATCTTGGAGCTTCATTCTTCTCTCTCCTCTGGGCTTTGCTTTGCTGCAGACTTAGACTCTTGTGTATTATCTCATAAGCAATGGACCTGTTTTAAGACCTGGGATGATGCATGCCCATACTCTGTATCAGAAGCCAGCAGCATCCTCTGAGTTTCTCCTTTACTTACACTGAGCAAAAATATTTACTTTGTGAGCTCTCCTAAGAGTTTCCGCTGCTGCTTCCCGCAGTCTACAATATCTTCCGCACATTTTTACTCCCTTTTTGACCTTCCTGCTGATTCTTTAATGAGCACAAATATCTCCTGTCTTCTATTTGTTGTCAAAGACTAAGACTCCTTTAAAGAGAGTGGAGTTTCCTTCCCATAAATAATTAACTACAATGGATGTGTATCTCATTCCATATAACTCCCCATCTATCTGTTAACAAAACATTTCAATATGTTGGTGCAAATATCATTTTTTCTTGCTTCTCTCTTCCTCTGATTTACTACATGTAGTCACATGATCTTGGGTGGGGGATTCTCAGTCAGTTTTGCTGCCAAAGGGGTGGGGGTGGAGGGGAAGAACTGGCGAGTGTTCATATTTCAGTCCTGGAGTTATGTAGGTTAAAGGCTTCTAGTGCAGACCAGAGAACATATGCAAAAGAAAGCAGAGAACGGGAGATGTTGCCTGCTAAAAAGAAAGTGGAATAAGGGACCGCGTTCCTTTATATTCATCTCCAGCTTGAATTCTGGTAAGTGGAAATCACGTCTTGGTTTATTATCTACTGATAAAATTTTGTTTAAAATACACTGCTTTACCTTCAGTGATGAAATGTGTCATTGTGTTTTAATGGAAACAAACCAGCAAAAAGAAGTACAACCCTTAAAAGAAAATAAACACAGTGAAAATAAAAAATCTTACATTCATCATTTTTTGGCAGACAGTTGTGCACGTACAAACAGCTGGTGCTAATTCGTGATAATTTATCTGAAAATAAACATAAAACAATCCTTTTACTGTGACTAAATCAAACAGATAAGATTTCAGGTCTCTGTTTCTGGCACTTCGATAGCTAACAGAGGGGATCAAGACACAGTGGGAACGAGAAAAAGATTATCTATTCAATTGAAAAACCAAAGAAAACCCTCAGCATGGTGTATGAAGTGTGTGTGTCTTTACATGTGTGTGGCTGTCAGTGGAGAAGCACTAACGTATTGGGATACATCATCTTCTGCCAGTGTAATTCTCATTGTGTTAAGATAGATGTGCACTTAAACGTTTGTGTTACGGGTTTCTCTAGGCACTGTCTTGTTTGGTGTATTAATCTATTTTCTGCAAACTATACGTGACCATGCATGAGAAGAATTGCCTAACACCGTTAGAACGATGGAGAATATTGACACGTTCTGAGGCTATCATTCACCTTTCGTTAACTAAAACATGATTATTAGCGTTCATTGGGCTAGATCCTATAGTTGTTATCTGGTCAAAACTCCCACTGTCTGGAGGACACCCTGGCTGTGTCGGAAATGTCCGCATTTCTACCTTGCAAGGGCTTTTAGTAGCAGAAATAGAAATGGTTCCCTGAGTATTTAAACAAACAGCAATTGTAATGAATGTTGCAATGATGTTCTTTTTATTAACTATACTCTTGAGAGGTTGCAGAGGCAATAAACTTTCCATTGAAATTTCCCATGAAGTAGGTCCCCAAAATATGTTTGGCTGAGGTCCGTCTTTCCTTTTGGTATTTCACCCTGTGTGCTGGAGCTTTTTCCACACTGCATTGCTAAACGTAAGCAAGAACAGTCCTGTTCCCATGGAAGTCCAAGCTAAACTGCCACCAACTTCAACGGGAGCTTCTCGGACACATTCACTCCTCCAGTGATTGCCCAGCACTGGGAGGCTGGAGGCTGCGGGGCTCTTCCCAGATTTGCACTACTCACCGCGAGATGTTTCACAAGCCTTTTCTGTGCCTTGTTTGCTAACTCCATGAAATGGCAATAATCCTTGCCTGTCTTCTGGGGCGACTGGAAGGCAAAAGGCGTGTGTGGAAAGTGGGTGCCGCAGGTAGAAGGTCTACCACAGAAGTGCAGAGAATGATTGTTTTATCTTGGCTGTGAGAAAGATGGGAAATGGGAGAGTGTGTGGAGAATGGGACCAACAGAAGTTTTGCCTGGGGCTTCTTTTCAATAGTTCTGCTGAGGTTTTGGTGTTCCTGAATCAATGTGATTGAGGCCGGGGGCAGGGCTCGTAGGTCTCTTCTGTCCCTACTCTTCTCTGATTCTATGAGGCATCTCCTCAAAATCTCAAAAAAACCCAAAACCAAACAAACCCTCAGAAACGAATTCTGTGGCTGGGCCGAATTAAGACGCACCGTCACCTCTTTTAAACGAGTGGTATCCTGTTGTTGGGAGAGGGGATCCGAGAATGGCAGTGGTGATTTTGTAGAATGCTTGGGGCTCTAACACGTGTTTTATAATCTGCAGGTGAACAATGTGATGGTAGAACTGCCTCTAGCACAGGAAATTTCAGCAGTGACTATCTCCTCATCAGCCCCCAGCATGTACGGTAATTGCTCCACGCTCAACAGCACGGAAGAAACTCTTCGAGTACATTCCTCTCCTGCAAACGTATCGACCGAGCAGCTGGCTCCCTCCCCGTGTCCACTTCTATATTCAGATTATCAGTTCACTCTTATTCCAGTGCTCTACTGTGTTATCTTCATCCTGGGGCTGGTGGGCAACAGTGTGGTGGTGGTGGTACTCTGCCGCCACCATGGCCCGAAAACTGTGGCTAATATCTACATTTTCAATCTGGCTCTGGCTGATTTGCTCTGCCTCACCACCCTCCCCCTTTGGGCAGCCTACTATGCCTATGGCTACAATTGGCTCTTTGGGTCGGTGATGTGCAAAATGTCAAGCTCCGTTCTGTCTCTCAACATGTTTGCAAGTATCTTTTTCATAACCTGCATGAGTATGGACCGGTACTGGGCGATAGTCTATTCTATTCGGTCTCAGCGGAGAACGCTGCACCAGGCTACGTTGATAGCATTCCTTGTGTGGGGCTTGGCCTGTCTGTCCTCCCTCCCAACCTTTTACTTCCGCGACACCCGCTTCATTAAAAGCTTGGGGGTGAATGCTTGCATTATGGCTTTTCCCTATGAGAAGTATGCCAAGTGGTCTGCCGGAACAGCTCTAATGAAAAACACTCTTGGCTTTTTGATTCCTTTAATTGTCATAGCCACGTGCTACGTGTGGATCTGGAGGCACTTAATGAAAGCGAAGGAATTTAGAAAAAACAAACAGAAAAGAGACAAAGTCTTGAAACTGGTGGCTGCAGTGGTTTTAGCCTTCCTAATTTGCTGGCTTCCATTCCATGTTCTGACCTTTCTGGACGCCCTGGCTCGGATGAACATCATCCGTAACTGCGACATCATAACATTCATCGACAGCGCATTGCCTTTTGGCATCTGCCTGGGATTTGCAAACAGCTGCGTCAACCCCTTGTTGTATTGTTTCATTGGCCACCAGTTCCAAGAGAAACTCCAACATTTGTTTAAGCTGAGAGTCTGTCAGCTCAACAGCAACAGACAGAGCTTGTCTTCAAGAAAAGGGAGTTATCTGAAAGACGCGGAGACCCCCAGGGACTGCGACAAAGAGAGACTGAACTGTAAACTAACACTCTAGGCAGCAAACAGGGTTTCCTTGGGACAGCTGGACACTATTAAAGACACATTGTTTTCTTTTTTCCCTTCTCTTCTTTTCTGATTTCTAGCACAAAATGTTCAAAGGAGAGTTTATTTTAGTGTGGCCCCGGGAGCCACTTCATCTGCCTCTGGCACAGAGCAATGAATGTAGAATTTTTCCTTCCAGTGTCATGTATATAAAATAAACCTACACTGACGTTCTCAAGTACAAGAATGTTTGTAGCTGGGGCCACGTGAATGCCGTTTAATACAACCCAGGAAAGGGTGACCAAAAAATAATGCTAATAAAATGTTGTGCAATAGATAATGTGCATATACAGAATATTACACCCCCATTCAAACGCCCTCCTAAAAGAAATAATTTGGCATGTTAGTCATGGCACAAAATGAATAAAATACAGGCATTACTGTACCTCTTTGTAAAAAATAATGTTGGGTATTTCATTTTGTGAAATATCTGATTGAGAGATTGTATTATTCACGCATTGTGAAAGACTCTCCCCTCTATATGTTCTGAAAACACTGGACTCTTTTCCTGTTTGGTTGGCACTGGGATGACTCTGGAAAAAAGACAGTTATTGAATCACTCCCTGCCCCCTTGGAACAATTTCACCAAACCAGAACTGTTGAAATATCTGGGTTTGGAGGGGAACTTTTGGGATTTGGGATGGTTTTTGGATCAGGAGAGAGAGAGACATGCACATGCACTGCAGCCTGGGATGTGTTCCAGTTCCTGGTCTTGTGGATTCAGAGAGGAACTTTTCCTCCGAGGTCACCCAGAATCAGACGGATCTGTGAGTTGAGCCTGGAGTCCCAGGCCAGTGCCTTAGGCATCAGACTCTGTCATCCTGACCTATCACAGCACCGGATACAGCTCTAAGAAAGACACATTTTGGCTTAGATAATATTTTCTTTTGTCAGCAATGTTCCGACCAGATCTAATAATGAGCCGGGCCCTGAGGGTTCTGGAAGAGCCGGCTGTTAATTGCTTAGTAAATACTTCAAAAATATTTCAAAATACCAAAGTATCTGACAAAGTGGGATTTTCTCCCACGAAAGCTCATGACAAAGAAATGGGTGAGTCTTTAAAAGTGCCCCAGGACTCCTGGTTTGTTTTGCTGACCTAGACTAACCCCTCTGGAACTTGTTTGTTTAGCAAATACCGAAACACAGAATGGAGCAGCAGCAAAAAAAATCCTATTCGGGTAATTGCCTGGTATTTAAAGGACAGGCTCAGGGAAAGGATACGGAGCCTTTGATCTCTGAGGCCTCTCGCTGCCCTGCAGATTGTCAGTAGTGGGAGGCAATATTTGGCCTTTCTCATTCTCAGCAGAGAGGCCAACCACTGTGACGTGAACCCTACATTACACACGAGGCATTTGACTGGGCCCCTCCACTCCTGCTCTGTCTGGTCTCTGAAGAAGTTAGAGTCCAATAACACAAACCAGGAGTCCTGTGGCACTTTTAAAGACTAACAAATTGTAAGCCTCCAATGTCTTCCTTTCTCAATCTGGCAGGGGTCAGAAGCACTCAATTCTGTCCGCACCTTCACTCTCAGCTTGCTGAGGCCCAGCCCGCCATGCTGCTTGGACTGAGAAATATTCTCTGACCTACATTTAAAGCCATCGGAAGTGAAATTTATAGACATATGCAAACAATTAAATTGCAGCCTGTGTGTGTGACCCAGCAGCAGCAACATAAACGCCCCCTGCAACTCTGAGGACGGCCAGCAGACTAACAAACAACCTGGGGTTCCCCGTCACTTCCTCTCCAGCTCTGAGGGGGAGCTCTGGAAGTGTGGTTGGTCCGCGACTTGTCTGCTGCTCAGATCTGACATGGGTCATTTCTAAGTCCTGAGAGTCAGTTTCTGTCCCCAAATTGCACCCATGCTAACTCCCCAGCATCTGGCAGTCAGAGGCTCAGGGACCCCAGAGTATGGGGTGGCAGCCCTGACCATTTTGGTTAATAGCTGTGGATGTATCTATCCTCCATGAATTTATCTAATTCTCTTTTGAATCTACTTAGTCTTGGTCTTCACATCTTCTGGCATTGAGTCCCACAAGTTGACTGTGTGTTGTGTGAGGAAGTACTTCCTCTGTTTTAAACCTGCTGCCTATTGATTTCATTCAGTGATCCCTGGTTCTTGCTTGTATGAAGGGATAAATGACACTTCTCTGTTCACTATCTCCACAGTCATGATTTTACAGATGTCTCTCGTATCCTCCCTTAGTTGTCTCTCTTCCAAGCTGAACAGTCCCAGGCTATCTAATCTCGCAGATGTTGCAGCAAGACAACTCTGTAGAGAATTGATATTTTATAATAGCTGGGGAAACAAACAGAGTCCTGTGGCACTTTTAAAGACTAACAGATTTATTTATCTCATGAGCTTTCATGGGAGAAAAGGCCAGCTGAGCACCTGGATTTAGGAATCAAGGAGTCAAGAGGTCAAACCTGTTATTGAAGCTGTGGCATGGGAAACAGCTTTGGCTGGAAAGCACCAAAATACAGCTAAGAAAAGGAATGGGAACCATTCCTGGTGAGGTGGTGACCATCTACTGTGATGGCCCTACTAGAAAGCCATTAACTCAACTCTGGTAAACAGGTGACGTAAGCAAGGTACCAGAGAGGGCAAGAGAGTTTGGAGCGTTTCATTGGTCAGGACTATTATTCGGTACCCAAATCAGCTGTAAACATCAGCAGAGGCGGACTGATTCTATGCTGTATATTAAGTATAATCTAATCCTGTAACCTGTATGTTAAGGCTAGTGAAACCATGTAGGAATTAGGCCTGATGGAACCTGTTGTATTATGCATGCACCTCTTGCGTTATGTATATTGTATTTGGCATGTTAGAAAGTTTGTATGTCTTGTGAATTCTGTATTTGAGTCTTACTTGTACGGGTGTCCAGGGAGACGGGTCGTGGCTACTTCCCGCGAGGTTGGATGTACCAGGGGAACAAGCATTGTGATTAAAGGCACCATTTACCCTTCCTGATCCTTTCATTTTCTTTTCCTTCTAACAAACTCCAAGCTGGCAGCTGTGGTTAGGATGATGGGTTTAATCAGAGTGTTGGAGTAGGACAGAAGAAATAGACCTGAGCCAGCCCATTCCCTTAGGAGCAGCTCCTGCATACAGTGGAGTGGGGGCGATTCCGCACTCTGATTTCCTTAGGCCAATGTACCAAGATGGCCAAGCTGCCTCTGAAAGGCTTTCTCTTCCCCACTGCGTGGAGCTGGGAGTCCCTGAGTGGCGAGGGACAGGAAAGGGGGCTGAAGAGGTTGTGCATGGACCCCGCAGACCTATCCCTTGGGGGAAATTGCAAGAAGACAGCAATCCCACTTCTAGGAGCCCCTCACAGGGTATCCAGGGAAGTCACGGGGACCCCCAAATCCAGACAGAGCCACAGGTTCTCTGATCCTTGGGCAGATACACTGGGACTGTGGGGTTTGAGGGGCGACCCTTCTGATCCTTCGACTCATTCATCTCTCAGCTCTTATCTGCTTCCTCTCCACCCCCTGAAGGTGGAGATCACACCTTGTTTTCTGATGGGTTCCCCCAGGAGTGCCAAGGGGCAGAGCTGAGTGGGGGTTCTACCTGTCAGAGTACAGCCTGTCCGTCCTGACCCGCACCACATACCCCCCTTTCCAGACCCTGCATTTCACGCCTGCCTGCTTTAAAGGCCTGCAGGAACGGTGACCCAATCTGGCCGTCCCCATCCTGTTTGTGGAGCTGCGCTGAGCAGAGCATGGGGGCTGCGCAGAGAACCTCCATGAACGGGCGCAGGCCATGCGCTGGGAAGTGACTTGTCTGCATCATGTACAGTCGCAGACCGGGAGGCTGAGCTCGGGGTCAGTGATGCCCTGTCATGTACACAACAAGAAAGCGATGTTTAGAACAGCTTGTTCTCCCGGAGAAGCCAGCAAGCCTGAGTGTGTCTTGACGCCCACTCACACACGCAGCCAGCCCCTCTTGATTTATTTCAGACAAGAATGTCATCCTGCCATCCCACAGCTGGACAGCACCTCATTGAAACCCATCCCACATGGGCTGAGCTGCAATAAAGGGAAACTAATGGCTTTATTGCTGAACGCTTTCCCCAGAAAGATGATTATATCCTAAGGTAAACAGAGGATTCCCTCCATGGAAGTGCTTTAAACCCAAAGCATTTGAACTAAAAAGCCCTGACGCTTGCTCTTGCTGTGAACAGCCTCGCTAACAGTCTCAAAATAAAGGGGAATTTGGTGGCCAGGCCATTGTTCCATTAAACAGGCCCTTCAGCTGTCCGTGGCCACTACCGAACTGCACTTGGCTTGCGTGCGATCAGGCTGAGCAGACCTCACTGGCTGCCAATCTTCTCTCGGTGATGGGGATATCTCCATGCTCATTCGCCTCAATCTCTCCACTGCCGTCGCCAGCCGTGGGGCCCAGGCGCTGCTGACACGTGCCGATCCAGGCAGAAGTTGACAGCGCTGTGCATGTGTGATTGAGGTCAGTAGTGGGGGATGGATGATGAACTCCAAGAGTTCTCCCACAAAGGGTACCTCCTTTTAGTCTTGTTTCATCTGTGGCCATTGGGGGGGAGGAATGGTTTGGGCTGCTGTGTCCGTGAGCTGCTGGGGCGGTTTATCTTGCTTACTGGTTTCCAAGACACTGGCTTGAGTGAGAATTCAGACCTTGGTGAAGCTGGTGGGAAAGTGATCTCATCCAGTTCAGGTCAGAGCTGGCTCACTGGCCTTTCATTTGGGCCTAAGCCCTCTATGGAGTAGTTCAGTGTCATAAGGAATTTGGGAATTTAAAATGACTTCCCATTCCAAAGCTGAAGGAAAATCCAATCCACAACTTCCACAAAACAAAGCCTTCCGAAGAGCCCTGGGTCAGGCATGTTGAAAGGGCAAATTGTCACTTTGGGTCAAAATAAAACAAGTTATATCTGCAAGAAAAGTTTCCCCTTTCATTCTCTCAAGTGGAAAATTGAAAAATGTAGTGAAAAGTGGTGTTTATCTGTGGAAAATTTCAATTTAGACAGAACTACATTTTCAGTCCTCATGTTTGCATGAACTCACGTCACCAGTACTGTCCATGAAAGCCACCAAAGGTTACATGGCTTCTCTGGTGAAGGGCTGTGGCCCAGAGATGGATAATCATGCACGGTCTTGCTTGTGACACATGGCAACTCCTGAGGCCAGCTGACCTCCTATACAGGTAACCCACTGGCTTCTGAGTATTACAGCTGGGTGAAATCTTTCAGCCAAAATACTTTCTGGTTGGAAAATGTGATTTTTTTTTTTTTTTTGTCACAATACACATTGTTAGCAAGAAAAAGTTGATTTCTACAATATTTTTTCAATTAAAAAATCCAAATTTTCTTTCTTTTTTTGTTTCAAAGCAACATGAAAAAAAAAAACAACCCAAAACCCTAACCACCCACACCATGACTTTGCTTTTTACTTAAATTGTAATTTCATTTTGTTTTTTGGAAACTCAGAAACGCCAGTTTTCAATTTTATATGGATATTTTTGTGACTCTTTCTATTTTCTTCCATTTTTATTTCCCTGCCTGGAAAAGGGGGAGGAAAAAGGGAGAGTGAAAGCGAGGGAAAGACACTTTTCCATGTTGTTTGACCCTTTAAACTGAAAAATGTGTGGAGATTCAGGCAGAAGGGAAATTTAGACATGTTCTACATTTCATTTCAAAGAGTTTTGCAAAAAAGCAAAATTTTACAATGGAAAAACTTTGAAAGGGAATTTTTCCCAGGGAAAAACCCTCATTTCCTGCTCAACCTTCAGAAATGCCTGCTCTTGGTTACTGAAGATAGCTCCTTTGTTAACATCAAGCTTTACTAGTCAGCAGCATGTTTTCCCTAAGAGAACTCTGCCAAAGCCTACCCAGATGTTTTCTATCTTTGGCAGACAAGCACAATGAATTGTACCAGTTCCCTCTAACTGCCGACCTTCCCTCTTCTTCTGGCAGGGTGTCCTCCAGTACCCAGACATCAGACTGAGACGGGAGACAGCTGTGTGCCAGCAGCACTTATCAGACCCATGTCGCAGTGGAATGGAAGTTGGTGGTGGTGTCAGTCCAGGTGTGTTCGACTCACAATAGGAGCTGATTTCACAGCAATCCTGCCTGCAGGCAGTGGTAGCTGAAGATCCACAGCACCTCACAGAGTGCTGAGCATGTCGTATGATCGAGTGAATCCTCTGTCACCAGAACAGGGGCCTTGGGCACCTCCTCTAGCTACTTGTTCCAATGATTATTCTTAATAACTGCGTCTGCGGAAAGACTCTGGTGTGGGCAGGCCAGATTTCAGCTGTGTTAAAGGGAGTTTGTAGAGTTTGGCATCTGTTTTTGGGTCAAAGGGGAGATGACAAATCCAGGAGAAGTCCCACTGTTAGCAGGACATGAGAGAGGCTGAAGTCCATTGGAGGCTCTCTCTGAGGCTTGGATGAAACACTTTGGGGCCTGAAGCAAAGACTTTTTCTTTCAGCTGGTTTGGGTGTTTTCAGAAAAGTCTCCCTTTATTTGTTTCAGCTGTCCCTGTTGGAAAAGTCTTAGGTTTGGTCTACACTGGTGGTGAAATTCAGTGGCAGTCAACCAGAGTTAGCTTGCGTAACTCCCATCAACTTTCTAACTCCCTTTCGGCCTGACATCTTCAGTGAGCTGCATCAATGAGCGATGCGTTCCCGTTGACGCAGCACTCCTCCACTCCAGGGCGTGGTTTGATGACGCTGATCTTCAGATCGACGTAGCTGGTCATAACTGACTGGTGAGTTGATCTGGAACGATGGATCTCACAGCGGTGAATTTGCCACCGGCATTGTAGATGTGGCTTCAGAATAGAGAATACAGTTCTCCCAGGATATTTACACTAGCACATAGACTTTTGCACTGCAGCTGTTTAAGGGATTCTATAGACTGGTTTAAAAATTCAAGAAGAAGCGCATAACTTCAAAAAAAAAGTCTGTAGCTTGTTAGAGGCATTTACACAGACCACTCTTCAGTCAATCTCTTTTCAATTTGGCAGGACTTTTTAAGGGGTATAATTACACGTCAATGTGGTTCTTTCTGTAGCTCTCTAGCTTGATCCACAATTTGTACCTGATACCATATGCTGTGAGACACAATGTGTATCTAATGGTATATGTAACTGGTTCAGCGTCATTCATTTCACTTGTATTAACACTGGCATGAAATTGGAGGTGACTTGGGGCCCTTAAATCAACTGCCTTCAAACTGGATCCAGCTGAATATGCAAAACTCCCACTTCCTAGCTCACGACCACTAGTTCATAAGTTCAAGCAACCAGAAGTTTACAGTGCTACAATCTGCATTTTAAAGGAAAAGAAGACGGGGGAGAGATGCCAAGATTCAGCCTCGAGCTTGTCTTAAGAATGTTAATTGCAAATATTTTCTTAGTTTTTACAGTAAATTCAAGACAATCAAGCAGAAATGAATGAATGAACTGCTGTAGTTCAAATAACTGCTGTGGCGCTTGTAAAGACTAACAGATTTATTTATTGCATGAGCTTTCATGGGAGAAAATCCCACTTCCCTGCATTTAATTTCCTCCCATTCTGTAAGTTTCCCATCTCCGTCTGAGGAAGTGGGATTTTCTCCCACGAAAGCTCATGCGATAAATAAATCTGTTAGTCTTTACAAGGACTCTGTTTGTTTTTCTGCAATAGACTAACACGGCTCCCCCGCTGGAATGTGCAGTTCAAAAGTTCTGGATAAAATGCAGATGCCAGACTGACAGGCAAGAGAGATACCAAGGCTCACTATGAGGCTATTCCCCAAGGCTAAAGAAGAAACGGAGAGAACTGTGGGCCAAACTGTATGGTGCATCGCTCACATGAAAGAGAAATGAGCAGCCTGAATTTAAAAATAGGAAGATTTATTAGGGAGATAATTGAATATTGTGAGGTTGTATGTTTACATAATGGGCATACCAAAACAGACACCATGCCAGTCATATTATAGAAAGCATGTCAGAGAAGAAGTGGAGGGAATCGTATAACTAAAACATATCTATTTCCATTACAAAGCATTACCCGTATACCCTTCTTTCTGGCCCTTCAGAATGTGGGTTTATCCATAATGTCATATGCAAAGTCTATCCATTCCGTTTGGTGTAGGTGAAACTGGGATTTTCAGCTTTCAACAGCTGTATCTCACCCCTTTGCTGGACGCCTGCGTCTTTCGTTCACAATTTTAAACAGAATACCGGTGCGATCTTCTCCCATGAATGCTCATGCGATAAATAAACATGTTAGGCTTTAAAAGGGCCACAGGGCTCCTTGTTTGTTTGGCTGACCTAGACTAACACGGCTCCCCTTTGGAACCAGGTTTTTATAAAATGTTTTGCCACAAGATGGCAGGCAAGTAACTAACATCCGAACTCTGAGCCTAACCAAACCTGAAGCCTGCTTTTTGTAAAGCATTTTTCCCCTACAGGTTTTAAAAATGTGAGTAAGGCCTCAGCTACGTGCAGGTCACACTCTGATCACCTGTGTCCAAGAGGAATTCTTGGCCACTTGGATTTATTGCAAATATTTCCACAACACACGGCATTCAAATATCATTGTCTGGAAACTCTTCTGTCTAGTGACATTCAGAAACTCACCTCATCAGATAATGCAGCTCCTTACCGCAAGGTTCAAGTGAAAATATGCAAACACTGTCTAGCATTCAGAGCTTGGAATGCTGGAAGAGTGCTTAGAAAAAACAGAGTACTATTGTCCATCAAGACAATAAAATTTAGCATCCGCCTAGGAATTTGGCTCTTTGCAAAATATTAACAAGGTAGAAAACAACCAGCAGAAGAGAGGAGTCAGTATTTCAGTTACTATTAGAATAACAATCAGGCAATATGTTGCAGGTCTATTTCCCCTATATCTTTGTCAAGGAGTGATGCTGTACGACAGAATCACAGAAATTTTAGGCTGGAAGGGGCCTTGAGAGGTCATCCGGTCCAGGTCTGTGCACTGATGCCTGGACCAAGTACTCCTAGATCAGTCCTGACAGGTGCTTGTCAACCTGTTCTTACAAATCTCCAAAGACGGGACTTCCGCCGCCTCCCTTGAAGCCTATTTCAGAGACTAATGATTCCTATACTTAGAAAGAGTTCCCTAATATCTAACCTAAATCTCCCTTGCTGCACATTAAACCCATTGCTACTTCAGCTTTCTTCAGTAGACGGAGAGAAGAGATCCCTAACTCTTTACAACGTACCTTAACGTATTTGTTACATAGTTATAACATCCCTTTACACGTTATCAGGCCCTCCCTCCTCCTTTTCTCAAGAAGAAACGTGGCCGGTTTTCTAACCTTCTCTCCGAGGTCAGCTCTCTCCTCTGACCGTTCTCTAGTTTGCCCCGACCTTTCTGAAAGTGTGGTGCCCAGCCAGGGAGGCCGTACTCTATCTCTGGCCTCAGCAGCACCAGGACAATTCCCTCCTGTGTCCTATGAACAGAGCTCCTGCTACACCCCCAGAATGACGTTAACCTCTTCCAGAGCTGCATCTAACCCTTGACTCTCATTCAGCCCGTGATCCGCTACGCACTGCCGCCCAGCCAGCTCTGTAGTTAGCTGTACAGGTGAGTGTTCCTTTCTGCGTGGATTACTTTGCACTTGTCTTTGTGGAATTCCATCTGATTGATTTCAGACTGGTTCTCAAATTTGTCGGCATTGTTTTGAATCCTAGTCCTGTTCTCCAAAGTGCTTGTTGGATGCTCTCATCACAAGTCCTACCTACGTCACTGCCTGGAAATGTACAGAGCTGAGCAGTCGCATGCCATGGCTCTCTTGTATTGCAGAGCTGCTCCTTCCAGGTGAGGTAAGGGTTTGTTACAAATAATGAAAGGCCAGCACTGTTCACGGCGGCCCTTACTCTCACTGAGTAGCACCTTACTCTACAAGCAGTTCACTGAGTACACCCAAACTTCTTGCAAAGTAGGAGTTTGGCCATTTGCAGGTTGCATTGATAGCCAAACGCTGGCTGCATTTAATAGATGTAGATTGGCTGTGCACGAACTGGAGAGTGCTGTGCACACCTGTGGAGTGTGTGAACACTCACAGTAATAGTCCCATTGTGTACTATTAGATCGCACATAGTAACTATGTTATTTTATTTTACTACTTTATATCCCTGCAGATTATTCTATCCCATATATTTGCCGTATTGATTTCCTATCTTATATCCCAGCAGAGCAGAGGTACCGTGTCAGTTAAGAGTCTGACTCTCTGATTTTCTCTTTGGTATGCCTCCTTAGCACAGTTATATTTGAATGCAGACCCACAAAACCAAGAAAAATGAATAATGAAATCAGTTTGTTATTAGGAAGAGGAAGAATACGTCTCTTCCTTTGGCATGACCAGAACCCAGCGGCTGGCCACGCACTCATCCAGAGTACAGCTTCGTCTAGCTCAGCTCCAGGCCAAGGAGAAAAGAAAGTCCTCAGTCAGTGCCCGTTGGAACCAACGGAGGGACTCAGTGATTTCAGTGGGCGCTGGATGGGGCCCCAGGCTCCTTAGCCTAGGTAAGGTACATTGCTCACCATAGAGCAAGCTGACTCCATCCTTCCTTCCGCCCTTGAAATGCCGATGAGCAAAACTCCCAGAGGACGTCAGCAGCGGCCCTCACTTCAGCTCTGAGCCTGGGAGACACCTGTGCATCAAGACTGTGCCAGGCTTGAGTGCTGCAGCCAAGGGTTCTCTCGGCAAGGCTGGAGTAAGGCAGGGACTTTTGGGGCTACAGCCCCTGGTCCTGGCCTAAATGGGGGCCCTGCAGCCCCCACTCCTCCAATCCAGCCCAGCTGGGTCTCAGTGGCTGCCCACCTTCAGCCTGCCTGCCCAGCACCCGGGCTAGCTGCTCACCAGTCAACTCGGGGCCGGAGCAAGAATAGAACAATAGGGCTGGAAGGGACCTCATGAGATGATCTAGTCCAACCCCTGCTAAAAGCAGGACCACTCCCAATAAATCATCCCAGCCAGGGTATTGTCTAACTAGACCTTAAATGTTTCCAAAGATGGAGATTCCACCACCTCCCTAGGTAACCCATTCCAATGCTTCACCACCCTCCTAGTGAGAAAGTTTTTCCTAATATCCAACCTTGACCTCCCCAGCTGTAATTTGAAACCATTGCTCTTTGTTCTGTCCTCTGTTACCATCGAGAACAGCCTAGCTCCCTCCTCTTTGGAGCACCCCTTCAAGTAGTTGAAGGTTGTATCAAATCCCCCCTCAGTCTTCTCTTCTGTAGACTAAATAAGCCTAGTTCCTTCAGTCTCTCCTCGTAAGTCAGGTGCCCCAGCCCCCTAATCATTTTTGCTGCCCTCCGCTGGACTCTTTCTAATTTGTCCACATCGTTTCTGTAGTGGGGAGCCCAAAACTGGACACAGTATTCCATATGCGGCCTGACCAGTGTCGAATAGAGGGGAATTATCACATCCCTCGATCTGCTGGCAATACTCCTACTGATGCAGCCTAATATGCCATTGGCCTTTTTGGCAACAAGGGCACACTGTTGGCTCATATTCATCTTCCCGTCCACCATAACCCCCAGGTCCTTTTCTACAGCGCTGCTACTTAGCCGATCGGTCCCCAGCCTGTAGCAGGACATGGGATTTTTTTCATCCTAAGTGCAGGACTTTGCACTTGTCTTTGTTGAACCTCATGAGATTTCTTTTGGCCCAATGCTCCAGTTTCTCTAGGTCTCCCTGAATCCTGTCCCTGCCCTCCAGTGTATCTACCATTCCCCCCAGCTTGGTGTCATCTGCGAACTTAGTGAGCATGCAATCTATCCCATCATACAGATACTTAATGAAGAAGTTGACTACAACTGGCCCCAGGACCGACTCCTGGGGCACTTCTCTTGTTACCAGTTGCCAGCTAGACATTGAACCATTGATTCCTACCCACTGAGCCTGATGATCTAGCCAGCGTTCTATCCACCTTATGGTCCACTCGTCCAACCCATACTTCCTTAACTTGCCGACGAGAATGCTGTGGGAAACCGTATCAAAAGCCTTGCTAAAGTCAAGGTATATCACATCGGCGGCTCTTCCCACATCCACCGGCCTCTGAGACTGGCCCACTCCCTGCCTCCCAAAACAGGGCCAGGCCAGCTTGTGGGCCAGCTTGTGAGCCCCCCACAGCTGAGCAGTCTGTGGTCCCACCTCCCGTGGTCCCCACAGTCGTGGTGTGCCAGCTCCTACCCCCCACCCTGCAGCTGTGCTGGCCTGCGGCTTCCGGAATCCCTGATCCTGCCCCCCTCCAAGCATGGGAGGAATTGGGGGCCCCACAACAGTGGGCAGCCTCCTCCGTCCGTCCCCCCCGGCCTTGATCCAGCCCTGTGCTTTGCAGGAAAATCTCTGTGACAGTTTGGAAGTGGAAACAGCTGTTCTGGCACTTTGTGATAATAGGTGAGAAAATCTCCCCCCAAGAACTTGGAGCAGGAGTCCATAGCAAATTCATTAGTGAGGAACATTCAGAGCAAACTCTTTGCTGAATGTCAAACATGTTGCCTTTTATTTCAAGTGAATTTGGTGATGTTGTATTACACCACTGTGGGTTCAGCTCTGGCAGCTACAGTCTCAAGTGCAACAGAGGAAAAAGTTCCCTCTACTACTTGTTTCAGGGCTTTATCAAATGATTGTTATAAAAATAAAAGTTATTTTTATATTTGACAGCATTTAATCCCCAGAAGCAACCAAAACTCCGTGCAGTGGATGGTACTGTTCATTTGACCCAAGAAGTTTTATTCTTGGCGTTAAGTTCCAGACAGGTAGTCTGTGTATAGCAAAAACAACGAGAGTCCTGTGACACCTTAAAGTCTAACACATTTCTTTGGGCGTAAGCTTTCGTGGGCTCCAACCCACTTGGTCAGATGGATGAAGTGGGAACTACAGTTGAGAGGTATTTATACACATGCCGGGGGAAGGAAGGCAAGTGCTAGCTAAGTCTTGACTTAAGCTTTTGGGCTATGTCTACACTACAAAACGTTTAGGTCGACTTCCTTAAGTCGACCTAACAAAGTGGTGTCTATGGACGTGGACTAAGTCCACTTTGTTTAGTCCACCTAACTGCCCTTAGGTTGACTTAACAAAGTGGACTTAAATGTCCACACTGGGCTTAGGTTGACCTACCTGGCGGTTCTTACTAAGTCGACTTAAGCTTTCATATAAGAAATCCCTTGAATTGACTTAGTCAACTTAATGAAAACCTGGTGTGGACGCAGCTTTGTTTAAGTTGACTTAAGCCTCCTGAAATCGACCTAAACTGCCAGTGTAGACAGCCTTCCAAGCGTACGTGACACCATATTGTCTCACGCTGACAGGATAAGGTCCTCACCCCTTATAAGCGACATTTGGCACAGGTGATTCATAGCAAGCCAGCAGAACAGGCCTCCGCAGCTGAGGACGTTTGCTGTCAGAATCTGCACCAAGCTGGATTTCTTTGTTGCTGCTTTCTGCATTTGAAACAATCCACGTGTTGATTGTGATGCTCAAGATGTCTCGTTTCAGGATGTTGCTGCAGTTGCTTGGTTCAGCAGACAAATGACGCATTGTGTTTTTAATACCAGAGGGAATGATGCTGGGAAAACCGTGTTTTATATAAGCCTCCAGATACTTCTGGCATCTAGCTGTTTTAACAGTGGAAGTGGCTATAATTTTCAGGACAAAGGAGATGGCTGTGTCTCTGCCTGTTAAATAGCAAAGGGCTTTTTCAAATCGAGCCTTCTACTGTTCTCTCAGTCCTGGGGTGGG
This sequence comes from Pelusios castaneus, assembly GCA_007922175.1. Lineage (NCBI taxonomy): Eukaryota > Metazoa > Chordata > Testudines > Pelomedusidae > Pelusios > Pelusios castaneus. The sequence continues at coordinate 2,370,349 of ML685771.1, forward strand.
CCATAGGAAAATGCACCCTGGGCAAACTTCCATTTGGCTCTCTTTCTTTGGAGGCAGAGCTGGGCTGGTGGTGAAGTGGAGTTGGGGGGGGGGGAGCGCTTAGGCTATATGATTGGTGGAAGTAGGGACTCACTACCCTGCCGCTGGCCAAGTGGAAATGGGACTCATAGCTCGCTTGGTGGAAGGCTGGAGCTGACAGCCCCATCCTGGCTGGATCAGGGCTCATTCACACCCCGGCTCCTGGGCAGCTACTGCCTCAACCGCAGCCCCGGGGTGGCCGGGCTTTGGAGACGCGAGCTAGGCGGGAGAACCGCTGGGTCTGGGCTGCAAAAACTTAACTGATCCCAGTCACAAACCGTGGCTGTAACAGTTTGTGGTGCTACGTGGGCAGGTGCTGCTCCCAGCCCCAAACCTGGGCACGCCGCTAACCAACCAGGGCGCTGGCTGTTAACAGCCCTGTGCCCACCAACAGCTGGCAGCCCCCCTCTGAGAACTACGGCTCTCGTCGTATTACTCCTAGGCTGGGTTAGGGATGGCAGGTCTAAGAAATGTCTGCTAAATTTAATGGGGGTGGGTGGGAGGACGGTTTGCAAAAAGGTCTCAAGGATTCTATTGAATAAATATTTAGGCATTTTCAAGGACTCTCTTTTTTCTTGTTGTTGTTGCAAAACAACTGAGAGCTTGCCCACAAATCAAAGGCATTTTAATAATTCCTGGCCCAGCTAAAATACTGGTTCCAGTACTAAAATAAAGCAGCATGAAGAGAAGGACCAGCGTCCCATGTCATGTGTGACTAAGCAAAGTTTAGCAAATAATTCCTTTTAGGCGGCTGTCTCTTTGCAGACGCAGCGCTCTCCTCTTCTTCCAGTGCCGCCATCCTCTTGACTCTTGCTCTGTGTCTGGTAACTTTGTTGTGCTGGCCCTGCGCTGTCTGCTGCTGGACTGTCTGTTCTCACTGGAAGCAAGTCATCCAATTCCCAGTGATGGGACAAGCTGCTATCACCACCGAAGCAGCAGTCCATATGGATTGCTGATTCACTGCATGTGTTTCAAGAGGGCATGTTGCCAGGAAATCAGGAGGCGTTTCTTACATTTATTTAGCACAAGATTTGCTGTGCACTATGAGCAGTGGATCTCCAGGAGAGCAGCAGTCTTTGCTCTGGCTGGAAAATTTGGAAAAAATCAAAGTTTGGATGAAAAAGGAAAAAAAACCTCATAAAATCATTTAGCTCTGGTTTTAGTTCTCTGCTTGATGCTCCAGGTAAGAGTTGATGGCAGCCGGTGCAGGAATGTGACATCATCACAAAAGGCCCCACCAGCCAATCACAAGATTGGTTTGGGAAATTAATGGCCACATTTCTATTCTGATGTACAACGAATCTAATCTAATTAGGAAGCGACAGTTACTGTTTCTGCTGCCAGACTGTTATTAAAATACCTCTCAATGCAACCCCAATGACATTTTCTTTAAAATGCTGGGCATATAATACAGAAACAGTATGTTAACAGACTGTATTTCAAGAAGAATAAGAGGATAAATTATGTGAGTGTCTAATTACATATTATGAGCAAGTACTGTAGAAAAATAGTTGATTGAAAGGTATTGAAACATAGCCTGATTAGAAATAACAGTATTAATTGCAAAAACAAATGGTATTTTGAGCCCTAGTTGAGCCGTGTTAGTCTATTGCAGAAAAACAGAGTCCTGTGGTACTTTTAAAGACTAACAGATTTATTTATCACATGAGCTTTCGTGGGAGAAAATCCCACTTCGTCAGATGCTTCAAAGTGCCACAGGACTCTGCTAGTTAAATCAGTATGGATTGTACTTCAGAAATGTAAATAGACTGTTATGTGAATATGTCCATCGTCTATTATGTTTAAGAAGAGATCTGGCAAAGTCTTGAAGTATTCTGTGTTTGTAGTAGCAGCTGGAAACAATAACAATGTAGTTTACTTAGGTTTGGAAACAGTAAATTTTATTGGTGTGCATCAGTGAATATTGCTTTCACTATACACCACCAACAAAAAATTCCATCAAAAATCATCAAAATTGACAGATAGGCAAAGTAAGAAAAATGATGCTTGAAAACCTGTTAGTTTGATTTAAGAACTTTTACTTTGTATATTTTGACCTGTGATGTTGACAATTTGTGCTTTAACAGTTATAAAGCTTTAACTTTTTGACTCTGTCTAGTGTAATTAAAAATTGTCTGACATCCATTTTCCTAGAATTTCCCACAACTGTGAAAAAACTAAACTGATAAAAAGCTTAAAAATAAAATCTGTATTAGCCATGTCAAAATTATAAAAAATAAAAATGGAATCTGTCAAGTCCAACTCTATTTAGTGACCTAGCAGATACATATATGAGAACTTCACTCTCCTGTAGTGTCAAACAATATGAAGTGGAGGAAAGTCAATGACGTGTGGAGAGAAGTTTATTAAAGGCAATTTTTTTTTTGCTATGCAAAATGCGTTCCATAGCCAATCCATGATTTGTCTTGGTAGTCCTAACTTGGACCTCTGGACTTGGAGGGCAAGAAACAGATCCAGAGTTTTCTGCTCTCACCTAAAGGTTGAGTCTCAGAAGTTAGGAGATGGTTTTATGTGTGTTTTATTATTTGATTTGCCCAGAATGGCGTGGAATGTGGAGATACCAATACAGAAAACAAGGACTTCATTTTACGAATATCTGCAAACATGGAGAACCTCAACAATGGTAAATGAAGGAACGTGACCGCTAGACAACATTAACATATTGGCCCTGGTGATGGCTTAGAATTTCACTGCTGTTACTTCACTGAATACTAATGGATGGCTGGGTTTGTTTTATTCCTAAATAAATCTGGCACAGAAATGTAAGGTAAAACATGAAACCAGACATGGTTGCATCTAAAATTGTATAGTGATAAGATTGCTCTATTTTTCAAATTATATTGAAATTGCAAAAATTAAAAAAAGGCAGTTGTATAGTTGTAGAGTACAATTTACTGTAAAATTAGAACAGGGCAAATTCCATTCATTTTAATATTACTTTAGACATCAGTGAAATATGTTTGGGAAATGCTTCTAGCAGTTTCACATTGGGATTGTATATCTCTTGCTGAATTCTAATCATATCTGGCTTCTTTGTAGGGGTACTACATTCCTTGCAGAGCAAAAATGTGTCTGTTTACATGCTAGGTTTGCAGTTAGCCATAAACTCTTGGGGGAAAAACATTGAGAGGCCTTATGAACCTCTCTGTGTCTCTTAGACCTCTGGCTACTACCTAACATAAAGAGAGTTTAATATCTGCTATATTCTCTGCTTGGGAATTGGCCCGTGTACAGCAGACTAGCATTTACATCGATTATTTTTCCATCTCTAACATTTGAGCCTTTAGAATCGAAATGCCAGTTTCTAGACTCATTGGGTGCGTCTACACTTGTAAATTAAGTCAATTTAAGCTTGCTTAAATTGACTTAATTTACTCTGCGTCTACACTACATTTTCCTTAAGTCAACTTAAGCAAGCTGCTTAAGTCGACTTAAGAAAAATTAAGTCGACTTTGTTAAACCTAGTTTAAAGTCGACTTTAGGCTTAAGTCGAATTTCTAAAGTCAACTTAAGCCAGTGTGGACGCAGAGTAGCCCTAAGTCGACTCTAAGTCGACTTAGGGCTCTCCAAGACTCCCCCACTGCCCTCCCTGCCAGGGGGGTGGCACAGGGAGAGCTTGGCATGCCCCCCCACAGGGCAGAGCCCTGCCCACCCTGCCCCTATGCCCTGCCAAGGTCCCTGTCCCCCTTTGCCCCATTGTACCCAGGTAGAGTGGGACAAAGGCTGAGCCCCCTGGCACTTGGCAAGGGGTGCCCCCCCTGCCACCGTGGACCTCTCCTAGGTCCACCTAGCCCCTAGAAGTTGACCTAGGCGTCCAGTGTGGATGCTCTAGGTTGACTTTGTAAGCTCCCCCCGAGTTGACTTAAAATTTAGGTGTGGACATGCTAAGTCGACTTTGTTAAGTCGACTTAGCTAAAGTCAACCTAAATTAACAAGTTCCAAAGGGGTAGCCGTGTTAGTCTATTGTAGAAAGACAACAGAGTCTTGTGGCACTTTTAAAGACTAACAGATTTATTAATCACATGAGCTTTCGTGGGAGAAAATCCCACTTCGTCAGACGCTTTGAAGATAGGAAAGTTACAGAGTGGGAGGAAATAAAATGCAGGGGAGTGTATGACATAGCATCAGGTCAGGCTGTAACAGCAAATCAAAGTAGGTGTTAGGATTCAAAACACTGGGCAACAGCACATAGAGGAGGGGGGAGGTCAATTCACTTGATGTAATGCGAGAAAAATCCATAGTCCCTGTTTAACCCCAAGGCAACTGAGTCAAATTTGCATATAAGTTCGAGTTCTGCAGACTCTCTTTGAAGCTGTGATTTGTTATTCATCTGTGTCAACACAGCTATTAACAAGTCGTTAAGGGAGTGAGCAGGGAGGTTGAAGTGTTCCCCTACAGGTTTTGCAGTATTGCAGTTTCTGATGTCAGATTTGTGTCCATTGATTCTTTGGCGCAGAGACTGTCCTGTCTGTCCAATATATAAGGCAGAGGGGCATTTCCGGCACATGATGGCATAAATCACATTGGTGGATGAGCAGGTGAACGAACCCTTGATGGAGTAGGTGGCATGATTAGGCCCTGTGATGGTGTCATCAGTGTAGATATGAGGGCAAAGTTGGCAGCGTGGTCTGCTGCAGGGCTGTGTTCCTGCTTTAGTGTTTCTGCTCTGTGATCTGTAGTTGCTGGTAAGTATCCTTTTAAGATTAGGGGGCTGTCTGAAAGCAAGGAGAGGTCTGTCTCCTAAGGCTTGAGAGAGTGAGGGATCATCTTGTAAAATAGGCTGTAGATTTTTGATGATGTGTTGAAGAGGTCTGGCTTGGGGGTTGTAGGTGACGACCAGTGGCGTTCTGTTGTTGTTTTTCATGGGCTTCTCCTGCAGTAGTTGACTTCTGGGTACCCGTCTGGCTCTGTCAATTTGTTTCTTCACTTCTGTGGGTTTGTACTGTAGTTTTAAGAATGCCTGGTAGAGATCCTGAAGGTGTCTGTCTCTGTCTAAAGGGTCAGAGCAAATGCGGTTATATCTTAGGGCTTGACTGTACACAATGGATCGTGTGGTGTGTCGAGGATGGAAGCTCGAGGGATGTAGGTAACTGTACCGATCAGTAGGTTTGCGGGATAGGGAGGTCTTTATGTGTCCATCGCTAATTTGCACTGTAGTGTCCAGAAAGTGGTTCTCTTGTGTGGAGTGTTCCAGGCTAAGTTTGATTGTGTTGTGGAAATTGTTGAAATCTCTGTGGAATTCTTCAAGGGCATCTTTACCATGGGTCCAGATGATGAAGATGTCATCAATATAGCGTAGGTAAAGTAGGGGTGCTTTGGGATGAGACGTGAGGAAACGTTGTTCTAAATCGGCCATAAAGATGTTGGCATATTGTGGGGCCATGCGGGTACCCATGGCAGTGCCACTGACTTGAAGGTATAGATCATCTTTGACTCAGTTGCCTTGGGGTTAAACAGGGACTATGGATTTTTCTTGCATTACATCAAGTGAATTGACCTCCCCCCTCCTCTATGTGCTGTTCCCCAGTGTTTTGAATCCTAACACCTACTTTGATTTGCTGTTACAGCCTGACCTGATGCTATGTCATACACTCCCCTGCATTTTATTTCCTCCCACTCTGTAACTTTCCTATCTTCAAAGCGTCTGACGAAGTGGGATTTTCTCCCACGAAAGCTCATGCGATTAATAAATCTGTTAGTCTTTAAAAGTGCCACAGGACTCTGTTGTCTAAATTAACAAGGGTAGACATAGCCTTACAGGCATAGATTTTAAGAACAGAAGAGACCTCTGTGATCATCTGATCTGATCTCTTACACAACATTAATTCCTGCTTGAAGTTCAATATCTGTGGATTGAACTAGAGTGTATATTTTAGAAAAACATCCAATTTTGATTTACATTTAAATTTGACTTAAAATTTTCCTGCAAAATCCACCATGACTCTTAGTTAGTTGTTCCAATGGTTTATTACTTTCATTATGAAAAAAATATTTAGCACTTAAGTTCTAGTCTGAATTTGTGTAGCTTTAACATCCAGCCCAGGTATGCAAAAAATGTTGCTGGTGCACCATGGCACATTTCCTTGAAAAGAATGTCCTCGTAAGTACTTATCTATTCTTGCTTCACCTGAAATGGTCAAATCCCTTTCAAAACTTTATCTAAATTGAGCAGATGTTGAAAAAGCCCATGACAAAAATAACATTGTGTTATAATAGCTGCATTTCTAAAATGAAGCAATCAAAATTCCAATTAGCTAAAATAAAGAATGTTTGAAATTTGTACTTGGTACTTACTGGATGGGCCTGTACCATCGTCTCAATGCTTGATGCACAACAGCTTATATCTTAGCTTACAGGAAAGCTGTAACCATTTTTTCAGCCCTGAAGATTAAAAATTCATGGAGTATTGACTTATGAAGAGGAATAGACAGTAAAATATATTTGCAACAAGGGACATTCCTGTGATGACGGCTGTATTCAACTGTCTTACGCTGATGGGCTGGCACAGAGGAACAGATGGCAAACTAGTTTCTTGCCTGACTTCCTATAGGCTTAACGGTCTAAAAAAAATGTTCTTTGCCACCTACTATCAGGGTGGGGCTCTGATCCTGTGCCGTGCATCGTGGAGCACCTCCCTCTGTGTGTAGTCCTGCTGAATTCTGTCTTATGTGAGTTCAATAGGGAGCGAGCATGAAGTAAGAAGCTATTCAGCGTGAGCGAGGCTATCACACATTAGTTTTGGTTAAAAGAGTTGCTCTATAGTCCCAAGGGAGCGGCTTCCTTTTTACTAACCATTATTAAAGGCAAGTAGAGATTGAGTTAATGTCACTTTCTTGGCTCATTGATGTCCCTTTGCAATGATAATGTTTTAAAGCAATACATCTCAGAGTGTGCTCACATTTTCTGCCTGGGAGCCTCTGGACTGCTGGTCTGAGAGAAGCAGGGAAGAGCTTTCTTCTAACCAAGTGCAATCCTGAACAGGTTTTACCAAAGGTAGAGCAGCAATTCACAGCCATTCTTCCTGTTTCCCAATTTATGTGAAGCAAAACAATTCCTTCAATCAAAATGAATCACGTGGCAGGACTCATTGGCAGCTGCCCCATTTTTAAGGAGCCAATTTTCATACGCACATTCCTCCTGGGTTTTTTGACCTTGTGCAATTAAGGAACGTGCATTATTACTTCAGACAGAAATTAATGCCCCGCCCCACCCCCACCCCCCGAACCGCTCTGATAAGCTCTGAAATTCCCTGGTAGCAATAACACTGTCATTTTCTAAGCCTGAAGAAATAACAAAGATAAAATGAGAATAAAAAAATCCCACGTTTCAGGCAGGTGATACAAGAAAATAGCAGCACATTCCTCCACACTTTCCTTTCTACCTGGCCCTTTCCTCTCGCACTGTATCATTCACCAGCCACCAGTATTTCCCCTGAGCCTTCCAAATCTCTTTGTCACGACCTCTGATTCTGATCTGATTTCAGTGGTGTGACTCTTCATTTTACTCTGCTCCAACAGGGATCAGAGTCCGGCCCTGTTTCTTTCACTAGTTACTGTCTCACAATTTCCATTTTCTCTTTCTGGTCTGACCAAGGGAGAGATGTGAAAGAACAAGATGCCAGGGTCTCTGAAAAATGCCACGGGTGTATTCCCTTACCAGGTTTTCTTCTCAATTGGACGGCAGGTTTGGAGTCTTGTGTTTAATTCCTGTGACACCGAGACCACGTTTTGAAGAACAATCTGTATTTTTGTGACAATCGTTGGCGCTCGGTGCTCAGCCATGTGGCTGATGAGTGCAAAGCAAATGCTGTTGGTGCTCAAATCGCATGTTTTAATGGGTAATATTATGGTTTCAGGTATACAAATGTGACGCTTGAGTCTGCATCGCCTCACTTCCCATACCGGTTAGTCCAGCTCTTGCTTAGAAGGCGGATAATTGATCACTCTCCGGGGGGTGTTCTGAAATAAGAATACAAAATGCTTTCTTCTAGTGGGAAGGGTGAGGCTCAATCTGTTCTGAAGCTGCCAGATTTGACAGTGCCCCTCTAACCTTCAGTATTAAGCCAACTTGTACAAACAATCACACTTGAACAAAATGTTCCTTTAATGAAATCTCCCCATGTGGGGGATGGCTCAGCTACTTTTGAAACAATCATTTCCTCATTACAAAAGTATCCTTTTCCCAATCAATTGCAGAGAGACAGGAATTCCAAGAAAAGTCTTAAATCTTGTAGACGTCAGCCGGGCACTAATGTGCCTAAGCCTGGTTCGGTACTCAGCACCTCTCTGCAAAATCTGCCTTGCTCCGCTCTGATGTCCTAGCGTTCTGCACAGGGCCCTGTCTAGCTTGTTTCTGACAGCAGGTGGCACCTTCCCCGCTTCTTGTGTGCGTGTCTGGTTAGTGTATTTCAAACCCCTGGCTGTGTTTTTACTAGTGACTTACGTGGGCTATTAACTCCGATGCAAACCTGCTTTCTATTGATACCGGCACCTGAGCTGCTGCATCTCATTTATTTATACAGCACCCTGTAAACATTCTTCCAGGCGCCCAGGATGGATTGTCCCAGAACTCGCTCCAGCACATGCGCACTCTGTGAAAGGAGGTTGGCCATTTTCTCATCTCATGGCCAAGTTTTCCCGCAGGTGTGCGACAGAGCCTTTTTCCTGTGTGATACTGACTTGGTCTGAGTGTGTATCCATTGAACCAGGTCCTAACACCCGGACTTCATTGTGTTCTGCAAGCATCCAAAGCATAAAGAACAAGGGTAATGCTATCTCTCCTTCTCTGCCAGTAGGAGTGGCCCCAAGGGGAACCTGGGTGAAGAGGTGGCTGCTCCATTTAGCTGTGACAGTGGGCATGTAAGGGGTGGAGTGGGAAAGGGAATATTTATCCCATCCCACAACAGATTTTGAGAGTTCTGAAATTTTTCTCATTCTTCCTCAGGATCAGACTGAGACCTCGGGAAGATATCGTGTGTGTGTGTGTGTGTGTGTGTGTGTGTGTGTGTGTGTGTGTGTG
>ML685771.1:2379475-2426345 GCA_007922175.1 Pelusios castaneus
GTGTGTGTGTGTGTGTGTGTGTGTGTGTGTGTGTGTGTGTGTGTGTGTGTGTGTGTGTGTGTGTGTGTGTGACACAGAGAGAGAGCCCCAGGCTAGCCGACAGCCCAGTGGTCAGAGAATTCGTGGGCCCCTCGAGTTCCAGTCCCGACACTAAATCAGGCATGCCAAAGATATGGACCCAGGACTCGCGCAACCCAGGTGAGTGCCCGAAAGCCAATCCTGGGTCTGAGAAAACTTTTCCATAGGAAAATCTTGGCAAACTGCAATAGGGCAGCACGGATGCTATGAAATGATGGGCCATCCCACCTGGTGTGCGCTCATTAGTGTCCGGTGCCAGATGGCTTTGCTGGTGTGGCTATGTGGGAGTTCGTGAATATCCTGAGGCTGCAGACCAATGGAGCCATGTGAAGGCAGGGGTCTTTGACAGAGGGAATTGTTATTGAGAAGGGGAGTGGTCCAAGCTCTCCTCGCTAATACCCCACTGAGGTGAGGGACTGAATGGGCACAGACAGCTGGGACACGGTCTCGCCAGAAAAGTCATGAGGAACATCGGCGGGGCAGAGTGCAAAATGTACACAGCTCAGTGTGTACTCAGTGCATCAAGTCAGCAACCTCTGCACTGCGTGGGTCGTGTTGATAGACAGACAGACGGTCTCATGTTTCTGTGAGTTCACGTTTTGTGTCTGCAAAGTGCTGGGCAAATATTACCGTAATTAATCCTCACAGCACCCCTCTGAAGAGTGCCACACAGTGTTGCTATCCCCATTTGCTAGATGAGGAAACTGAGACTAACACCTGAGTTTCTCTTCCAGCTCTGCCCTGATGTAGAAGGTTTAAGTGACTTACTCAGGGCCGTAATCCTGCATTCCACTCACACCCTCGACTCCCACTGACTTGCTGGGAGTTAAGGGTGCACCAGGAATGTGCGGTGAGTCAGGGTTTAGCCTCCTTGAAAACTCAGGTGTTCTCGGTTTTGAGTCCCATCCTCAGTCTGGCAGGGCATGTGGCCACCCTTAAATCCACCTGACAACCGGATCTAATCTGTGTGGGGAAAGACACAGCACTGCAGATGCGTTTGTTTTCCGTCCGTGTGTCCACCAGTAAGGCTAGAATCAGCTGGATGACTTTGGCGGTTGATTTCTTTGTTTGCTTGTTTGTCTTTTACAGAAATCACTTTTACTGAGCAGTAGGCACCGCTTTACATTGCCCATCAGAGCAGTACAGTGAGCTAATGCAGATACACGCAGAGCGGTAACAAAGTAATCACGTTTTCTTCGAAGGGCAGCGAGGAGCGAGAGCGCTCAGCTTAGTGCTTTCAGTCTGGCAGCAGACAAATGGTATTCAGTGGCTTCTGTCCTCAGCCCGGGAGAGAGACTCGTTTACGATAGGAACCTGGGACTGCAGGCTCCTTTGCTTTTGACCAGGCTGCCTGGGACCACTGGATTTGGTCACGTGATGTTGAGCAGCAGCAATAGTTGTTTCATCACCCACAGCGGAGAAGGAAAACTGATTGGGAAACCCAGGCTCCGGTTCCCTGGAGATGGTGAAACCCTAATCCACTGACAAATGCTCAGTGCTAAGTGTTCTGTTTTGTACACTCTGTTCACAGTGACCTAGCCCTTAGATAGTTTCTGTTCAGACCAGGTCAAAGTGAGAGTTGTGTGGCTTTGCTTCACCCTTCATGGAACGGACAGACTCACCTTCTCCTCAGCTTTGAGAATTATTCTTCTCACCTTTCAACTTAGTCCACCGCTACTGGCAAACATCTCCTGAGTTCCCTTTATCTTTGGCCCCTGGCTGCCCAAAGTCTCCTCAGCTTCCTATAGACAGTGCATTCAATACAGCCAATGTGATGTTCTACATCTAGGAACAAAGAACGTGGGCCATCGTGACAGGTTAGGGGGCTTTCTCCTGGGAAGCTGTGACTCTAGACAAGAGATGGGAGTGGTGGTGGAGAATCAGATGAACATTTGCTCCAAGGGTGCCACTGTGGCCAATGCAATCCTAGGATTTCAGAGTTGAGGTTTACTCAAGGCTGGGGCTTGGGTCTGAGCACTTTTAAGTGTGATTTACTCGCTAGTCTTTCAAAAGTCATTGTGAGCTGGAGGACTCTTAAAACTCTTGCTGTTCAACAGAGGAGAAGTAAACCCATGTTCCCAGTACAGAAATCTTGCCATGTTACACTGATGAAGGTGTGTGTACAGTGCACTCAGAAATAATTGCAGCTGATGGGAGCCAACTACAGTTGAGAGGCGGGGAGATCGTCCTCTTTGAGAACTCTGTGCAAAGGCCCATGTAACAGAGTTGGCCTCCCAAAGCCGGAGATAGTGACCCAGGTCTCACCTGCTGGTTGATCGGACTGTACAGAACGTTGGCTTTGCTGGAGAACTTTCGGAAAGTGTGGCGTGAAGGTGCCATGCGTGGTCTGTAAAGCAAAGGCGCACTCCTGCAGCTCGGCACCTTGCTCTAACTGTTCAGTGTGGTGGGATTTTCATCTTCAAGTGCAACCGCAGGCCCTTCTCTTTCAGCTTCAGCACCAGGCATCTGCTTTTACCCTGCAAAAAGGGAGTTGTGATTAGAGAGGGGATTTAAATTTATTGAAGTAAAACCTTTATTAGGGACTGGGCCATATTAGTTCTTTGAAGCCCAAAGCGCAGCCAGAGGGAATGAGTCTTTTCCATGAAGTTTTCAGAACCATTAAACACAGCAGCTTCTGCGCTGGTTTGAGACCTGATCCTGGTTCATTTCAAGATGTTGGTGCCCATTACAGAGAGGCAGGTTAAGTCAGCTGGGAAGTTCTCGTTGTCAGTTTATCCGGTAAAACTTCCCAAGAGAACCAAGAAAAGTTTCTTCCCTGAGCCCTCAAAATTTGCCTTCTCCGATAGCTTCACCAGAGTCTCAGCCTGGCCAAGCGTCGAGCACCACGCAAGGTGTGCTGCCCTGAATCCAGTGGTGGCAGGGTGTCTGCTGTCTCTTCTTTAGAGGGAGACCCAGAGCGGGGTGTGCAGCCACAGCTGGGCGTGTGGAAGCCGTGCTCCATTCATGTTAAATGTGCTGCACAGACGGCTGAGGTTCTGCTGAGTCACCTGGTTGCTGGATTTTATCCTGTGGAGGTTTCGCCTGGATCATAGATCCTCGCTAAGGGCAGGAGTTGGAGCTGTTAATGGAATGCAAAGTCAGGAAGTGTAATATGTCTGGGTACTGAAGCTCACACTGGGTGTGCCTCCTTCACCCCTTACCCTGGCGTAAATCAGGGGTAGCTCTGTTGAAGTTGATGACCCTGATTCTGCACTGCAGTACGCCAGTTAAATAGGGAGTGACACCGCTGGCTTCGGTGGATTTTGTCCAGGGGTGAGTGAGTGGCGTGTTGGAAGTTGCACTGGTGTAAAAGAGAGAAAAATCAGACCCAACATTTAAAGTTCTTTGGCAATTTTTCTTTGTTTGTTACTTTAAAGGGCAAAAGACTGTAGAGTGGCCTCTCGTTACTTGGGCAGACAATAACGGCTGTTTCGATATGCACTCAACAGCCTTAATAAACCAATTGGTTCCAGCAGCCATGTGCCTTCAGAAGGACTTCAAGGAGTTGGAAGTTAGCTTGCAGTACAGCTTCATCAACGAGATCACGAATACAGTCTCCTGGCTTGACTGACCTTCTCATTGCCTCTGGGCTTCTTTTCCAAATGCTCCGAAATAAACATGGCCATGAAAAAACAAACAAACAAAAAAAACCCAAACCCAACAAAATCCCCACAGCAGCATTAACAATAAAATAAAACAAATCATAAAATACCAGGGGTTGGCTTTCACAGCATGATGTAGAGCTTTGCTGGGGGTTTCTATTTGGTAAGAAGCATATTGAAAAATGAAAAGCACAGAAAAAGTTAAACTTCTTTCCCCTCTTGCCAAAAGCTAAACTGAAATGAAAAAGCAAAAAAAAGTGACGAGAACAGACAGGTAGCTGGGCACAGGCTTAGGAGCACTTCCCACGGCTAGCTGACCCAGAAACGTCCCAGCCATTCAAGCCAGCAGCGATTCAGTTCTGCCCCCCAGGCAGACCGGGAGTTTTAGACCCCACTACTGCTCTGAGCCATCGCTGTGATTAAGGGTCTGCTCTGACAGAGCTCAATGCAGGGTGAGGCCTTCGTTTGCAGTAGAGCGTTGGGGGGTTTATAGTATTAAAATTAGAGAGGGTGGAAATGCAGGGAGGATGTCCTTCAAACACTCCAGGCACCTGCTACTTTCTTCTCATCATATTATGGTATCTCCAGGCCCAACGGCTCCATCCACCGCAGTGCTATCTCCTAGAGATTGAAAACCCCTCTATTTGGTGTGTGCAGTCTGGTCAAGTCAAGACACGGTGTCTTATCAGTGATGTTCAAGACACTAAGACTCCTGGAATTAAGTCATTTTACCATCCTCAACAATATGTTCTATGGTTGGTGGCTGCTCGCACAAACATAATGGACTGTCTCTAAAAATGCCACCAGATTTCTCCTGCAGCCCCAATTCCAGCTCTCATACACAACCAGTTCAGAAGGTCTCCATTGCCTTTGCGGTAAGCCAACCTGGGCTGATGTAGAGTGGGGTCCAATACAAGATAATTATTTGTCACTTTCTGCAAACCACTGAGTATGGAAATCAGGGAGGTCAAGAGAAAGAATTAATCTAATTACTAGTTAAACTTGGCAGCCAATAAACTTCCTGGTGCAGAGCAATGCAGGTCAGATTAGGCAGTGTTTTTACATGTTGATTTTACACCTGCTGATATCGGCCCCACTGGGGGTATGTGTGTGTTTTTGTTTGAGTTAATGGTTCTTTAAACAAACAATTTTTTACAGTACCTCCACAGACGATTTATTTTCAGGTTGTCACACGGATTTTCCCTAGTGTGCAAACAAACACCCAAGGAGTATGAGGGATTAGCCTTCTTCAGGCTGATGGTGCTATATTTAATAGCTTTCTGCCTTGTGGTGGGTGATTGTGAGAAACATACACGATCTGTCTACACTAATCCTGGGCTCCAACTCCGGTTGGGCCCTGCTAGGAGGGTGGGTCAGAGCCCAGGGAATGCTGGCAGTGCGGACACAGCTGAACCCACAGATCTGAGTCAGAAGGCCTCCAAAATAGCGTGTGGATGCATTAGCACAGCTGTGACAGCCTGGTCCAGCAATTATAAACCCAGGGTTACGGTGCAGCGTGGATTCTCAAGCACAGCTTAGAAACACTGAATGCATGAGTCTGCTCCCACAGTGTAGAAAGACCCAAAGATGTTTTCTCTCCAGTCATTGTCTTGTTTGGGATTTTCATTGACTCCATGGTGATGAGTTATTGTTAGTGTTTGGGGGAGTCTCAAGAGAACGGCAGGCCCGATGCCGCTAAGCACCAGAATGTTTGGGTGCTCATCCACAGCCATGATCTAAAACGGCTTCAGTGTGGAATTGGTGGCCCTGTTGTGAGGGGAGCCTGTCTTCTGCGGCATCCCGAGTGTCTTGCTGAAAGGATGGTCGGAACAGCCTTTCTTGTGGTGCCAGACCAGGATTGCTGCTTGGGACTCGCAGGCTGCTTTATGCGTCAAGCCCGTTGCAAGCATTGGGCCAGGCACAACTCCAAATGGCACCTGCTGTAATGCAGAACAACCCCTTGGATCATAGAATCATAGAATAATAGGGTTGGAAGGGACCTCACGAGGTCATCTAGTCCAACCCCCTGCTAAAAAGCAGGACCACTCCCCCTAAATTATCCCAGCCAGAGTTTTGTCTAACCGAGCCTTAAAAATCTCCAAAGATGAAGATTCTACCACCTCCCTAGATAGCCCATTCCAATGCTTCACCACCCTCCTAGTGAGAAAGTTTTTCCTAATATCCAACCTTGACCTCCCCAGCTGTAATTTGAAACCATTGCTCCTTGTTCTGTCCTCTGTTACCCTAGAGAACAGCCTAGCTCCCTCCTCTTTGGAGCAACCCTTCAAGTAGTTGAAGGTTGTTATCAAATCTCCCCTCAGTCTTCTCTTCTGTAGACTAAATAAGCCTAGTTCCTTCAGTCTCTCCTCATAAGTCATGTGCCCCAGCCCCCTAATCATTTTTGTTGCCCTCCGCTGGACTCTTTCTAATTTGTCCACATCCTTTCTGTAGTGGGGAGCCCAAAACTGGACACAGTACTCCAGATGCGGCCTGACCAGTGTCGAATAGAGGGGAATTATCACATCCCTCGATCTGCTGGCAATACTCCTACTGATGCAGCCTAATATGCCATTGGCCTTTTTGGCAACAAGGGCACACTGTTGGCTCATATTCATCTTCCCGCCCACCATAACTCCCAGGTCCTTTTCTACAGCGCTGCTACTTAGCCGATCGGTCCCCAGCCTGTAGCAGTGCATGGGATTTTTCCGTCCTAAGTGCAGGACTTTGCACTTGTCTTTGTTGAACCTCATGAGGTTTCTTTCAGCCCAGTGTTCCAATTTGTCCAAGTCTCTCTGGATCCTGTCCCTGCCCTCCAGAGTATCTACCATTCCCCCCAACTTGGTGTCATCCGCAAACTTACTAAGCACGCAGTCTATTCCATCATCAAGATCATTAATGAAGATGTTGAATAGAACCAGCCCCAGGACCGACCCCTGGGGCACTCCACTCATTACCGGTTGCCAACCAGACATCGAGCCATTGATTCCTACCCGCTGAGCCCGTTGATCTAACCAGTTTTTGATCCACCTTACGGTCCACTCGTCCAACCCATACTTCCTTAACTTGCCAACGAGAATGCTGTGGGAAACCGTATCAAAAGCCTTGCTAAAGTCAAGGTATATCACGTCAATGGCTCTTCCCGCATCCACAAATCCAGTCATCTCATCATAGAAGGAAATCAGGTTGGTCAGGCACGATTTGCCCTTGGTGAATCCATGTTGACTGTTCCTGATCACTCTATTTTCCTCCAAGTGTTTCAGGATGGATTCCTTGAGGACCTGCTCCATGATTTTCCCAGGGATTGAGGTGAGGCTGACCGGTCTGTAGTTCCCCGGATCCTCCTTTTTCCCTTTCTTAAAGATAGGTACTATATTTGCCTTTTTCCAATCCTCCGGGACCACCCCCGTTCGCCACGAGTTCTCAAAGATAATGGCCAGCGGCTCTGCAATCACTTCCCCCAACTCCCTCAGCACCCTCGGATGCAGTTCATCCGGCCCCATGGTCTTGTGAACATCCAATTTCATTAAGTGTTCCCTAACCTGACTTTCCATCACCGAGGGCCACTCTCCTCTCCAGTCCGCGTTACCCCGTGTAGTAGCCTGGGAGCTGGCCCGCCCCGTGAAGACTGAAGTAAAAAAAAGCATTGAGTACTTCAGCCTTTTCCACATCATCCTCCACGAGGATGCCTGCCCCATTCAGTAAGGGACCTACACCACCTCTGATCCTTTTCTTGTTGCTGATATACTTATAGAACCCCTTTCTGTTATCCTTCACATCTCTTGCTAGCTGCAACTCCAATTGTCCTTTGGCCTTTCTGATTTGATCCCTGCAGTCCCGAGCAATATCTTTATACGCCTCCCTCGTCATCTGTCCAAGCTTCCACTTCTTGTAAGCTTCCCTTTTATGTTTCAGCTCCCCGCAGAGTTCCCTGCTAAGCCACGCTGGTCGCCGTCCACATTTGCTGTTCTTTCTGCACATCGGAATGTTATCTTCCTGTGCCTTTAACAGGGTTTCTTTAAAATACAGCCAGCTGTCTTGGACACCTTTCCCCTTCAGATCAGCTGCCCATCAGCTCCCTAAGGGAGCCAAAATCTGCTTTTCTGAAGTCCAGGGTGTGTGTTCTGCTTCTTTCCTTCCTTCCATTGATCAGGATCCTGAACTCTACCATCTCATGGTCGCTGCTGCCCAGGTTGCCATTTACTTCTACTTCCCCAATCAATTCTTCTTTGTTTGTGAGCAATAGGTCTAGAGGTGCAAGGCCCCTAGTTGGTTCCTCCAGCATTTGTACTAGGAAGTTGTCTTCAATACTCTCCAAAAACTTCCTGGATCGCCTGTGCACTGCTGTATTATCTTCCCAGCAGACATCAGGATAATTGAAGTCCCCCATAAGAACCAGGGCCTGCGACGATCTGGAAACTTCTGTTAGTTGTCCATAGAACGCCTCATCCACCTCCTCTTTCTGGTCTGGCGGTCTGTAGCAGACACCCACCACAACATCCCCCTTGTTGCATTCTCCCCTAAACTTAACCCACAAGCTTTCAACCATCTTGTTTCCACTTTCATAGTGGAGCTCCGAGCAGTCATACAGCTCTTTTACACATAGCGCTACTCCTCCCCCCCTTCTTCCCTGCCTGTCCTTCCTGAACAATTTATATCCATCCATGGCAGTGCTCCAGTCATGCAAGTTATCCCACCACGTTTCTGTTATTCCAATTATATCATAGTTCCTTGTCTGTGCCAGTACTACCAATTCTTCCTGCTTGTTTCCCAGGCTCCTTGCATTTGTGTACAGGCACCTAAGATACCGGGCCCATTGCCCTACTTTGCCCTGTCGATTCTCCCTCCTGTCGCATCTTCCTCCTTGCAATTTCTCCCGGTGTCTTCCTTCCCCACTCGCCTGAGGTATTATGACTTTATCAGGAAAAAAAAAACAATTATTTGACCCCAGCCCCCAGTTCCAACTACCCTCTCTTTTATTCCTGCTGTTACAGCCCCAGCATTCCCCAAGTTCCATCCCTTCCCCCAGGTTTTCCTGGATCTACAATGGATACAGTGAGAGGAGGAATGTTCCCAGCAGGGCTCGGGACTGGTGAGCCTCAAGCAGGAGTGGGCCCCTGCCCGTTACAGTGACACACAGGACGATGACAAATAGATCATGTGTTGGGCAGAATGCTTTGGTTCCCAATCTCTCCAGTAACAGGGCACACTTCAATGAGACAAACAATTCCACAGCACACCCACTTTTTCCATCTGAATTGATTGCTCAGAAACGTTGCCTAACCTTACATTTACTATGGTTACGGTCTTACTCGAGAGGGTTGCAACATTGCACATACAACAGGCTAAAGAAGGATCAAATGCAGTCATGTTTCAGATCCACTGGAAAAAATACAGGTCATCTCAATTTTGCCCGTTGGCCACCTGCGTTTAGAATGTTCATGTTTGAGAATCAAAAGATCGAGGCCTCGCTTTTAATGGGATGATCGATTTTCACCCGTTTTATGAGCTGTAATTTTGGTTGGATAGAATATTGTTTAAGATGAAACAATGTTTGCTATACATTGATTTTCATTACCTTGGTACAAAATTTCACGGCACACTTGGACGGTTCTTATGGCCCACCAGTGTGCTGCAGCACACCGATTGAAAACCACTTCCCTAGGAGAGTTATCATCTGATGCTGGCTGTGGCCGCTGGGGCTCCTTTCCTGCTGCCGTGACTTGAGCCACATTGGACAAACATTGTTCTGTGAAATTCCAAAGGAGTAGCCGTGTTAGTCTGTGAGTGAGAGCCGGGATACTGCATCCAGCTCAGCCAGTCTGTGGCTTCTGAATCTCCACGTGCTAGGCTCTGTTTGTATGGAAGTCCATGCCCACCGTCCTCTTCATTCCCCTGCCCTCCTCTCCAGTTCCCCTTTCCGTCTCCCTCCACTTCGTTTCCCTCTGTCTTTGGCCATGCCTCTTTCCTACGCGACCAGACCTTCCCCCTCCTTCCCAGAGCTCCTTCACCATCTTGTGATGGAAATAAAACAAACCTGTAAGATGGCTCCAATCTATCCTGCTATGTGCCTCTCCTCACTCTGATCGCTCTGCTTGTGTGTCAGATCCTGGGCCCCCAACTTCTGTCTGTCGTCAATCTCTCGAGACTGTAAATGTTTTGGGGCAGGGCCTGTCTCTTCCCATATGCACGTCTTCCAACACAGCACAGTGGGGCTGTGATCCTGCTCGGGGCCCATGGGCACTATTGCAATACAAATGAGAATAATGATGAAGCACTACAAAATCTGGTAGTGACAGAGCTAATAGGGTTTAACTTTTAAAGAAATTACCCTCGTACCCTACCGGATTTGGGGGGGGGGGGGGAGAGGGAGAGAGAGAGAGAGAGAGAATCTTTTCCATAGGTTTTAAGAATCCCTATATAGAACATAGAGCAGGGAATAAATGCTTTAGTAAATTCTTCAGGATGATGATTTTAAAAGCTAGGGAAGATTAACCCCTAAAGGACTTTTCCATATTGACAGACACCTGAAATGACCACCTATCAGTGCTCTGCCTCTGGGTCCTTCTATTGAACCTCTCTCTCTTTAATATTGCCTCGGGCTAGTGGGGGCCTGCTACATTTCTCAGTCCCTGCATAAACGCTGCACGAAAGGGACCCTCCCTGAGCAATGTAAAGCTTAGCATTACCTCCTGTGTGGAAAGTAGATTGCACTCAGATCTCAGGCTGTTACAGTGGGTTTCCATTCTGGGGGCTTGGAATAGGATGATTGCAAAATCTGGAAAGGTGCAATCTCATTGCTGAGCTAACGGCACTCACCCACCACTGCGAGCCCTCCCCTGACGGGAGCAGTTGCAATACATCACTCGCTTGGGTTTTCCCAGCCATTCCTGTGACCACTTTCCATATGAGGCCCTGGGGGAGGCTCATGTAGTTGTCCAGTGCTAGGCATAGGATCCACAGTCCAGGATAAAAGCAATGTGTTTTAGCCTCAAGAGTTCCCAGCTCTCGCATACTCTGCCCAGCTGTTTGGCTATTAAATCCCCTCCCGGTTGACTACAACCCAAAGTGTCTAAATGGCAAAGAGCTCAAAATAGCATAAGCATTTCCCTACTGTGTTTTATTCCAAACCATTTGAGTTGTGGGCTCGCCTGTATTTAGTATTGTTTTGGGCATGGACTGAACTGGCAGAATTAGTCAAATTAGTCACTGTGGGTTAGATGGAGTCAGCTTCTAATTATGGAACTATCCTAGAGGCTGGAGACTCATTGCATGCGTCACCACGCAGGAGTTCCATCAGGGTTTCTGTCTTGTATGAACAGGAAGAAGGAGAAAAGGAACAGGAGATGCACAAGAATTGGTGAAATCCTGGCCCAGCTGATGGCAATGGGAGGATTTCCCCGGCACTCTTACCTTCACGATGGTTTGCACAGTAACACTCAGCTTTCCAGTCCAGTAAGGAAGTCAGGTTACTCGTGTACTTTTATGTCTTACACCACAGTAAAATCTCAATCAGAGATTGTGTTACAAAGCAAATCACAACTGCATCCTCCCTTTCACCTTGTCCCTCTGGATGTCAGAGCCTGATGCTTTCGGAGACATTACACATGAACAAGGGAAGCATCTGAAAAAGTATTGTGTGTTGTGTTTTGAAAGAAAAGGCCTGGCAAAGAACCCAGTTCTTGGGAACGTTCACACCATTGTCAAATATTTGCTTTAAATTTTACCTGGGGAAGTGTTTGCTTAGTCTCCACTAAGCAAATTCAATACTATTTGAATTTGGATCGGCCTTTCAGACTCTTGGAGCTGGAGTGCCTCTTAAGATAAATAAAGCAAGTTGAACCATCTATAACTCTCAACATTGTACTCAGCCACTAACCTCACCCAATAAGGTTCATTTTGCTTCCTTTTTGAAGAAAACTACAACTACCAGAGCTGACACGAGGCTACAGAGCACCACCAATGTATTATTAATATGATCGAGGTAATGCACCATACCCGGTACAAGATAGATTTCTCTTTCATCTCCATGAAACTAAACTACACCTTAGCCCTGATGAGGTCATGCCTCTTAATAGCACAAAATAATGACCTTCTGCATAATTCTTGTTATTATAAAGCCACTACTCTTTATTTACAAAGGTAGCTTGAAATGTAGAAAAAGCCCATTCACCCATTAAAGCTGAAGATGCTCCTCAGCAAAGGACTAAACATTGCTTAAGATGTTTTGAAGGAGCACATTACTAGCAAGTTCCAGAGGGGAGCTGTGTCAGGCTAGATCAGCCAAATAAACAAGCCGTCCTGTGGCACTTTAAAGTCTAACAAATTTATTTACTATAAATGTATTTACTAGCAATAACTGTATTGAACTGCAAAACAAACAAGGAGTCCTGTGGCACTTTTACAGATTAATACATTTATTTATCGCATGAGCTTTCGTGGCAGAAAATCCCACTTTGTGAGACGCTTTGAACGTCGGACCAAGTGAGATTTTCTCCCACAAAAACTCATGCGATAAGTAAATGTTTTAGTCTTTAAGGATATGTCTACACTTACCAAAGTTAGTTCGAATTAGTTAATTCGAACTAACTAATTTGAACTAATTTTAGTTATTTCGAATTAACTTAAGTGCTTAGTTCGAACTAACATGGCTACATTGGGTTAATTCGAGCTAACTAGTTTGAATTAACCCTTAGATCAAAAAGTATAAGTGAATTTATTAGTTCGAATTAAGGAAGCCTTTAATTCGAACTAATGAAACCCTAGTGTGGCCAAGACTTAAGTTAGTTTGAATCAAGCTTCCTTAATTCAAACTAACTTGCCAGTGTAGACATAGCCTAAAAGAGTTGGGCGATGTCTATACTAGGAAAAGTTAGGTTGACTTTGTTAAGTTGACTTTAATAAGGTCGACTTTAAGTCGACTTAACAAAGTGGCCTAAGTTGACTTAGCTTTAAGTCGATTTAGTCCACTTTGTTAAGTCGACCTAACCACCCTTAAATCAACTTAAGGGTTAAGTCGACCTAATGAGAGGTAGTTATAAAGTTGACTTAAGCTTTCATTGTCGACTTAAAGAATCTTAAGTCGACTTAATGAAAGCCTGGTGTGGACGTGGCTTAATTTAAGTCGACTTCAGCATCCTTAAGTCGACTTGAATTGCCAATGTGGATGTAGCCCTGGTTTGTTTTGCTGACCTAGACTAACACGGCTCCCCTCTGGAACTTGTATGGAACTGAGCACAGGCAAGCTCATCCTGGGTAGCAGGTACAATAACTGGAAAGGAAGCCAGCTAAGGCTTGATCCCTTTGCGATGACACCCATGCGACTTGTGCTGTTCTCTTCATTGGGAGCAGGAATTCAAATCCTTAGCAAGAGGAATCTCTCCAAACAGAAGAGGAATGGAAGCACCAGAGCTTGTATCATTGAAAACTGACCTGGGCAAAGCATTAGAGAATATGAGCTAGATGATCTAGTAGATTTATTCTTACAACACTTCTCTCTCTCTCTCTCTCTCTCTCTCTCTCGTAATGAGAAGTTAGCTGTTTTCCTTTTGCATTTTCTGATGTAACAATTGTGACTATACCGTCTGGCTTTGTTTTGAAGTTTTTATTTAATAAACATGAACAGTGAGAAAGAGTTTTGAACAAAAAGCCATCAAACGAAGAATCAAATCAGGAAGATTTCAATAAAATCCATTAACAGGTTTAGATTTGTAGCAGCAATAATAAATCCCAAGGATCAGTCTCATTCTGCAATTTAAGACACGTTGCTAATTTAAAACTCATGCACATAGCTATTTCAGCACTGGGGAGACCCATGGGAAGAGTACAGAACCAAGTCAAATAGTCTCTGACTCTAAAATGAAATCCAGGGTCATAGTTTTTAAATCCATTATTGTTAGAGTTAAATGTGGGTTACTTCAGAAATACCCAATAAATAGGAATCGTCTCTAGCTGCCCATTCAGATACTCTGTAACAGAGCTGGTGAAAACTCGTTACTTGAATCATTTTCCCATTGAAAAATGGGTTTTTGTCAAAATAGAAAATTTCTATAGAAAATACTGCGTTTGATAATTTCCAGTTTCCTAGTCATGACAATCAAAACAAAATTTTCACTTTAATTTGAGGTCTTGACACAAAATGACCATTTTTTCTTTCAAGCTTTCCAATCATTTAATTTTGACCAAAAATGTCAACATTTTAGTGTCAGCCTTTCAGATTCTAAACTTCAGAAGTTTTCATTCTGCAGAATTTTGCAGTATTTCAATGTTTCCATTCCAATTCAGAATGGAAAGTAATTTCCAACTGCTAACATTTCCTCTGGGGTGACCAGTTCTGTGCACTGTCTGTGAACCCAGAGCTGAGTTCTTCCTTACCACTTGCTATTTGCAAACCAAACCGAATCCAGCATGGCTGCTCTGATGGGGAACAGAAAAAAGGAGCAATTGCAGCAGCAGGGGAAAATGTCTATCTGGAGCTGAACGGCCTCACAGCCCTGTTGCGGGGCCCCAGAGGAACTGGTCTGATACTCGGTGTCTACCCTTACTTCTGAGAGCATATCCAATAATCTGCCCCATGGCACCAGTTCCCGTTCCTGGGTTTTTTCCAAAGCTGAGCAGTTTAGTCTTTTAGTTTCTGACCCCCAGCGGGACTCAGACCACAGGTACATTCTCCTGTGAGATTTGCTGCTGTGGGAACCTGAATGTGTCTGCTGATCTGTGGGCTTGGGACGCTCTGAAAAATCTTGTGTGTGGGGTCAGAGGACACAGCCGCATTTCCAGCAGCCACATCTGTGCCTGAACTGCCGCCCGCCACCGGCAGAATGGAAGGAAATATTCAGCCCTTTTTTTTTTTCTTCTTTACTTGTTTTCTAGTTTGAATCTTTAAAGGCAGGTGAGAAAATATTGCTGGCTTTAACCATTCCTGTGGCTCATTTGCTTTTAAGCTATAATTAAAGTGTCCAATAGAAAGAAAGAAAGAAAGAAAGAAAGAAAGAAAGAATCTTAACCTCCACTGATGTTTCCATACTTCTCTAACAGGAAAACACTAGTTTTAACCAGAAATCAAGTGACACATTTTTGAATCAAGTGGGATCTGACTTTGGGCAAAATGTAGTTTAAAAGCAAATGTATTCTAAGGATGTGCTCAAGCAATTCTGAAGGGATCGTTTCAGACTGTCTGTCGGTGCCAAACCAGCAGGGATGGTAAATGATGTCCATGGAGCCAGCTCTGGCTGCCGGTGAGGTCAATGGGAATTTTGTCCTGCTTGGGGAGTGGACATGTTAGCACAGCTATAGCAGCTCCGCCATGCAGCCGAGTGCAGCTCTTTCCTTGCCTCTCTTTGTGGTTTCTAACTCTGACTCGGATGGCATCAGATCTCATGTAGACGCACAGCTGCTGCTTACAGCAATATCGATTTCTCTGCACCTGGAATAGCACAAAGAAAATCCTGCAATGTATTCCATGATAATAATACAAAGTTATGGATTAAAAAACCTGACTGGGCAAATTCAAGGCAATATTAGCCCAAATTCCACCAGGAGTTAGCAGGGAAAGATGCATGCTGGCGTCTCATTCAGAGCCACATCTCCAAGGGTCGCCCCATCTTGCAGGATTGTGCCCTTGGTATGGGCCATCTGGAAATCGCCCGCCCACAAAAAGACTGTGAGAGCGTTGTTTAGCTCAGCCACAGCTCTCTGTGAGGCCTCTTGTTCCCACCTGCCCTTTGCATGAGGATTACTTGGCTGCGCTGCTGGCAAATCAGCCCCCAGACAACTCTGGCCACAAGCACCCCACCCGCCACCTTCCACGTCGACACAGACCCCTTTGCCACTCGACAGCATAGCAATGGGGACCCATCAATTGCCAGCCTCTCCCCAGCATTTCCCTGGAGTGCTCCGACTCTGGTCACAGTTTTCACCAGTTAGCTGCTTCCAAAAGAGCCTGACACCCCAACAAACCAGTTTCAGCTCATATCATTGCTCCTCTGAACACACAGCGTTGGTAGTGACAACCGGCATAGGGTTATTTAGCAAAACACAGAGATTCAGGCAGCAGCAAGTAAAAGTGTTGCAAACAAATGGTTAACACTCATGCTGGAGCCTAGATTTAATTAGCAAAATCCTCTGTTATCCTGTAGAGCATAGGCTGGGTATGTTCTCCACGCCCGCTTCCTTTCAATAGACCATTTTCCTCCTCAGCGAAGGACTCAGGTATGTCCCTTTCACTCCAGGATACACCAAAGCAATCCTTTGTCTTTGTTCATAAACAGGACAGCCCTCCAATGTTCGCTGATTCCTGTAACTTTCCTCTCTGGTACATTTCACAATCTCTGGGTCTGTGTTGGCTCCTTCTGCAAACAGGCACACAATAGACAATGCACAAATGGCCAGAGAAGGAAATAAGTCTGAGTTACCTCCTGCCTACAAGGAACATTTCTGAGGTAGGGCACCCCTTGGTGACCTGCCCTAACTCCTAGACCCCCAAACCATATTTGTTAGTATAGACGTATACGTCTTAAATATTATCTGTGTCTACAAATCACACGACCGACGGGCTACAGGTTCTCAGAAAGAACCTTGTATGCTACCATTTGGTGAACTAGTCTGCAATATTCCTGGGAAACCCTACTCTCTCTTGGGCCTTCTGCCAGTTGGTGTGAAGGGGGTCCCTGGGGCAGAGCCGCAAAGCATTTTACAAAGGGGTCTAAGTAGATGGGGGGAAAGTAAGACAGGGAGAGGAGATAGGACTTGGCCCAGTCTGCACAAGCGTCTGGCCTAGAAACGGTAGTAGGACTCAGTTATGTGACTGATTGTGAGACCACAACTGCCACTTCAGAAATGAACCATAGCAAAGTGGCTTGTGTGAGGGCCAGTCCGTGTGCTGAGGACTTCGTTTGTGCATGGCTGCAGAGGGAACCTTGTCTCAGCCATTCTCTCATACATCGCTGCTGGGAAACACATTATGATTTCCAGCTGTTTGTGTGCATGAATGGCATGTGCCTTTGCAGAATGAATGTATTCGCTCTCTCTTTGAACTCTTCTCCACTTGACCTTTTCAGTGACTTTACATCACCATTACATACTTACTAGTGTCTGAATTCTGTGCTCTGAAACGGGGGTGAAATATCATTTGGTGAAAAGGCTTTTCTGCAAACTCACTTTTAGAAAGTAGAAGGAAAGGTAAACCTGGATTCTTTCTCTTCCTGACTAAGCCTTGTGTAAATAGATCATCTTCCTCAGTCACGTGCCAAATAGGAGAAAACAGGCATCCTGCATTCCAACCAACAAGTAGCACAATTGTTCTATGCTCAGCGGTGCCAGGGAGTTGCCTGACTTATGCAATACATTTCTAGCTAAGGAGTCTGCAGTGAGGGACACTGGGTGTTTTCGAGGGCAGATACGTCTGCAGGAAAGGAAGGGTGTATGGAGGAAGGGAAGGAGAGCTGTGTGGGAGCAGAGAGGTATCTGGGATGGGTCAGAAGGAGCGGAGAGGGAGCCAAGTCTGGTATCAGAGCCTGGGGAAGGAGGTGGTGGAGTTCAGTGACCACAGAGTGTAAAGTTCCAGGGGGGGAGCCGTGTTAGTCTATTGCAGGAAAACAACCAAGTCCTGTGGCACTTTTAAAGCGATAAATAGATCTGTTAGTCTGTTGTTTCTCAGCGTGTACGGTGCTTACAGGAACTCTGCTTTGATCTGTGCTGGTTCCAGGTGGCTGTGCGCACCTGCCGCAAGTGCATCGCTCGCTGCCTCCCGCTCCACTCTGCCTAGGGAGCTCAGCCCGTAAAGGCAGTTTGCGTCCCCGGTTACTATCACACTCAGTTACAAACACATACAGCGACCTGCTGACTAAACGGACTCGCCACGGTCTCTCTGTCTCTGAGCGGCCCGTGCGGTCGCTTGGACCTGCCAGGCTCCCCTGGAACTCCCCTCTCACGGGCTCTGTTGTTTCAATACGCTGTGCCCCCAACAGCAGACTTAGCCCCAAACACTGCCACTTAGTCTCTGCCTTCTGGGGCTTGGGTGAGGTGTCACCTCCCCTCCACCGTCCCCATGACAAGCTCACGAGAACACGGCAACGTCTTGACCCTACTGCTCTTTGTGGCCATTGTTTCCCATCCTAGAGCAGCATTTTCAGGAGGGTGGCAGTTCTAGGGAGCCCATACCATGCTGCGTGTTTTGCTCATTTGTCTCTTTATACGGCTGCAAGTCTCTGGCGGCTTCTCACAGTGCAGATACTCTTGTTTTCCGTTTCCTGTTGGCAATCCAGTCTGCACTGGTGCTGCTCTGAGATGGAACAGTGCTAAGTAGGGATTGGGAGCTATGCCGCAACATTTTCAGCAGGTGCTTATTATTTTAACATGATTTTTGACCAGTCTATTGCATTGGGGGATGGGCCCTACTTCACTGCAGACTGTTCACGCGCATGCCCACTAAATCGAGCCCTTGTGAGACATTATTTCAGGCGCACCACATCTAGTAAAATAGGCTGTGTCTACACTTGTAAATTAAGTCATCTTAAGCTTGCTTAATTTACCCTGCCTCTACACTACACTTTCCTTAAGTCGACTTAAGCAGCTTGCTTAAGTCGACTTAAGGAAAATAAAGTCAACTTAAGGAAAATTAAGTCGACTTTATTAAACCTAGATTTAATTAGATTTAAGGCTTAATTCGACTTTTTAAAGTCGAATTAAGCCAGTGTAGACGTGGGGTAGCCCTAAGTCGACTTAGGGCTACCCCAGGACTACACCACTGCCCTCCCTGCCGGGGGGAGGGGCACAGGGGGAACCTGGTATGCCCCCCAAAGGGCAGGGCAGAGCCCTGTGTGACGCTGTCTGGATTTAGGGAAGCATGTATGATATTATTTTCTATTAATATCTCATAAATGCTATAATCCATAGGAACTATGTCATGTTTGGTATCAATAGGAAGGTAGTAATTTGCTGGGAGTGATTATATAGTTTATGTCTAGGAATTGTATTTGTATTAGAAGTTTGGAATTTGGTGTTATATCTATACTTTAACTTGTGTGATTCTGTGAAAACGCCCCAGACAGGATGTCTACAACCATTGTCTCCTTAATGGCTAATCAGATTTCACCATGGGCCCATTGTACTTGGGAGCTTCCTTAACATTAAGGACACAATGGTTGTAGAGGCTCCCAAGTACAATGGGCCTGCCAGGGCCCTGCCAGGGTCCCTGTAGCCCTTTGCCCCATTGTACACAAGGGGTGCCCACCCTGCCACCGTGGCCCTGCCCAAGGTCCCGCTAGCCCATAGAAGTCGACCTAGGCGTCCAGTGTGGACGCTGTAGGTCGACTTTGTAAGTTCCCCTTTAAATTGACTTTAATTTTAAGTGTAGATTCACTAAGTCGACTTAAAATTACAAGTGAAGACATAGCCATAGAGTTGAAATGCACAACCACCTGTTTAACTAGCCCTATCTTCGGGTGAGGCCATCTCAGGGACCTGACTCTAGTACTCTAGGACAAAGATGTTATTTTTTCTACCCAGTGTAAACCAATCTATGCCTATTTAGCTCCAGCTTGCCCATTTTTCCTGTGCCACGACCATCTTGGCTGATATTTCTGGCGTATGTAACTAGTTGTAACAGTTTCATCAATATCGTTATTCATTTGAGTCCAGTACAAAATGTCTCTGGCCCTTCTCTTTAGGTTTTTTTCATTCCGTAAAGGACTTTCATATATTCTTCTTTACATAGTGATCTGTAATGCCTTAGGAATCCCCCTCCTGGTGCCTTTAAACTAAATTAACTCCACTATAAAGCGCCCCATGACAACAGAGGCTAGAAATATGCTCTTCTAGCCACATTGTGATGGCTCAATTACATACTGTAGGGTCTCACGCCGAGCAGGAGCTCTGGAAAACATAGCCAACATTTTGTCAGAGACCAGACAATTGTTTTATTCCTACTGACGTGTACAAAATTGAGTGCTGGATGTTGCTCCACTACATTTTTACCAAATGCTTTAGAGAGAACGTGTCTCCCACCATTAAACCTACTCCCAGGTTTATATTCAATTGCAAATAATAGATCAGAAGCTGCAAAAATGGTCCTGGTGTTCTCAGGGGGGAGATGTTTGCCAGCCTCCTTTAAGCACAGACCGTTAGTGGACTGAGGTCAAAACAAATAAGGAGTCTTGTTCCAGAGGGGAGCCGTGTTAGTCTATTGCAGAAAAACAAAGTCCTGTGGCACTTTTAAAGACTAACAAATTTATTTATCCCATGAGCTTTAGTGGGAGAAAATCCCACTTCATCAGTCACTTGAAAATGGAAAAATATAGGAAGGGGGATAAATGCAGTGAAGTAAATGTAATCACAGGATCAGATCAGATTACCTCAGCAAATCAAACAGATTGTATTGATTCCAACTGAGTGGGAAAACAGATAGGAGGGCTGAGAGAGGTGACAATCGCTGTTTATAATGAGAAAGCCAAGAAATATCCCTATTTACACCAAAGTTGATAGTATCAAATTTGCATATGCATTCAAACACTGAAGTCTCTCTTTGAAGCCTTGACCTAGAATAAACCTGTTTAAAATTAGCCACAGATAAACCTGACTGAAGTGTTCCCCTATTGCTTTTTGAATGTTGCTATTTCTGATGTCGGATTTGTGCCCATTTATGCTTTTGTGCAGAGACTGTCCTGTCTGTCCAGTGTATAAGACAGTGGGGTGCTGTTGGCACATATCACACTGGTGGATGAGCAGGTGAATGAGTCCCTGAGGGAGCGGCTGCTTTGATTAGGTCCTGTGATGGTGTCTTTAGTGTAGCTATGTGGGCAGAGTTGGCAGTGGGGTTTATTGCAGGGATATGTGCCTGCCTTAGTATTTCTGTTGTATGGTCTGAAGTTGGTGACAATATGGCAATAGTACGCCCATGTCAAATGGACAGTTAAATCCCTATGGACACTTTCTCGAGAGGAATCCAGCTCCTACAGATTGTCCCTATGCTATCTTGTAGTGTCATAACTTTCTATAATGGCTGTATGTACCTTTTTCTCACGGCAAAAGGGGAAAAGTGTGGTTTTATGTTACTATTATTATTTAAAGGAAAGGAAGGATTTGTTTTCTCTGGACCAGTGGTATACGCATTAAATTAGGCTCCCACATAGTTATGTCTTAATGGTTTATCTTAAAAAGTCTTGAGGTGGTATGAGAAAAAATCCTAAGGAAAAACATGTTGGAGAATAAAATGTTCTTTAAAGGGCCCATGAGTTTCAGTTACAAATTGTTCCAAATGGTTACTCAGCTGTAGGATCACATAGTGATTAACTGTATATCTTGGCACTGACTAATTCTGCGTATACAGCTTGCTTGTTGTTTTGACACCTTATAATTAACGCTGGTGCTATATTTATGGACTAAGAACAAGAGATTCATCCCACTGGAGTGTTAGCAGGGTGAACTAACCAGACCTCTACACACAGCCACATTTGTGCTCTGTGCTGGGAAGCCACATGTTAAAAGCAAGAGTTGTCATTTTCAAATAGTGACTAGTGATTCTGCGGGCCTGGCTGAAGACGCCTGATTTTAGGAGGGTGGGTGCTTGGCACATTCTCCTTTAAGTTCTCTAAGCTTTGCTGCCCAGAAGTGCAGATACCGAATCTCTGCTGAAGGTGGGGTTTGCCTGCAGAATAGGCTGGGGTGAACAGGCAGGTTAATTCACACCTCTGCCCCCAATAGATCACACACCAGCTGGCTTGTTTAGCAACTGCATATAGAGACATGAGCCTCAGCTAGTAAAGACTTGTCTGCCTCTTAGAAACTGCTGAGCAGCTGGTCTTCACAAATAGCTAGCTGGCTGCTTTCATTGTTTGGTTGTTGTGAGGTCACGAATGAGGTAAACCTAGACGTAGCACTCACACCAAGGAGGCACTGTTAGTTACCAAGAGAACCGAGAAACTGCGGAGTGTGTGGCGGCCGGGCAGGACTCTTCAGGGGCGTTACCCCCTGTTGCTGAGGAGAACAAATGAAATCTCCTCTTTCTGAAGAACTTTTCTTCTATTTAGCCCAAACCCGAGGGAAAGGATTTTCAAACTAGGATATAACAGATCTTGTTGAAAACCTGTCTTGTGCAAATATAGAGTGGGTGTGAAAATAGACCCCAAATGTAGCATTTAGGGATTAAAGGGTGAGGGGAGGTTTACTCGACTCGGTGATGCTGTGCATGGAGAGGAGACTGCTCCAGGGGGGCCCACATCACGGTGACATTCATGTGGAGTACAATGAGTAATTTGCATATGAGGCCTCCCCCCTTAATTTATATCAGTGTGGTGCTCATCAGCAGAACCTGTGCCTCCAGGGAGATGGGCATACTCCGTGTGCATCTGTGGTGGGGCCCATGCCATAAAGAACGGATAGAAGGAGGAATCAGAGGCTGGTTCAGCATGGAAAAGCTTGGAGCAAAGACTCAGGAAGGGAAGAAAGTAGGTGTCTGTTTTTATAAATCCCAAGGCTAGAAAGGACCATTGCGATCATCTAGTCTGACCCTCTGTAGCACACAGGCCAGAGACCTGCCCCAAAATAATTCCCAGAGCACAGCTTTTTAGGAAAACACCCACTCTTGATTTAAAAATTCAGTGATGGAGAATTCACCGTGACCCTTGGCAAGCTGTTCCAATGGTTAAGTTAAAAGTAAAGTCTGTTAAAAACGTGTGCCTTCTTTCCATTCTGAACCTGTCTAGCTTCAGCTTGTGCCCATTGGCTCATGTTCTACCTTGCTCTGCTCCACTGAAGCAGCCATTAATAAATATTGGTTCTCCATATAGATACTGATAGACTGTAACTAAGGCACCCCACTTCTTTGTGAAGATAAATAAATTGAGCTCCTGGACTCTTTCCCTATAAGGCATGGGTTCTACTCCTGATCGATCTCCTGGCTCTTCTCTGCACCCTCTCCAATTTATTGTGGGCACCAATGAATTGTGCGCACCAGAAGTGCGCACTGTATTCCAGCAATGCCAAATGATCAGGTGCAAACCTCTCTTTGCTCCTACTTGGGAGTCCCCTTTTATAGGTCCAAGGATTGTGTGCACGTCTGGCTACAGCACTGTGTTAGGTGCTCATGGTTAGCTGATTATCCATCAGGACCTTCAATCTTCATCAGCATCATTGCTTTCCAGGGGAAAGTCCACACTGTGGCCTACATTCTTTGTTCCTACATATATGTATTTACATTTAGCCATATTACGATGCATATCGCTTCCTTTCACCCAGTTTACCAAGATACCAAAGTACGCTGAATCTGTGATCTGTCCTCTTTGTTATTTACAACTCTCCCGATTTGTGTGTCATCTTTTGTGTTTTCTTCTGAGTCATTAACAATACTGATAAATTCTGGAGGGCCAAGAACTCCCTGTGGGACCCCACTGAAAATACATCCACTCCATTTGCAGTTACATCTTGAGCTCTGTCAGTTAGCCAGCTTCTAACTCACTTCCTGTGTTCCACGTTCATTCTATATCTTTCTAGTTTCTTAATGCTGGGTTTGGAAGTTAACATCTGGGGCTCTTTCATCTGCACGTCTGGCACCTTTGTAGCCAGTACCATGTGGATACTGATCTTACATTGCATGTGCATAAGCTAATTTTTTTGGCGTATCATTAAGAGGGTGGGGAACAAACAAAGCATCTTACATCTTAGCTAGACAAACGAGTTACGCTTCTTCCTCAAGCAAGTCTGTAGCTTGGCTTCGCTCGCACTCTCCATCTTGATATGAACAATCAGTTGGCCAATGATGGTATAATGTCTGAGTTGTTAAACGTGGGCAGTTAAAAAGCCTGTCTAATTTTTGAGACACAGATGTTGCATAGAAAACAGAGTCAAAACTATTTCCTTTTCCTGACATACATATTTCCCAGGGTACAAAAAATTTCCAGTGAAATATGACATACGGAGAAGTGGGCTGTTTAATATAAGAGTTTCTGGTCTAGTCATCCAGTAGGTTTAACATACCAAAGGAAAACTGTACAACTACACTCACATAGAGCACCTCAGGGTTTGGTGACATCATAAACCACTCAGGTTTCACTCTTGTGGGGCTATCAGAAAGTCATCACAAACCCTGTGGGTGTGGGTTTGTGTTAGGGTTGGCTGACTGCTGACGTACAGTATTCTACAGTAAACTCTCTGCATCTAATAATTCTTATGTAGCACTTCTCATTAGCAGCTCTCTAAGCACTTTGCAAGGGAGGTCAGCACTACAGCACACAGAGATCTCCACAATGGTCACATCAGTCTAGTATTTAATGGACAAGTCTTGCCCCCATCTGTATCGACAGGGCGCCCCCCCTCCCTTTTCCCATTGACTGCTCCCACAACGAGACCTATGCATTGCAGCTATCCAAAGGGAAGGGGGGATTTAGGGTTTGCACAGGGAGTTCACCCCCCAAGTGCCCAGAGCGCAGTTCTGCGCCAGCTCCCAGGGCATGAGAAATTGTAACTTATGCAGCTGGGGGTGGCTGTGGCATGGGTCGTCTGTTCACCCCCACGGCAGGGCCTTGTGAGGGCGACTGAAGCTGTTGAGAGAAGGAGTCTCTATGGGTTTTCCTGCCCTTCCCCCACCTGGGAGATGCACTGCTCAGTACTAGGGCAGTCCCACAAATTTCCTAGGGAAGCCCTAAAATAGCAAATGCAAAAGAAATTGCCCAGGAATGTCGCTGAGCTGAAAGAATGGGGAGTGTTGACGTTTATGGGAGAGAGGACAGACCACACAGAACTCCACGTCTATAGGTGGAGGTGCCCTTGTGCCCTGTGTCCGAGACAAGAGGTGTGGACAATCTCGGGGCACTTACCTTCCCCCCGCCCAGGCCCTGGGGTGCCCCAGCTCCCTCGCATGGTCAGCTCTATTCAATGTGTTGGAATGATCCAGCAGCCTGAAAATCAGCACCAGGTACAACCAGCAGTGCCTCTGTGGGTGCGGAGGGTCCACAGCACGGGAGCAGGCAGTCATTGCTGAGAGGGGGGTCTTCACCAGATTCTCAGTCGCTGTGCTCCGGGAACGGAGAGCAGACATTGAGCTGGAGCTGATGGACAGATGGACAGGCTGCTGGTTTCTGCAACGTGTGCTGGGCTAGGGGAACCTGCCTCCTCGAAGGAATGTTGCTAGAGCGGCTGTTGAGAGTGCCTGCACCGAAGCCATGTTCAGATTTCCTTCAGTGCTTGAAGGGCTTGTAGCTGTGTGAGTGGGATGGCCTGTGAGTAGGAGACCCCGTCTCTGGCGTTTCCAACTGCTGGGAGCAAGAGAGAGTTTGAATCCTGGGTTCAGCAGGTCTTGCTCACGCACCAGGCTGGCGAGCGTGCACAGCAGACAGGGAGGGGGTAGGGAATAGGGGGCCGGCATTCTGCACTGACAAACTGCTTTATGCCCTGGAGAGGCTCCAGGGATGCGATGAGGGCGTGAAGGATTTTACATTTTCCTGGACTTTTGGGAACAGCCCGTGAACCACAAGCAATACCCCCTGCCTGCTCTATGCAGGAACAAGACCATAAGATGGAGTTCACAGCTCTGTCGCTAACCCGCATACCTGCTCATGAACCACGCACGGGACAGAAAGCAGAGTCATAAGAACATAAGAAAGGCCGTACTGGGTCAGACCAGAGGTCCATCTAGCCCAGTATCTGTCTACCGACAGTGGCCAGTGCCCAGGTGCCCCAGAGGGAGTGAACCTAACAGGCAATGATCAAGTGATCACTCTCCTGCCATCCGTCTCCATCCTCCGATAAGCAGAGGCTAGGGACACTATTCTTAACCCCTTTCTGGCTAATAGCCATTTATGGACTTAGCCACCATGAACTTATCCAGTTCCCTTTTAAATATTGTTATAGTCCCAGCCTTCACAACCTCCTCAGGTAAGGAGTTCCACAAGTTGACTGTGCGTTGTGTGAAGAAGAACTTCCTTTTATTGGTTTTGAACCTGCTACCTATCAGTTTCATTTGGTGACCCCTGGTTCTTGTATTATGGGAGTATTTAAACAACTTTTCCTTGTCCACTTTTTCCACATCAGTCATAATTTTATATACTTCTATCATGTCCCCCCTCAGTCTCCTCTTTTCCAAGCTGAAGAGGCCCAGCCTTTTCAATCGTTCCTCATACGAGGCACTCTCCAAACCCCTAATCATTTTAGTTGCCCTTTTCTGAACCTTTTCTAGTGCTAGAATATCTTTTTTGAGACGAGGAGACCACATCTGTACACAGTATTCGAGATGTGGGCGTACCATGGATTTATATAAGGGCAATAATACATTTGCAGTCTTATTTTCTATCCCCTTTTTAATGATCCCTAACATCCTGTTTGCTTTTTTGACCGCCACCGCACACTGTACGGACATCTTCAGAGAACTATCCACAATGACTCCAAGATCTTTTTCTTGACTCGTTGTAGCCAAATTAGCCCCCGTCATATTATAGGTATAGTTGGGGTTATTTTTTCCAATGTGCATTACTTTACACTTATCCACATTAAATTTCATTTGCCATTTGGATGCCCAATCACTTAGTTTTGTGAGATCTTTTTGAAGTTCTTCACAATCTGCTTTGGTCTTGACTATCTTGAGTAGTTTAGTATCGTCTGCAAACTTAGCTACCTCACTATTTACCCCTTTCTCCAGATCATTTATGAATAAATTGAATAGGACTGGTCCTAGGACCGACCCTTGGGGAACACCACTAGCAACCCTTTTCCAATCTGAGAATTTACCATTTACTCCTACCCTTTGTTCCCTGTCTTTTAACCAGTTCTCAATCCATGAAAGGACCTTCCCTTTTATCCCATGACAACTTAACTTACGTAACAGCCTTTGGTGAGGGACCTTGTCAAATGCTTTCTGGAAATCTAAGTACACTATGTCCACTGGATCCCCCCTGTCCACATGTTTGTTAACCCCTTCAAAGAACTCTAATAGATTAGTAAGACACGATTTCCCCTTACAGAAACCATGTTGGCTATTGCTCAACAGTTTATGTTTTTCTATGTGACTGACAATTTTATTCTTAACTATTGTTTCAACTAATTTGCCCGGTACCGACGTTAGACTTACCGGTCTGTAATTGCTGGGATCCCCTCTAGGGCCCTTTTTAAATATTGGCGTTACATTAGCTAACTTCCAGTCTTTGGGTACCGAAGCCATTTTAAGGGACAGGTTACAAATCTTAGTTAACAGTTCCGCGACTTCACATTTGAGTTCTTTCAGAACTCTTGGGTGAATGCCATCTGGTCCCGGTGACTTGTTAATGTTGAGTTTATCAATTAATTCCAAAACTTCCTCTAGTGACACTTCAATCTGTGACAGTTCCTCAGATCTGTCACCTACAAAAGCCGGCTCAGGTTTGGGAATCTCACTAACATCTTCAGCCGTAAAAACCGAAGCAAAGAATCCATTTAGTTTCTCTGCAATGACTCTATCATCTTTAAGCGCTCCTTTTGTATTATCATCATCAAGGGGCCCGACTGGTTGTTTGGCAGGCTTCCTGCTTCTGATATACTTAAAAAACAATTTGTTATTACCTTTGGAGTTTTTGGCTAGCCGTTCTTCAAACTCCTCTTTGGCTCTTCTTATTACACTCTTGCACTTAAGCTGGCACTGTTTGTGCACCTTTCTGTTTGCCTCACTAGGATTTGACTTCCACTTTTTAAAGGAAGTCTTTTTACCTCTCAGTGCTTCTTTTACATGGTTGGTGAGCCATGGTGGCTCTTTTTTGGTTTTTTTACAGTGTTTCTTAATTTGGGGTATACAGTGAAGTTGGGCCTCTATTATGGTGTCTTTAAAAAGCGCCCATGCAGTTTTCAGAGATTTCACTTTAGTCACTCTACCTTTTAGCTTTTGTTTAACTATCCCCCTCATTTTTGTATAGTTCCCCCTTTTGAAATTAAATGCCACAGTGTTGGGCTGTTGAGGTGTTCTTCCCCCCACAGGGATGGTGAATGCTATTGTATTATGGTCACTAGTTCCAAGCGGTCCTGCTACAGTTACCTCTCGGACCAGCTCCTGCGCTCCACTCAGGATTAAATCTAGAGTTGCCTCTCCCCTTGTGGGTTCCCATACCAGCTGCTCCATGAAGCAGTCATTCAAAGTATCGAGAAATTTTATCTCTGCAATATGTCCTGAAGTGTAATGTTCCCAGTCAATATGGGGATAGTTGAAATCCCCCACTATTATTGGGTTTTTAAATTTGATAACCTCCCTAATTTCCCTTAGCATTTCATCATCGCTCTTACTATCCTGGTCAGGTGGCCGATAGTAGATCCCTAATGTTATATTGTCATGGAAGCATGAGATTTCTATCCATAGCGATTCTATGGAACAAGTGGATTCGCTTATGATTTTTACTTCATTTGAATCTACATTTTCTTTCACGTATAGTGCCACTCCTCCTCCCGTACGACCTGTTCTGTCCTTCCGATATATTTTGTATCCCACTCAGGGGTGATCTCACTGCCTCTCGCCAGTGCAAACGGAGACAACTCACCCCGGCACGGTCCACTAAACAAGTTCCTCCTTTTCCTTCTCTAACCCAATGGGGCCATACCAGCCGGTGTCTGAAATGCCCTTCCACAAGCTTCTAGAATATTCTGCCCTCCCCAGAACCATTCGGTTCTTCTAGAATGTCATTATCTTAGGTGCCTTTCATTGACACGGGCACTTGGGTTAATGTTCAGCTTCGCACATCATCTCGAAAACACCAGATAAAGAACCCAAGAGGACAAATAGCACTCATGCAAAATTACTTCCATTTTTTAGAAATTCTGTCTCTTCGAGGGGAACAAGCCAGCCATGCTCACAACACCTGCAGAACACACCGAATAGAATAGACTGAAGCCTAACCTGTGGCTCAGGTTGATATCCAGAGAGACTGGATTCCAGGAGAACAATAGGAACACAAAATCCCTAATAAAATCTCAGCTCAGGGAAACCTGAGACGTGTAGATTATACCTGTTTGCACTCTTAGAAGCAAAATAATCACAATTTCTGTATGTACCGTACATCATTTCCTTCTCACCATGAACCCACTGTAGACCAGAACAAGGCAGGGAGCCTGCATGGAAATCAGTCTTTGTGAAATACAGCTTACCTCATTCTCTTCTTAGCAATTAGCCAAAATAATTTACCTGCATACATCAGCAATGTGAAAATTGGAGACTTACCAGCCTCCCGTCATCCTCCTGAGAGGAACGAAGCTTTTTCAAACCGTTGCAAATAAATATGAGTTTGTGTCAGTGCTTTGAGAAAAAAAAGTGCCAGGACTCACATCTTGATAGTACATTTGAAAAATGCCTCTTCTTCCAGCAGCACGCTCCTTTTCCCTGCTGACCTCGTCCCCCCAGCTGGGCAGCGGAGCCAGCAAAAAGGTGCCGGCACTCCGTACTCCTGCATACTACCACTAGAAAAGCACTAGGGTGGGTACAATCCTCACATCATCTTTACTCCATTTGGGGCCTCCACGGAAACTTAATCCCAGAGTGTCCCAGAGGCATAGCCTCCTCTTCTCTCATGTGGCTCTTCTGCTTTAGACCTCAGCAGCTCAGTGATTCACCTCGCTGAGCTCCCAGGAACACAGGAAACCCTTCTGCTGTCATCCATTCCACCCAGGCTTCTCGGATCCATTTAAAATCTCGCTGAGTTTGCAGCTCTGAACGCTTGACATTGTGTCCAGCAGAGCAGGTTGTTAGCAGTCATGGGTGGAATCCAAAGCTCACGCTGGTTAGGATCCATAATGTTATGGAGCAACCTTGCAGAATTAGTCATTTTTTGCCCTCTCCTACCATTGTTCTGTGCATGGTCTTTCTATGCCTGAGTGTCAGCCTATCTTGCTTGGCATTTGCACCCTTCTGCTACCAGTCTGCTGTCTTTTTAAGCAAAAATACTACAATAGAGGTCAGCACCGGAGTCTATATGCATAAGTCCTTGCTAGGCAAGGCGGAGATGTGAATTGTCAATAAGGCAAAGAGCCTCTAGGCCTCAGGCCTGCATGACACTGCATTAGCTAAACAAGCCGAAGACGCCGGAGCATCAGCAGCTAAGAAGGACTGACTCTAGCTCGTGAGGTAGAATGCTTAATGACCACACCGCTGCCCAGCAGGCACACGATGCCAGTTTATAGCACCGTAGGTATTTTACAATGGGGACCATCTGGAGATGTCTGGCCACCGGGATGCCATGGCAACAAATGTGCTAATGAAACGTGACTAGAAACCTATGGGAGCAAGGTGCCCCAACATGCGTCGCTTGAGGAAATGCAGATGATGAGAAGGCTCATTGATAAACGTATCGGGTCTCGGAATGACTTATAGAAACTGTCTTCCAGCCTGCGTGTGAGGGGTGAGGCCAGGGCAACGCTCACTGGTGGTGTGGGTCAGTTCCAAGGGCTGGTGTTAGTATACGGATGCTCAGATGCTCACGTTGTCTCTATCTACCTTGTTGGCTGGAGCGTCTGTGGTCTTGCTAACAGTGCCAGTTAAAACCATTGCAAATTCTGAAGCTTTTCCTACGTGTGAATGTTGCAAACGTGCACATAAGGCAGTGCTGCATTTAGACACACGCCAAGTAAGCCGTGGCTTAGGGCATCCCGTTACGAGGGGCCTTGAAAGACGATGTATCATGGTTGAAATTGATAATGCAAATGAGGCCTTTTGTAAGATATATGCTTTATTTAGCTGTTTTCCATTGCATCTTTGCCTATGTATTTATGCAAATATAACAGTTTATCATTTATTTTTTCATGACCCTTTCTGTTATAACGTAATACACTTTTTTTCTCTTCATTTTTTATGGTATGGGGCCTCTGAATCTTGACACAGCTTAGAGCCTCAGCGTGTCTTAATCAGGGCTCCCAACTGAGCACTAATTCTCACAATACTGGGCCTGATCTTTGGACAGGCCCCTCCCAAACCTCAGAGTGTTATTGGGAATTCTTAAATGGTCGGCGTGATTAATGCACAGTCTAGTTCATATACTCATTTGCATATTGCTTTTCAAAGATTCGGGCCCTCGGCTACCTGGGTAACATGTTACCTAGCTCTTCAGTAGCGGCAGCCTATACCTGGAACCTGAATGTGAACATCTCTGGAGTTACAGACTCCATCTCTGCAGAAATCTGCATCTCTACACACCTCCATGCACATGCACATTCATTGCTAGTAGCACCCATGTACCTTGAAATGACTAACTTAGCCAAGCTCCGAGGGAGCCGTGTCAGTCTCGGTCAGTAAAACAAGCAAGGAGGCCTAGGGCGCTTTTAAAGACTAACGAGTTGCTGATGATGTTGCCATCACTGTTCTGTTAGCTTTGGGTGGGAAACAACTGCCCAGGAATGAAATTAATCTCCTCTGAAGCCCCAGTACGATTGCAAATGTGCAAATGTCTTCATTTCAAGCGGTTCATGCTGTGCCGCACCACAAGTCCCTAAGTCCAAAATGCCATTTTAATGCAAAGGCAAACTCGTCACTGTCTCGTCGTCCATTAATCAGTCCTATTGTCTGAGAACCAAGATCAGATTTTTCCCCTCCATTGGCTCAGTGCATCATGATACTAATGTAATAAGTTGGGTTGGACGCAAAAATTGTAACTTAGCCAGAAAAACAGTTTTGCGTGTGAGATGCATCCAGCTAATTGGGCGCCCTTGGGCCTATAAAAGAGAAATGTCAGCCAATCAAAATTAACCCCTCCTTGAAATATTCATATGCTAGTGTTCTCTCTTCTGCTGACACCAGTGTCCATTTCTGGTGTTAGTGTGACCTCTCTGCTGAGCAGATCTCAGTGCTCTCGCAGATTGGCATTCCAGTGGAGGAGATATCAGTGAAGTGAAGTCTGGGTATATTCTAAGTGTAACTTGTTTTATTTACACACATATAACAGCCCAGTGATGGCCAAACAACACAAAGGGGAATCTCTTCTCTCCAGAATTTCAGTCCAGTACCAGTTCCTGGGGAGCACTGACCAAGGCTGTAAGCAAAATCTCTCTGCTTCTCAAGCTGCTTCAGCTCCACTGCCTCTGCTGAGGACATTGCGTAACAAAAAGTAACAATAGAATGTCTTCCCAAGACTGACCGTTTGCTTGCACTGTAAGAAAAATAACGTGAGAGACAGTGTGTAGCCATATATGGTGCCTAACACAATGGGACCCTAATCCATGAGGAGGGCTGCTGGGTACTTCTGTAATACAATCAATAAATAAGGGTAAGGTTAAATGAGGGGCTAATGCAAAATACCGTAACAGAGCCAAACGATATGAACGTAATTCATCAAATTCTGCAAAGATCTAATTAAAAAACTCAGAACTTTGGACCTGAACCATTTGCTGAGTTCAAATAGAAATTAACCAGCAAATGTTCTTATTTCAAATTAATCTACAGCATCTTGTCAGTTCTCTTGTAACACAGTATAGTTCTCCCTGAAGGATTTCCAGCCATAGAATTGGTCATATATGATTATACATAGTCCTTAGTAAAGATAGCTGCCATTATCCCTCTGCCGCGAGACACCGTGTTCCAAAGCCTGTCGACTTTTATTTAAAGTGAATTTAGCAATG
This sequence comes from Pelusios castaneus, assembly GCA_007922175.1. Taxonomy (NCBI): domain Eukaryota; kingdom Metazoa; phylum Chordata; order Testudines; family Pelomedusidae; genus Pelusios; species Pelusios castaneus. The sequence continues at coordinate 2,411,698 of ML685771.1, forward strand.
TTATAGTTCAGCTCTGGGAGCTACTGTCTCAAACTCAGCAGAGTTACCTCAGCCTCTGGCTTCAGATCCAGGCCCATATGAAGACCAAGGAAAGTGACACAGACATTCAGAAGAACAATGTCTAGTGTCTTTCATCTATTACAGCTACCAGCAAAGTTACGAGTAACCCAGCATAGATACATCGTGCATCTATCAATGCACAAAGATAGCTACAGTCATGTTCCTATCCTCCTAGATGGTTTTAGGATCCGACGGATCACTCATGGATTGAGCATTCGTTGGAGGGATGGTTCCTGCTGGAGTTTCCCTATAGGGAGCTTGGTTTCCCGAGTCTGGGCACCCTCATTTTATAATGTGATTCTGACAGCACTGCGTAGCCTGGACATGCGCAGGAAAATATCAGCCCTTTTTTCCCTTATTTGTATTGTGTCCCCCAAGAATATCGGCGTGCCCTTATGCACAGCCTGTGTCCTGCAGTTAAGGTGCGTGTTAGAAAAAAGGTGCCTCTAGAGTGTTTTGTGAGCTGAAATTAATCTTGGCATGTCTTTTCCCATAATCTTATGGCATCGGGTTATTTTTCAGTTACTTGCTTAGGTATTTCTTAACTCTAACGCCCAGTATGGCTAAGCTTAAATCTTACAGATCTCAGCTTACACACCTTACATTTCAGCCCTCCTTGCTTAGAGACCTAATACATCTATCCCTTTTAACTACTGATCAATCTTATGAATAATAAACTAAAGCCGTTGGCTGCAATAGCAGTCTATGTTTGCTAGAGACGCCTCCTGTCTTCGCAGTGTCTTTCAGACTGGAATGCTGGGTGTGCACAAATGTCAGTTAAATATGCTGCCGTCTTTACTCTGTTAAAACCACACAATCCTGATTCATGGAACTAATTAAATAATCCTGTAGCGTTTGCACTATTCATCCAAAAAGCAGTTCAAAAGTGTTTTGCAAGGCTGAGGTCTCCTGGACTAGGTGTCTTCTGACATCTGATTGTTATCATTATTGGACACTGAGTGTTTTAAGTGATCAGATACTTGAAATAATGCAAGTGCCTGGGTTTCTCTTGGTTTCTGCAATCTGCCCTGGAATGTTACAGTGCCACAGAGGTGCGTGCGTACCTGTGCTGGTTTGGAATGCGTGCCTGCACACTCAGGGAGCCAGGGGTCAGGTGAATGTTGGCAAAGCCCAATCTTTGTGTTGAGTTTTTAGTGTGGAAGTCACCATGCTGCAGGCGCTTGCCTTGTTGGGACGGCACACTTTTGTACTGAGATGGTCTGGCAGGCTGCGAGAAATTTGTAAAGCTCTGTCCCAGTGTCAGGTGCCCTATGTCAGCAGAGAGGGGCGCTGTATGCTGGGTTTAACACAGTTCTATAAAAGAAGAATCCAGACATGTCAACACCCTTTCCCTCGATGTATCACAACACTACCCAGCAAACTTTTCTTCTGGGGATGTCAGCCAAAGAAGGCAGGATGACATCCCCAACATGGAGAGGTAGCAAATTACAGGATTGAGAGATGGCAGAGAAATTAATATGAACAAAGGCTGATGGATCCATCATTTTCTGGGTTTGGACTGGTGTGAGAAGATTTGGCTAGTCACATCAGAAATGTGAAAGGACTTGGCGTGCTGAACACGTCCCATGACAGTGGAAATCACTTGGACAACCCAAATAAAACAGTGGTTTGAGGGAATGACACAATGGAAATCACAGTGGAAATCACTTGCACAACCCAAATAAAACAGTGGTTTGAGGGAATGACACAATGCAAAGCTAACACAACTTTAGCATACAAACAAAATAAAGCCTCTTCAATATGGGCATGGGAGGGTCTGTAGTTGGCTCTCGTGGAGGAACATTAATGGGCCAGGTTCCATACCCAGCTATTTTACTGTAGGCTGGCCGTGCAAATCCACTGTACACCTGTTGAACCCAGCCATTCACATCAGATTTATTGCTGATCTGTGTCAGTGGAGCAGTGCAAAGAAGCCTAGCACAACAGAGAATTTATTCCAATATTTTTTTTTTCTGCCAGAGGTAGTGGAATTATGTGTATTAATCTCTTTTTTATCAGCAGCCATATAAAAATAAAGTTGTAATTTATCTGTGTACAGCCATGCATGTAATCCCTCACAGACAGTGTGAAATAAAGGTCCCACAGAAACTGCAGAAAATAAAATGTTACGGCCTGGTGTAATTAAATAGAGGAATGAGCACAAATTAATTTTGTGATGATGAATTTCAAGCAGTTGCTGACAAATTGGTCTCGGATTTAACTCCACTGGAGAAAAGGATGTGTTTGCCCTCTCACTTTTATGTACTGAGACTCCATGAAGTCTGCTGGGAATTTTGCTATTGCTATTGATTTAATGTGGGATCAGATTTTACTGTCTCAGAGGATTACATTAGATAGATAGATAGGATAACAGGAACATATATGAAGAGAAGCACAAACCCTTATTCAGAATGCTACATCTACCTCAGTATTTCAATTTTGCAAAACGCCTTCATTCTACTTTTAGTTCTTCACTTACGGTCACTGCTGCAGTCAGCCAAATTCTGTCCTCAGGTGTCACTGGGACTTGCCCTCATGTTCCTCTGGGTGAATAAGGTCCCTAATACAGAATACAATTATTTGTGTTTAAAATGCTGGTGGTTTGCAGAGTTTTGTGAAAGATTGTTGCCCACAATTTTAAATGCCGTTCTGGTTGTCCATGATGGAGGTAGAACAAACTTCTCCTGCAGGTGCACCTGTTATACTGCTGGGTGCAATGGGAATCCATGGCTATGTCTACACTTGCTAAAATTAGTTCCAATTAGTTAGTTCGAACTAACTTAATTCGAACTAGAAAAAGTTAGTTCGAACTAAGCAAATGCCATTCATGGCACTTGCTTAGTTCGAATTAGCGATCCCCATTCATTTCAATGGCCGGTTAGTTCGAACTAAGAAATTAGTTCGAATTAACATGGCCACATTGGCTAATTCGAACTAGTTAGTTTGAATTAAAGCCTTACTTCTAAAGCCCTATTTGAACTTATTAGTTTGAATTAAGGAAGCCCTTAATTCAAACTAACTAAAGCCTAGTGTAGCCATGGCTTTAGTTAGTTTGAATTAAACCTCCTTAATTCGAACTAACTTGCCAGTGTAGACATAGCCCTTGTGTGTAGAGTTGGAAATTCCCTTCTGTAAAGAGGCCCTCTGGGAGGCCTGGGCACCTCTGGAGATCTGTCTGGAATAATTTTCTTTTCATAGACTTGCCCATAATCTCGGTGACTGCGTTTGTCGGAGGGGTGAGAAAGTGCTAAACATTGTACATTGCAGTGGATATTCATGTCTGGTTCCTGCTGCTTGCATTTTAGTTCTGAATTTTATTTTATTGAAGAGCTAGACTGTGCGGCCTTCGTCTCCTTGGTCAACTCTTGGTCAGCTAAGACGTCCCGTTGACGTGGATGGGAATACCTTTTCAAGGAATTGCTCCTAAATGTGCGTAGGTGTCACATAAAGAGAACAAGCTCCAAAGGGGGAACTGCGTTAGTCTAGTGCAGAAAAACGACAGAGTCCTGCGGCACTTTTCAAAACTAACAGCTTTATAGGAGAAGATGGTGTCAGAACAGATGATAAAAGCATACTGAACAGCCAAGGTAATACAGGTTGTAGGTTACAACCTGGCTTTTACGCTGTTGCTGGAGAACAAGAATAAATAAGATCATGTAATGAGAGTGTTTTAGTAGGTCAAATCAATTGAAACACTTGCTATGTGATAGATACCCCTTCTCTTTTCTGTGTTGTAGTTAATTGCTCTGGTTCAAAACCTTGCTGGTAGTTAAACAGCATTTAAAACTCCTTCATAGAGTGATAGAAATGTAGGGCTGGAAGGGACCTCAATCTCTTATCTAGACCAGTCCCCTGCACTGAGGCAGAGCTAAGTATAATCAAGGTTATCCTTGGAAGGTGTTTGTCTAACCTGTTCTCAAAACCTCAAAAGAGGGAGATTCCACGACCTCTTGAGATAATTTGTTCCGATGCTTAACTACTCTGCCAGTTAGGAAGAGTCTCCTAATGTTTAACCTAAATCTCTCTTGCTACAATTTAAGCCCATTATTTCTTATCCTGTTCTTGTGGATAAGGAGAACAATTTATCAGCTTACTCTTTCTAGTGACCATGTAAGTACTTGAAGACTGATAGCATGCCCCTTCGTCTTCTCTTCTCTTTCCTTCTAGCTCATGTTTTCTAGACCTTTCATCATTTCTGTTGCTCTCCTCTGGACTTTCTACAATTTGTCCACATTTTTTCCGAAGCCTGATTCCCAGTACTCCAGCTAAGGCCTTATCAGTGCTGAGTAGAGTGGAAGAAATGCTACTCATATCTTGCTTACAACAATCCAGCTAGTCCAGCCCTGAATGGTGTTTGCTTTTTTTACAATGGGATTGTGCTGTTGACTCATATTTAGTTTGTGATCCACTAATAGCCTCCTGAGCTCTTTTGGCAGTATTCCTTCCTACGCCGTCATTTCCCATTTTGTATGTGTGCAATTGTTTGTTCCTTCCCAAGTGAAGTGCTTTGCATATGTCCTTTCTCTAGATCATCACATCAGATCATTTCTCCTGTTTCCTTAGATCATTTTGAATTTTAATCCTGTCCTCCAAAGCATTTGCAAACCTGCCCCCACTCCCAACTTGGTTTGATTCACAAACTTTGTAAGTGTACTTTCTATGCCCATATAATTTATGAAGACATTGGCCAGAAACAAACCCCTGCATGACCCCATTCGACATACCCCTCCAGCTTGACTATGAACATTTGAGTACCTTTCAATCACTTGTGCACCCATCTTGTCTAGGCTGTGTTGCCCCTGTTTGCTTATGGAGTCATGTGAGACAGTATCAAAACCCTTTCTAAAACTGAGATATCTCACATCTATTGCTCCCCCCAGGCCATCCCCCAAAGCTTGCTGTTCACCTTTGCCTTCCCTTCAAAGGATGTGTAAGTAATAGGTAATGTGTACTACATGAAAGTAATGGGTGGTTTCCAATATGTAGACCTACCTGTTTTTACTGAGCAAAACGACAGAAGACACGTAACCAAGAGGGAAGGATTTGCTTATGATTTAAATTAGCAAGGGCTGGGTGACTCACCTTAGTGCTGTCAATAATGGATACCCCAGTCATTATATTACTGAATATTCATATTTTTATTAAATTTCTACAAAAAATGACTCCCTTGTCCCCATTATTCACAATCCACTCCCATTAGCCAGTCATCATATTATAAATTGGATGATAAGTACACAGTCCCAGTTATTATTTTCATGAAATTTAACTCCTCCCTTGTATTGCTCGAACCTGTTATGTTGTGTTAATGATACGCTCTGGAGTTTCATACTTGCACAGGACACTGACCATTTCAATTGCTGAAAGGAGAACAGGTTGAATGTAGTTGTGGTTTATAAACTAAAAGGTTAGCAGATTAGGGTTTAGAGTTTGTGTAAATTTAAGTTTACAGTAAAATTGTTCTAGTCTTTTTATTCATAGAAAACTCACAGAAAGACCCTTTAGATAGAGGTGTTTGACAGTTAGACCAGAGTTATTTCATGCACTTGCTGAAAGCAATGGAGCCAGTTCTACCTCAATTAAACATGACCAACTTGGATGTTCCCAAGAAAGGCAACTTCAGGATTTGTGTCTAATGTGGCCCTATTTTATGAGGAAGTCAGGCACGTAGCTGCATATGTGATTAATGGCATTGTCCAGACAAACTGGGTAACTGGATTCCAAAGGGGTAGCCGTGTTAGTCTATTGTAGAAAGACAACAGAGTCTTGTGGCACTTTTGTGGGTAACTGGGTATGCACACATGGAATCACAGGGTGCATCTACACTTAGAAATTAAGTTGATTTAAGCTTGCTTAAGTCAACTTAATTTAATTCGCGTTTACACTACACTTTGCTTAAGTCGACTTAAGCAAACTGCTTAAGTCGACATAAGGAAAATAAAGTCGACTTAATGAAAATTAAGTCAACTTTATTAAACCTCCTTTTAATTCAACTTTAGGCTTAAGTCGACTTCCTAAAGTCGACTTAAGCCAGTGTAGACCTGGAGTAGCCCTAAGTCAACTTAAAGTCGACTTAGGACTCTCCAGGACTCCCCTACTGCCCTCCCTGCTGGGGGGGGCACAGGAGGAGCCTGGCATGCCCACCCTGCCCCTATGCCCTGCTAGGGTCCCTGTCCCCCTTTGCCCCATTGTACGCAGGTACAATGGGGCAAAGGCTGAGCCCCCTGGCACTGGGCAAGGGGTGCTCCCCCGCCACCGTGGACCTGCCCAAGGTCCCCCAAGCCCCCACAAGTTAACCTAGGAGTCCAGTGTGGACTCTCTAGGTCAATTTTGTAAGTTCCCCCCTAAGTCGACAGTAAATTTAAGTGTGGATGTGCTAAGTCGGCTTAGCTAAAGTCGACTTAAATTTACAAGTGTAGACATAGCCACAGGTATCTTCAGGCACAACTAACCAGCTGGCCCCTGCAGTCACAATTTTTATGAGGAGAAATTAGGTACACAATTATGCACTCAGTTTAATTTAAAAAATAACCAGGCCCCAGCTATAATATAAAAACGGGGGACTTCTCCTTTTGGACCATAGACTCCTCGGGAGCCATTCTTACCTAATGGAAGTTTGAGGTTGATCCCCTTAGAACTTGATGCTACAGGAAGAGAAGCAGAAGTGGCCTTTGCCCACCTTTGGGAGGAAATCAGCCATCTGGGCAGTACTGGACTATGGAAGGCACACCCAGGCTTTCTCATTTCTGGTGAACTTCATCCCTGCTCCAGCTGGCAGAGCAGAGAGGGAGGCATGCTGGATGGAACTGAGGTGTACCATCATGGCCCAAAGGGGTGTCCTTGACACAATGGATTCCTTCATTAGCTTTGACACAGCCATTTGGGACTCCTGGAGCTACTTCTGGCCCGGACTGTGAATAACTGGAGCAGGAATAGATCTGGGCATCATATGGAAACTGCTCCAAGAAAAGGCCTGTGCCTAATGCCACTCCAGTTTAAACACAAAACATTAGGACAGAGAGAGTGGAATAAGCAGAAATACTGATGCCTTTCCCTGGAACAGTGTGTCCAGTCCTGCCCATCCCCACCTCCAAGAGATAGCAGAAATAGCGGGTTCAGAGACAAGCAGAGAGAACAATTAGGGGCCTGGAAAGCCTTCCATAGAAAGAGAGCTGGAAAAGATTGGCCTGATTACTTTAGAACCAAGATTGCAACCTCAGCTGCCTGGCTCGGCCGTGTAAATGTTTTCCTTGCTCAGCTGCAACTGGTTTATTTGGAAGGCTACATTAGCTGTCTGCATCTTTCTATGACTATGCAAACGCAAAACACCATTAGCTAGCTGGCTTAGCACGTACCATGTTAATTGCACACCCTCGCGAGGAATCCTCCGGCACAAGCAATTCACTATTAGTTTTAAATTCCAAACGGGTAGCCCTGTTAGTCTATTGTAGAAAGACAACAGAGTCAAAGAGAGTCTGCAGAACTCGAACTTATATGCAAATTTGACTCAGTTGCCTTGGGGTTAAACAGGGACTATGGATTTTTCTCGCATTACATCAAGTGAATTGACCTCCCCCCTCCTCTATGTGCTGTTCCCCAGTGTTTTGAATCCTAACACCTATTTTGATTTGCTGTTACAGCCTGACCTGATGCTATGTCATACACTCCCCTGCATTTAATTTCCTCCCACTCTGTAACTTTCCTATCTTCAAAGCGTCTGACGAAGTGGGATTTTCTCCCACGAAAGCTCATGCGATTAATAAATCTGTTAGTCTTTAAAAGTGCCACAAGACTCTGTTGTCTATTAGTTTTAAGTCGCTGCTCTCAAAGGTCCAAGAGGGATTTAGCTGGGAGTGTGACTCGGGTGCTGTCCAGGCTATGAGCCATGTCTCTACTCTCACGGAGCTCGCATGAGCATAAATAGCAGGAGAGCCACAGTGAGCACAGACAGTGGCCGTGGAGGCACAGCTGAGCTGTTCTAAGCACAGCCCTGCCCATTTAGATAACTCTGCCATGCCTCACTGCCACGGCCCGGGCTACTGTGGCGGTGCTGCTGTGTATGTTTGCCCTAACTCCTGCTGTAGACGTAGTCTCGGAGTGTTACAATGAAGAAAGGCCTCGAACTAGTACTCGAGGCTAAGTCAAGAAAGCTATTGTACAGATAACGTACAGTAGAACCAGTAAAAGGTCCATGGAGCAGCTTTGCGTTGGAAAACGCCGTGCTAGCTAAAACTGGGAGTTTTCCTGAAAAGTGTCACAATGATTCTAAATTGACCTGGAGTATTTCAGTTTGACTTTCTCACTTCGTTTCATTCCAGCCATTTGGTTGGGACCATGGTCGTGTTGGGTTATAGGAGTGAAACATTTTGATAGGGAAATGAAATGTTCTGGTAAAGCTGTTTTGAGGTTTCTGAATCAAAGTTTTTGTGAATTTCTATTCCAGAAAAATGTCCAAGTTTTTACTTTTAATCCCAGTTTGGGACAAAAACTAATTCCCAAAGGCTTGAATTTCCCATCAAATGGGCATGCCATTTTCTGACCAGTGCTAATGGGCCAGAGGGGGAAAGCTGCTCAGATGCTAAGGCAAAAAGTTCAGTGAGAGGGCAGTTGGTCAGTTGTACCCCATCCCATCACGCGGTTCTTGCGTTGGCACAGGCTTTCATTGAAAGCGGGAACGTGTCTTTATGAACGGGATGGTAAAACCGGAAGCATGATAAGATACTGCTTGCCTGACTCGTGGGGCATTCCCAGAGAAGCTGCGAGATTTAGGCAGCAGGATTTTCTCATGGCCCTTTCTCACCCTCATTCTAACCCCCTAGAGAGGCTGCGTCTTTAGCATTGTTCCCTCCTGCACCAAAAGCCTATTGTTTTTAAGGCTTCTTTTGGTTTTAACTCTGCAATTTGCATAGGCTGTGCCCTTGTTTATCCTGTGGTGACCTCTCCACAGCAACACGTGGCCCCTGAACATGAGGACCAGGTTGGGTGTGTCTATACTGCAATTAGACTCCGGGGCTGGCCTGTGTGAAGGTGTGCCAGCTACAGAATGAAATGAAATGAAACAGCAGTGTAGATGTTGCCTGAGCACCGGAGCCCTCCCATCTTGCGGGATCCTAGAGCACATCCCAAATGTCTAGACGGTGAGGAAATACTCCCGTAGCCTGGGCCCTGCAAGGGCCAGGTGTGGAATTTTAATGTAGTGGGACACACCTCTGCATCATCCCCTCCTGCCAGCTCTTCCAGATGCATCATCCCTGCAGCTTGTGGCTGGTGCAGAATGCAACAGCTTGACCTTTCCCTGGGTGGAGTGACTGGGTTTACCTTACACCCATCATCTGTTTCTCTCCCGGTGTGGCCAGGGAAGTGTCAGGGTGGTTTCCAGTAGGTGGTGAAGGCGCTGGCTCTATTCCAGATAATTACACCAGTCAAAGGACTGAGACTGGCCAGAAACTCATGACAAATACAGAGCATCTCTGGGAACCTCAGTGAGCTGGGGATCAGCAATGGCCAATAGCCCTGCCAGGCAGTGCCTCGTGTACCTCCCAGCACATAGCCTGGTAGGGGCCTGGTTCCTCAGGAGCAGGCTGAGCGAAGCAGGGATCACTCTCGGAGCATGGAAAACAAGCATGATGGTGCATTCACAGCCTCCCTGCAGTCCGCTCCTCCCAGAAGCACTCCACGGTGAATGGCTCCTGTAGGTTCCCAACCTCTGCAATAATGTCACATTCAGCCGCTCCCAGAACACAGCTGTGCAGCAGCATGGGAGAGCAATAGGGAGATCTAGCAACCTTCGTGGAGCTCAGGGGACATGCACACACGCCAAGTGACAGGCTGCTGGTGTGATGAAGGGACTGGCATGCAGGGCACTGCCTCGTTCGGATCCCGCCCGTACCAACCACAGCAATGGAGTTGGCAAGCATGTGGGCTGTTATCTTGGTCACAGACCAGGTGTCACCATTCACCAGAGAGTGGATGAGATCCATCCAACCTGTAAATCAGATAGTCATCCATTCCCAAGGTCAATTCCAGGCTGTGCCACATACACCCTGTGTCATTAAAGGCCAGGATTGGAAAAGGGATGGGAGCCGTCTAGTGCGAGTTCCAAACACTGTAGGAACCAACTTCCACTGAAAACAAGAGGCGTTTGGCATCTCAGTTTCGAAACTCTGACGAGGTTCCTGTCTGCATCTTCGGGTACCTAAATCCCTTTGAAAGCTGGCCCTTGAGTTTACTGTGTCTCCATCCCTCACCTGTCAAATGAGGATGAACTATCCCCTGACTCTGCCGGGGTGCCGGGTGGTTAGAATCAGGAGTGTTTGTGTGGTGCTTGGATTCCACCCCACCGGCACTGTATGACATGCAACTTTTTAACCAAAAGTTCAGCCAGTCATCAGAAGGAGTTTTCAGCCCGTCTTGATTTAAAGGGATTCAGTCAGCCACCGGAAGGGGTTTTCAGCCAGTCCTGATTTAAAGATGCCAGATGCAGTTAATTCAGGAGTTTTCAAATCATGATTAGATGTCTTCCTAAACAACACACTGTCAAACTATTGGGACCTCTAATGTTCACGTATACAGTGAGGAAGAATAACTTCCTGTGATGCAGGAAATATTGTGTGAACTTCTCTGGCCTGCATCACGCAGGTCTCACTCGCTGACCCTGGTGGTCTGCTGCTCTGTCGATCTAAACCTATGGAGCAAGTGATATTCTGGGACTTGTGAGTGGGACTAACTTCTCACTACTGATGACCACTTGGATGACCCGTGTCCCCTTTCCTGGGGCACGCAGACCAGAATTGCTCAGGCACATGGTTTACTAACGGGCATGAGCAAAGATGGGGAAGACACAGCGTAAGCTGTTGTACCGAAGCGGGAACAACGGAGGTGCCTTCTGTACTGATTGCTACTCCGTGAGTGTGAGCACAGTGTTAATTTACTTCTGGACTGGTGGAAGCTTTTCCGGGGCCATGGCATTTTCCAGAGGGGATGACTTCCTGGTCTGGGACATCTGGAATCCTGGGCTGGAGAACCTCCCCTGGCATGGATCCTTCCACCTGGCTCTGAGCAAGGGTTGAGTGCTGAGCCAAATCTGTCCCTCCTCTTCTTCAGCTCTTCTGGCGTCAGGGAACCACTTGGGCTCACTGCACCCATTGTGTGTCTCCCCGCTTTGGAATGTGCCTACTCGGTCACTGAGCCATGTGCACGGAGTGTTGTACACGTTAGGGACACACCGGTGTCAGCGCTGACACACATCTCAGTGTAGGATGGGAAGCATCTGTCTCCTCAGTTTCTTTTTACACCCGTGGACTGCGTGTCTCTCTCACACCTGCGGATGTGCAGGTATTAACCAAGGGCTGCACCAAACTCCCAGGGACATCACGGATGTTTCTGAAAGGAGAATTTGAACTGCCACAGGTACTTGGCAAACTTTCAGTGTGAGTATAAACCACCTGCCGCTGCCTGCGTATCTGATCACTCTGTCGGCATCACAGCGACTCGGGCTTTGTTTTTAATTATTTGTTTCTATTAACAGGGTGGTTGTGAATGGAGTTTAGAGTAACTTAGGGTGACTTCGGAGCGCAAGGCCTGTTGACTTTCAGAGGGACTTGTGCCCCACACTCACTTAGGTGCTGTTGAAAATCCCACCCAAGTTTTGTTCAGGTGAGTTTACTGCTGTGTTGCTGAATGAGGAACATCACTGGTAACTGGCTTACACATAAACAGGGGTAATGGTTAGCTCAAGTTTGCAGAAAATCCCTCTGAACTTTAATGTGGGAGGAGTCAAGCTCTGGTAAATGCAAATCAAACAACTGTGCCTTTCATCAATGTATCTTATCACTGGGGAAAACAAAGCTCAATGAAGGCCATTCTTTCCTTTAACTGGCTTGGAATTTCTCCTTTATAGGCCCTGTGATTTATTTTTTATTAATAGTGGAAGTGCATTAAAATAAACATTCAAGTGTTCAGAGATGGAATACATCCCAGGTGCGGTACATTAAACGTAGCTTTACTTTAGTTGTCTTGAGTTACATGTCAAGAAAATACAACAGTAAGTGGCTTCGCAGCTTTACAACATACACTTCATAAGAAAGGAGAGGTGGCAGCTAACAGGCTGGGTTTTGGGGTTTTTTTCCTAGTTTCAGCTCAAACTAAGCACATCCCTAGGAAAAGGGCCTGGTTTTTGAATCATTAAAATGTAGCTCTGAAGAAAACTCAGCACTATTGTCTGGCCTGGCATTATTCAAAACAATTTTCATCCCAGCTGGGAAGAACTGATGACCAGGGCTGTATTAATTGCCCAGAACTCCCCATCAAAGCAGGCCAACTCCCCTTGTTTCATAGGTAATTTCAAACTCACAGCTAAGATTCCAGTTTGCCAGCAGAACCATTAAAGTTCATATTCGATCCAAACAAGCTTGAGGTCAAATCTGGTTTATGGGTTTCTCTGGATATTGGGTGAGATTTGCGTTTTCTTTCAGGCTGAGTTTGTTCGATCTCAGAATTCAAAGGGTGGATGGAGACCTGGAGAAATGCCTTCACCAAAGTCATTGTGTCTCGCCGCACGACAAGCCTGGTTGCATCTCTTTCAGCAGGTACTGTAACGTGGTGGTGGTGTGGTGTGACACACACCCTTCCTAGGGATCCTACTACACAGGCTGACAACAGTGTAATCCTGATATCTTTCGCATGCTTACTGTTCCAGATGTGCCTTGTACTAATAATGGCTGGGTGGTGTCAGGGTTGGCAGTACAACATTGCTCCGCTCAAGTATGGGTGGTCTACACTGGTGCCCAAAAGAGGACGGGCTGTAGAGTTAGAATGGAAAAGAGCATTAAGCCCTCAGTCACTTCCCCCCACAGTCCCCTCGCCAGTGAAGAATTGTCTCCTGTACAGGGCATGCCCATGCTTCAGCCCGTTTGCAATTCCCTGTCCATAAAGGGGTCTTCGTGACATAGGTGGTCACAGCGCGGAAAGAGAGACCGGTTCTCAAGGAGCCCAGCTGGCTCCTGGCCTAGTGACTTTTGCTTTTATGACCCATTCTTTAGAGTGATTGATACGTGATGCCACCTGGCCCAGCCCCTCCCCATCATGTCTGTCTCGTTAGGAGCTCAGGCAGTGAGGAAATTACAAAGGTTTCCTAGGACGTTTAATTTAGGAGCTGGAATTTCCATAAGTGGTGGATGACATGGGAGCGTGAAGAGTGGGTACAAGGACGGATGGGGGAGAAGGGGTGAAAGGATGGGGTGGGGGCTGGAGGTATCTGAGGGCCCAGGCAGGCAGGTGGGGGGGATGAATAGATGTATTGGGGGCAGGTAGCAGGGGATGGATGGGGCAGGGGGCAGTTGGGATGGATGGATGGATGGATGCATGAGGCGGGTAGAGGAGGATCGAAAGAGTGGTTATGGTGAGGCAGGTGTGGAATGTATGAGTTGGGGGGGAGGATGAATGGGGTGGGGAGATGAAGGTATGGGGGGATGGGTGGATCTGCAAGGTGGAGGCAGGTGGGGAGATTGATGGATTTGTTCTGGTGGAGAAGGCAGAGATGGATGGCTAGGGTGGGACTGGGGGGACTACTGGAGGGCAGTTAGGAGGACTGATGTGTTGTGGGGCAGGTGGGTGGATGTGTTGATGCCCCTGGCTGCGTCTGGGGCTGCGCACTGGGTAACTCGAGGGGGTGGAAGGCCATAGTGTCGATGAAGCCCCTCTGCTCCAGACTCGGACACAGCTGGGACATAACAACCCCATATAAGGATGTTCCCCGGTTGCAGGAAGCAAGGCCGATAGCATGTTCCCAATAACAGTACTAGCCGGTCACAGCTTGCCACAGCTCACATAGAAACCCTGAAAAGAGGAAGGCGGGGAATTGCTACATACACCAAGGCCCAGGCTCCCAGGAAACAACCCACATATATAAGGGTGACTGCAATGGGTGTGGGGGGCGCATGATTTGAGACGTGCCTGTCTCCGTGTGCCTGCTTCAGATCTCAAATAAACCTTAGAGTGCTTCTCCACCCTGGTGTCATTATTGGTGCTGCGCACTCCGGGCAACGAACCCCAACTGTTGCTAGCCCCAGCCCGTCCTCGGGTGTCCCACCTGCAACAGATGGATGGGGCAGCTGTTGGGGAAGGAGGATGGTTGTGGCAGGGATTGGGTGGCAGGTGGGGACTGGATGGATGGGGTGAGTGTGGGGGAGGAGGAGGAGGATAGATGGATGGATATGTGTTGTGCTGTGCCATGCCAGGGGAGGATGAATGGGCTGCGGGATCATGGGAGGAGGGGAGTGGAAGACAGGTGGGGTAGTTTAGAGGATGGATGTGTCATGGGGGAGTGGGGGGGGCAGGTGGGAGGAGGATGGATGTGGGCCGGGCTGTCCCGTGCTGGGGTGGGGGGAAGAGGCAGGTGGGGGGTGGATGGATGGGGCAGGGGGACGATGTGGGCCGGACCAGGCCAGGCCGAGGGGAGGATGAATGGGGTGGAGGGAGGATGCAGGTTGGGGTTGCTGGATGGGGCGGGGAGTCGATGCGGGCCGGGCCGGGATGGCTGGACATGGTGGGGGGAGGATGTGGGCCGGGCTGGGATGGCTGGATGGGGCGGG
>ML685771.1:2426745-2452011 GCA_007922175.1 Pelusios castaneus
GGGGGGGGGGGAGCTGTGGGTGTAGCGCCCCACACGCCCGGGTACCACTTTCTATCTGTGGCTGTCCACATCCTGGATGCAGGCGGATGTCCAGGACCATTTCTTGCAGATGCAGGTTGGATGCGGAGCCACGTATTTGTGCCCCACGGGGCTCTATGCATGTGGTCACTGGGCCCCAAGAAGCGGCCGAGCGAAGTGTCCCAGCTCTCCTGGCCCCTCATGGCTTGTCCCTCTCTTCCCCCAAAGGATTTCACCTTATCCAAGGAGAAAGATGGCCACACGGGTCGGAAGGATGAGAACACGGAGCGTGGGAACTGGGCGAACAAAAGGGAGTATCTCCTGTCGATGATTGGCTACGCAGTGGGCTTGGGAAACGTCTGGCGGTTCCCCTACCTCACCTACCAGAATGGAGGAGGTAAGTTGAGCCCTGTTCAGTTTGTGACCCAGCTCTGCCAAGGCAGCATTCGCTCTCTTTCACTGCCAGGCTTGGAGCAGCATCGGGACTGGAACATGCAATGATGGTTTTATTATAAGGCAGCGCACTGCACATCCCCAGGTCCTAGCTACTCCAGAGGGGGAGTGCAATTCAGCAAAACAAACAAGGAGTCCTGTGGCACTTGTAAAGACCAACCCATTTATTAAGGCATCAGCTTTTGTGGGCTCCGAAAGCTTAACCCTTAATAAATGGGTTAATCTTTACAAGTGCCCCAGGGCTCCTTGTTTGTTCCCTCTCTAGCTAGATGTAGGTCAGGGTCATAGGAATGGAAGGAAAGTGGGAAATATCAGTTCTAAGCTCTTTGCCTGTCAGGGAATGGTGATATCCTGCTACTTAATTAACAGTGGCCATCCAAGTCTCTCACAGCACTTTTCAGGGGAGACTCAGATAATTATTCCAGCAGCTGGAGGGGGAAATGAAGGACAGAGAAATTAACTTGTTCAAGCTTCTACAGGGAACTGGTGCCAGAACCGAGGTCCCCTGACTCCCAGTCCAGTGCTCTGTCCACCTAATCTGCTGCCAGGAATGGTGTTTCGATATTTCTCAGGGCTCAGCCCAGCAAAGCACTTAAGCACGTGTAAGCGCCAAATAAGTCTGACTGCAGGAGGACTGCTCATGTGCTTTTCCACCTTCCAAAGGGCTTTGCTGGCCTAGGGCTTTGGGGCATTCCTGGTTCACTAACGTCACGTTTGGGCAAGGGTTGCTCCTGTGAGTGGGAATTGCAGGGCAGCCTTGGCCACTGAAGTAATTAGACTGAAGAAGACTGAGAAAAGGAATTGGAATGTGACCTGAAATAAAGGACCCATCATTCTGTTGTTGTGGAGAAGCTGCTTGGGGCTGTTTTGTTTGCTTGATACTGACTATTTCTGGTGTAGATACTGGGCGTTACATTTATTTGCAACTTTGTAATGCTGGAAATTTCCAGTGGGGTAGCCGTGTTAGTCTGTTGTACAGCAAAAAACAACGAGAGTCCAGTGGCACCTTATAGACTAACAGATTTTCTTCGGCATAAGCTTTCGTGGACTATAACCCATCTGACGAAGTGGATTATAGTCCACGAAAGTTTATGCCGAAGAAAATCTGTTAGTCTATAAAGTGCCACTGGACTCTCCTTGTTTTTTGTAATGCTGCATTCCCATGAGAACCCATCCCACACTAAATGATGCTTCAGGCTCATTTATTTTAAAGGAGCTATTTTAAATCTGCACCCTATTTTTTAGGCCTCTTAAAAACAGTTTACCCAAAGATCAAGATAAAGATCTCTGATCTAGTCCCCATAAATTTACACTCCTGTGGCTTCATGGCAGCCCTTTCCAGAACCAGGGGACTGGCTTAACCTGATACATCCTGCATGAATCACTTGGCTGAATGCAAGGGCCGGAAAGAACAACTTCAGCCTGCCCTGTGATTTATGAAAGTCACAGATCCACTTTTCCCATCTGAAATGGGGTGTTGAAGATAAATACCTTAGGGCCCGATACAACTCCCATCTCATTTGGATGGGTGTTGGATTGTCATGCAGCCCATGCGTCTAATTTCCCACCCAAACATATGGGAGATAGATTTCTGGAAGACGCAGCAGCATTCTTGGTATCCATCTTTTATTGACATTATTTGGCCAGGTTCATTGCTCATGATGCTAATCCAAACTGAATGCAAATAAAATCCATGTACCATGCTGCACCAGCTGTAGTTTGGACTGTTAAAGATTATTTTTCGTATCCTTCTGCCTGTAAGGCCAGGTGCCATCAGGAAGGCACAGGTGCATTTGCTTAACTTTAAACATGAGAGAGCTTGCTTGACTTCAGCAGGGCTACTCACGGGCCTATGGTTAAAGCGTGTGCTTAGGTATCTTGTTGAACTGGGGACTTGATTTATCTTAAACCCTTTTGTGGATAAATTGATGACCATGGCAGCTGCATGGAATCCGTGCTGGTCTAGATTAACGTAGCTACCACTTGGGATCATTTGGCATTGATTCTCTCTCACACTTACACACCACAGCAAATATGAAATGCTGGTACTTCTCAGAGTACCACAGGTCTCACAGACAATTGTTTAATGTGGGGTTTAGGAAAGCATTCACACAAGCTGAAGCTCTATCAGAAAGGAGTCAGCCAGCCATCTGGAGTAAATTGCAAACATGTCCACATTCTAGTCATTCTAACAGTGAGCTGCAAATCACCATTAAGTACAAAGCAGAAACAGTTTGTTTCTGTTTTACATTAAAAGGCATAAGCTACTGTAGAATGCAAACAAAATCAAGAACACACATAGCCAAATATTGTCTCTGTCTTCCTGAGAGCAGGGTGTGTTGGACCGTTTTTTATCCTTATTTTCCCAGGTACATCCGTTTTAATTCCAGAGCCCAGCAGGTTGGCCCAATGCTCCTGGCAGCATAGAGCTATACATTTTTCTGAGGCATTGCAAGCCACTAGTGGTATGGTGCAGAGTCTAAAATAATTAACGGTTTGTTTTCAATGGCTATCATTTACATATTATGGACCAGACTGAGCCATTCTTATTCAGAGCGATAGTATCTAACCCTGCTGAGTAGCCCTGGGTAAGAGAGTCAGGGCAGCAGATTCTCATCACCATTATTTATGTTACACTACACATTTGCTTGGCACCTATAGAAATAAAAAAGAGATGAGGTCATTGTTGATAATTCAACCTTTCTCCTTGTATGTGACAATCCAAGGGGCAAATATCTATGGGATGCAGTTCTGGGCCTACCTTTATTTGTAGGCCGCGCTGATGTAGTGAAGCCTAAGTACTCGATTTGGGAGTGCAGCGTGGCGCACATTGTATTTTACACCCGTAGACTAAAATGAATTTTTTATTAACACTTGGTTTTGTAAAACCAAACTCATTTTAAAAGAACAAAATCGAAATCTTGAGCTCAGCTACTCTAAGCAGTTATTGGAAGTAAAACGCATGTGATGACTTTAGAACTTGCAGATACATCTAGTCTAGACTGTTTTATTCAACACATTAAGGACCCAGCCATTCAGCCCTGACATGGGGCTTTCGTCTGTGTCTTGACACAGCCTTTTAAATAAGGTGTTCAGAGATTGAACCCCCTTAGCATCTTTCTGATCTGATCTTTCCCTGTGAAACCTATTCTTGGTTGTGGCCAGAAACACAATTCTAGCTGGGCCTGAAGGGATATCAGGGATCCGTGTGAGAGAGGAAATGTTAAACAGTTACTAGGTGATCATGAAACTTGTCCTTGGTAAGAATCTGTCATTGTGAAAGAAGTAAATACAGCGGAACTGTATTGTCCAAAAGACTGTACCTGTGTTACTAATGGAATGGGAAATGCGTCAGACCTCCCATGCGTAATTACCCCTTTTCTCTGCAAATACTATTTGGTTTTACAGAACAAACACTGTTCTTTGGAAAAAAACCAGTCTGTAGAAATGAAACCCCTCTTTGGTGCATTGGCATAGGTGGAGATACAAAAAGGAGTCGAGTTCTGCAGCTGTAACAGGCTTTTCTCTTTTCCTCAGGTGCCTTTCTAATACCCTACACAATCATGCTGGCGTTGGCTGGTTTGCCTTTGTTTTTTCTGGAATGTTCTCTGGGGCAGTTTGCCAGTTTGGGGCCCATTTCTGTGTGGCGAATACTACCAATTTTACAAGGTCAGTGTCATTAGCTTTTTATGTGTAGCTCTTCTGCTCCTGCTAATAGTCAAAAGTGGACTAGAGATTTCCCTGGAATGCTTTCGGCTCGTGTCACAAATTCGACTTCAGAGCGTTCTACACAGCATCATGCCATTGTATGGGGCCAGAACGTGTTATGTAGGAGGGAACCACACTAAAATTAATGGCGCTATCTGTGATACAGCAGCAGTAGCAGCTTTCCAGGTCTTCAGTGTAACTTTATTGTTTTTCATATACTGGCTACTTCTTTTCGCTCTATATGCTAGAAAGAGTTGTGTATTGGGTGTGCAAGTCCTGCAGTTAGTTGCTCAAATTGGCACTTGCATGTGGAAAGACCCACTTTCTGCACCTACACGTGCACTCCCTAAAATCAGTGTGTTGGGCATTTCTGGGAGGCTATGGTCTCATGGGGCACCGAGCCCGCTGCAGTCATATAGCTGAACTTATATGTGTCAGGGTGAGCATCTGTTGCGGGGTTTCGATGTCTTGTTGAGGCCTCACATGTATTGGAATGAGGATCATGGGGCAGATTCTGCCATTATTTGCATCTGTTCTGCTCCAGGAAGGATGGACGTAAATGAGGGCAGCATTGTCTCTGACCTGCCAGCTGGATCCTGTGCTGACCCTGTGCATTAGTCAAAACAAAAGGGGATTCTCTGCAGGCATTTACTGTTCCTTGCCCATTTCTGCCTCAGATGGCTCTGATTTTCCTACACAGCTGGCTTGAAGCCTGGATCTAAAACTGCATGTGGGATAGTCAAAACCTGGACCCAGTCCCTAGTTTTGTGGCCTCAGCCCATCTTTTTTTTGCAGTTGACGAGGGGGGAAAAAGAATGAATGAACCTGCAAATTCAAAAATGCATCTTTCTTCCTGCTAGATAGGCAGCCTTTTTCAAAATTAAAATGATGCGTCAGTATATGCGTGTCCTCTGCTTCTGTCTGTTCTCTAGCCTGAGTCCAATAGACCAGGATGCCAGAGGGGTAATACCAATAGCTACTTGAGTTTTTAAACATTAAAAGGCTCTACCACTTGGTGTTTGAAGCTCAAGTACCAGCCACTCTGTCGTGGGATTGCCCTGAGATATTTGCCCGCACCAGTTGGTTTAAGATACTCTGAACTTTGCCCTCCAGTGAATTGGTTCCCACCATGTGTCTGCACGTCACTTTGGTCTGGTCGCTTTCTGACGTCACACCAGCCTTCGCTGTTTCCTCTGTGTGTGTGTGTGGATCTGCTCTCAAAACCTGGCAGTAAATGAAGAACGGCTTGAAATGAGTTATGCACATTGTACGCGCACCGGAAACTGATATTTCCTCAGCCTTTATTCGCAGGGAATTGGCTTTGCCAGGTCTTTCTACCTGTCCGTGCTATGCAGTGTGGACAGTAAAATAACTTCAAGCCGATGTAGAAGAGGGTTCAAGAAATATGCAGGTCACTGAAGCCGGTGAAGTGCATTTTCTCTCTCTTGTGCTTGGGTTGGACGATGAAACTTGGATTCTCGTTTTTAGGAGTGGGAGTGACTATGGTCATCATCACAACCTTGGTGACCGTCTATTACAACGTTATCATCGCCTACGCCCTCTACTATCTATTTGCCTCATTCCAAAGCGTTCTGCCGTGGTCGGGCTGCTTTGAGTGGGCAGATGAGAATTGCAGCACAACGCCTCGAGGTACAGTCATTTGACATACATACGTCCCTTACTAATGCCATTTCTTCCATCTCTCAGGAAGAAACAACGCACATTAAAAAGGGCAGTTAGTTGGCTGTGATGCCTCCTGGAAACCTTACCTTGATAACCAGCTGACACCTGGACTGATCTTTCTATCTATCTGTAGCATTTCCCATGTGATCCGTTAGGTACTGGAATGAATCCTCCTCTCTGCCTTTCTGCCTGTTTCTCCTTCTGCCCTAGAATAAAATATTTCTAGACTGGCATAAAATCACCAAAATACTACACTGCAGTTTCATCAGTGCTTCATGACAAAGAAATTGCCTTCCTGATGCAAAAGAAAGCATAACTATTGCATTCCTCTTGAGTTCTTCCAAAATCCTTTATCCTGTACAGGTGCCTCTGTTAACACCATGTGTTGGATGGACACTGGTGTCTTTACATAATATTTCCAGGCTATTTTTGGCTATATGTATGCATTATTTAAAACTGTAATTCTATTTTAAAATTTCAAGTTCCACCTCCCAGTTAAGTTTAATAGTTCATCTTAGAATGCAGTTGTGATGTGTTATTTACATGTATAAATTTCAAGGAGATCCTTAGGAGTTAGACAAATGTTTCAGCCCATATTAAAGGGAACTGGATTGGTATAAAAGTCAGACAGATTGCACCACAGTTTCTCTAGCATTTCATGTCAAGGAAATTCCTGCTGATCCTGCTTTTGAATGCACTGATGTGTGGCTTAAACAGTAGCCAAGAGATTGTTCTACATTTTAAAGAAAACTAGTAATGATGCTCGCCTGTCCCCCTCAATAGAATAGAGAGAGATGTGAACTGAAATCCTGGATTATCAAAGTGTTTGAAATTCTAACTGCAACTGGAGCTGGTTTTTACCAGCATTTCCTATCTTTACATTAGGCCAACCAGGGTCTCTGAATGGAACACACCAGATATGGGGGATTTGACTCTGGAGTCAAATCCACATCTGAAAGCGAGGCCTGGGGACTGGCTGTAGCTGCCGCAAGAATACAAGCTAAAGCCGTAACAGCCTGAAACCGGCACTCATTATAATCAAAGTCGGTGTCTAATTTCCCCACTAAACATTAACGACCCTTTCTCTTTCAGTGAGTGATTGCAATACCACCTTACCGAATGGGACAGTCATTCACACAAACTACTCCTATGTCACCAGCAACAATCTAACCTGTCTCAACGGCAGCTTAACATACAAACAAGTGCAACTTCCCAGTGAGCAGTACTGGAAGTAAGTATCCAACCTTTATATTGCTAAAATCAGTGCGTTCTGCGTGTGTATCTCATTCCACTTTCCAGAAACCGTTCTGGGCCAAGCTAATGGGACTTTGCAAACTAACGCTGAGATGCTCTGTCCAGAAAGAACAAAAAGTGCTGAATCAGGTGCCTAACTAATGTAACATAAGCCAGAGTGAAGCACAGGAAGACATCTATAACTAGGAAATAAATTCCAAAGGGGGAGCCGTGTTAGTCTATTGTAGAAAGACAACAGAGTCCTGTGGCACTTTTAAAGACTAACAGATTTATTTATTGCATGAGCTTTCGTGGAAGAAAATCCCACTTTGTCAGACGCTTTGAAGATGGGAAAGTTACAGAATGGGAGGAAATTAAATGCAGGGGAGTGTATGACATAGCATCAGGTCAGGCTGTAACAGCAAATCAAAATAGGTGTTAGGATTCAAAACACTGGGGAACAGCACATAGAGCAGTGTTTGAATCCTAACACCTATGTGCTATTCCCCAGTGTTTGAATCCTAACACCTATTTTGATTTGCTGTTACAGCCTGACCTGATCCTATGTCATACACTCCCCTGCATTTAATTTCCTCCCATTCTGTAACTTTCCTATCTTCAAAGCGTCTGACGAAGTGGGATTTTCTCCCACAAAAGCTCATGCGATAAATAAATCTGTTAGTCTTTAAAAGTGCCACAGGACTCTGTTGTCTAGGAAATAAATAATGCACTTAAGGCAGTTTTCTCCCCTGAAAGACTAAGACTCCTCAGTGCTCGAACTTAAGGTACGTCCTTTAGGCCAAATTAGTGTGTTAAAAATATTACGCCAGTTCACTTGCTGCTTCTATGCCTGTAATTACACAGTGCTTTCCAAAACGTGTTTATAATTGGCAGGTGTTTCACCCACGCACCTTACACTTTGGGGGTGAATCACTGCTGTCTGGTGATTAGTAGTCAGCCATGCCAGGGTGTGCACCATGCAGGTTCACATCACGCCTTGGGTGTGTGCGAGGCCAGAAGCCTCGTGTTCCCAGACGCCCCAGAGGAGAATCAGTCATGAATTAGCGCCCACCATGGCATGGTTCACTGTTGCACAGTACAGATCTTTCAGGAGGACTCGTGCCTTGACTACTTTAGGTTTTTTTTGGTATCTGTCACCAAGGCACCTAGAGCGGGAAAAAAATCAAGATGCCCACAAGGCCGTAACACAAAGGTGTTTTTCTCCCAGCACTACCGCTCTGACCACTTGTACCTTTGCTTTCTCAACCATCCTCAGCTGGGATAAATGAGCATTGCGCCATTGAAGAAGATCTGGCCCTAAATTGGAATCCATCTACTTCCGTTTATGCAACGGTGATTGAGCAGCCCGTGGGTGGAAAGGCTGGCAAGTTCATTGGAGCGGAGTTTTCCTCCACCTCCTCACCGCCTCATTGTGCTGAGCTCATCCTCTTGGTTAACAACCCGAACTGGCTCTAAACAGCACTCTTCTCCTTTCAAAACCAGCATACCTCCTACAGAGCATCAGTCCTGAGCAGGGGTGAGGGAAGGAACTGCTTTCTCCTTGAAGCATCCACAGATTGCAGCTTTCCATCACCCCAGCTTGACTTGGTGCTCAGGAAGTCAACAGAATTTAACCACTTGCTTGAAGTCAGCAGATGCATAAGTTTTTTATGAACTGGGCCATAGACAGATGTGTTTTAAAGGGCCCAGCTAGGTGGAAAGAAAAGAGGTGGAGGTAGAGGGGACTGAGAGCTGGGCAATGGTGGGAGTGAGCGGCTTCCACATCAGCAGTGACATCACATGACCACTCCCACCCCAGATGGGGGTCCGGCTAATCAGCCGCACTCTTCGTGGCTGTGATATGATCCTGACCGTGGTGTTCTGTGCTTTCAGTAAAGTGGCTCTTCGGCGCTCAAGTGGACTGGACGAGACAGGTGAAATCGTCTGGTACTTGGCCCTCTGTCTGCTGTTGTCCTGGGTGATCGTCGGAGCTGCGTTATTTAAAGGAATAAAGTCTTCCGGAAAGGTTGGTTATGGATTTGTGGGCCTGATCCCAGCGTCAACGGGAGCTCAGCACCTGGCAGGGTTAGGCCCTGATTCACTAGTCAATGCCCCAGGCCATATCTGACTTTGCTGCTGCTCTTTGCTCATACAAAAGACGTGGGGCCATTCGGCCACCCTGACCCTTGCTCAGGGGTGTTCTGCTCCACCAGGAATGAGGCCATTGCCATGTCCACCTGTAGGGATCCCTGCTGCCTAGCTCCAGTAACAACCACAGAGAGGTTGCAGCCCACAGGCCGTACAAGCTCGACCATGACTGTGAGCACATACTCGAGTGGCTAGCGTGTGCTGCTGGGACTTCTCCGCCAGCATTACTGGGATGTGCGGCATCATGCCTCTTGTTGCAGAGCACATGGATCTTTCAGTCATCCCCAGTGCTTTTTTTCTAAAAAAAAAGGTACCGGAACTCCTATTGATGTCCGTCGTGTCATAAAGAAATAACACTGAAAATAGTGCAGTAAACAGTAAATTTTTGAATATATCAAAGAAATAAAAATACAAAGGTAAAAACTGTTAAGTTTTATTAACTATGCAGGCCGCTAATATACTGAAAGACAACCTGTGAGGTCTTACAGCAGGGGTCCTCACACTTTTTAAATAGGGGGCCAGTTCACAGTCCCTCAGACTGTTGGGGGGCCGTATTATAATTAGAAAAAAACGTGAATGCGTAGCTATCACGTCTGCTGCTGGCCTGTGTTTCTGGGTACTGGGTGGCAGGCAGTAATGCATCCACACACTTTTTGTTGGTGCTGTGGGCTCCGGCCAGGCCCAGAGTGTGGGACTGACCGATGTTAGCCTGCTGGCCTGCTGTTGTGTACGCAACTAGTAGCCAATGTTCCCTCTAGGTTTGGTGGCTTGTGTGCAAAATTTTCAAGCCGCGTGAAAAACTTTTTCAGAATAAATTTTTGGGGAAAACTCACAAGACAGAAATTATAGGCATTAATTGAAGATAAAGTGACTGTAAATAGAATTAATTAATTAATTGTGTTTAATTAATTTAATTGGAATGAATTTGGAATTGAAATCTAATTTTAAGAAAGGTTTTTATTTAAAATTAATTTTTAAAAAGTTTTAAAAAAGAAGGGAGAGAAAGAAAAAAGAGAAGGAAGGAGGAGACAAAGAAAAAAAGAAAGAAAGGAAGGAAGCAAAGACAGAAAGAGCAGGAAGGAAGGAAGACAAAGAAGAGAAAGAAAAAAAGGAAAGGAAGAAAGAAGAGAAAGGAAGGCAGGGAAGAGGAAGACAAAGAAGAGAAAAAGAAAAAAAGGAAAGGAAGAAAGAAGAGAAAGGAAGGAAAGGAAGAGGAAGAGAAAGGAAGGCAGGGAAGAGGAAGACAAAGAAGAGGGGGAAAAAAGGAAAGGAAGGAAAGGAAGAGGAAGAGAAAGAAGAGAAAGGAAGCAGCCCCGGGGGTCTGGAGGGGGCGGTGGGGGCTGCCGGCCTGCGCGGGGGTCCCTCCTTGTCCCCACCCCCACCCCTCTAACCCAGCCCGTCTCCTTGTCCCCACCCCTCTAACCCGGCCCGTCTCCTTGTCCCCCGCACCCCTCTAACCCGGCTCGTCTCCTTGTCCCCACCCCTCTCCAGGCCTCCCTCCAGCCCCCTTACCTGGCCGGAGGCTGGGAACCACAGGGACGGCCGGCAGAGCTGCTTGCCGGCCAGTCCGCTCCCGCCCTGAGCACGCTGTAACTGCGCATGCTCAGGGCGGGAGATTTAAATCTCCCCAGCCCGGCCCAGCCTGCACAGCTGGGAGGGAGCACCGGCGGGGAAAAAAAGGTGCCGGAACGCCGTTCCGGTGCGTTCCGGCAGAAAAAAAGCACTGGTCATCCCCCAAGCCCCGGCCCCTCCGGACCAGCCTGCAAATCCACCTCCCCTCAGGCCCCCAGAGCCAGGGGCCCTGCTGGGCTAACAAGGGCTCCTTGCCAGGTTTCAGGCAGGAGAGGAGTGGTATTCATTTTCCTAGCCAAGGCCTGTCCCCATTGCCTGCTTCCCCAACTCCCAGTTCTTCTCGCCCTTCTTCTTTCTTTGCTCCACCTATGTTTTTCCTTCTCCCTGACTGCGTCAGTTCCTTGCCCGATGCCTCCCCTCCCGGCACCTAGCTATCCTGATTGTCCTTGCCCTCCCTCCCATGATGTCTGTCTCCTTCTCCTTTTTTCTCTGCCACACAATGGCTTTCCCCTTTTCCTGTCTCTGGGCCGTGCTGGATTCCATTCCAGCCTCGCTGGGATACAGTCCGCGCACTGGGCCAGCCCAGGGCTCTTCAGCCAGTGGCTTCCACTTCCTTTATCTGTCTAGGAGTGCAGGTCACTGGCTCTGGTTTTGGCCTGTCGTAGGCCCTTCTCTCCCAGCATGGGAACAGGAGTGCCCTTTGGGCAGTTGGCGCCAGTAACAGCCAGTGCTATGGGTCAATTCTGTGCTAAGGCATAACCAGCTAGTCTGGCTCAATTGCAGACACAGATGACAGTGAAACTGGTTCTGATTACCACCTCCAGGGGTGTGATGGCTCATTCTTGGTACTATGGCGCACATGGGGCCCCAGCCATGACCCAGCTGTGTCAGGCGCTGTACAGTCATCGCACAAAAAGTCAGGCCCTGCCCCAAAGAGTCGACCACTCCCTTTCTTCAGTAACCAACTCTTCGCCTACAGCTGTGTTCAGCCTTTTCTGTGAACGCCCCCACACTAGGCAGCTGATTTGGGCAGAGTTTAGGTGCTCACTGAGAGGGATTGGCCATAACTGTGCATGGTTTTTTAATCCAGACTGGTCGTTCTTAGAGCTGACCCAGGAACATCCACACCCAGATGTGGATCCAGGCTTTCCCAGCACTGGTCAGTTTGTTTGGATCCAGAGGCGTGGCTCGGCTCTCTGGCTGGTGATTTTTCATTCTGAGGTTTCATACAGAGCCTTTCCCTGCAGCTAACGCCTCTGCCTCCGTTTCTCTTGGCAGGTTGTTTATTTTACAGCCCTCTTCCCGTACGTTGTGCTTGTGATCCTGCTTGTACGAGGGGCCACCCTGGAAGGTGCTCGGAACGGCATCGAATATTACATTGGTGCACAGTCCAACATCACAAAGCTGATGGAGGCAGAGGTGAGGCTCAGTGGCCCTACAAACTATTGCTTGTTTAGATCAGCTAGCAGTTACACACTCTCGACAGAAGTTTCTTCCCTCTGCCCCAGCGTTAGCTGGCGCCATATCGTTGCCGGTCGAGGTCCTGTCTACTTTGGTCTCCTGGCTCTCAGTAGATGGGTGTCTGCAGCACATCACCCAAAACACCGGCATGAGCCGGGACTGCCCCCAGAGACTTCGAGGCAGTTCTTCCAGGACGCAGTTTGAGGCGCATGGGTGGGATACCACCCTGTGCTGTCTGTTTTACTGGGTGCTCATCTCTCAGCACCTCCCAGACACATCAGCAGATTCAATCTCTTCTCACGCCTGTGAAGCAGGACAGTATTTTCCCCATCAGACTTGTGTATTGGGAAACCGAGGCACAGAAGGCCTCGGCAACTTTGCCTGAAGTGTCACCGGTGCTCTGTGGCCACAATAAGAATAGAATCAAGATCTCCTGGGTTCTGGTTCGGTGCTTTAGGCACAAGACGACCTTTTGTGCCCTTTGAATGGGACCCTTCACTTCCCAGGCTCATCAAAATATGGCACTTCTCATCAGTTCTAAAATTCACATCAAATAATTTTTTTTTAAAATAGCAGCATCCCTTCGAGCACTCACCAGAGGGATTAGAACAAGGATTTAGGGGTAAATAATCTGATAACCTACTTACAAATTGTCTCTTTTTTAGGTTTGGAAAGACGCAGCTACTCAGATATTCTTCTCCCTGTCAGTGGCTTGGGGAGGGCTGGTCGCTCTGTCCTCCTACAATAAGTTTCATAACAACTGCTATGCCGACGCCATTGCTGTGTGTGTGGTAAACTGCCTCACCAGCGTATTTGCTGGCTTCGCGATATTCTCTGTTTTGGGACACATGGCTTTCCTGGCAGACAGGCCTGTCTCTGAAGTTGTAGACTCAGGTTTGTTCGAGAGTCTCACTATTTATCACAAAGACTTCTTCTTGATCACTCTCTTGAGTTGCTTTCTAAACCTGGTTACTCTCAGCTACTCCAGCTGTAGCCGATCGGTGTTAAGCACTTTCAACATGTAGAGGCTTGAAATAAGACGGAGGTTTTGTCCTTGATTTCTGGTGCTGTCCACCGTACGTCAGTGCAGCTGCTGCTCTAAGGCACTATTGAAAATGTCACTGTACGTATCAAGTGCATCTCAGCTGACGTGCAGGGGTAGTGATGTATCAATGCATACAGCAGAAGAAGAGGACATTTTTAAAATGAAAATATGGGCTTGATATTGATTCTCTTCGTCCTAGTGCATCAAACGTATTAGTAAATCTTCCAGATTACAGGTGAAAGTCACCCTATACAAAAGGTTTATGAACTGTTCAAGTTCTACTTAAATACTCAAAATATAGCGTACTTGTTTTTTATGTAGCACACCGGCCTTTGGGAAAACCAGAACTTCTAACGGGGGGGAGGGTGAATGACCTCGATGACCTCATGAGGTCCCTTCCAACCCTCAGATTCTATGATTTCACCTCTTATCAACCTTCCAGTTGTGCTGTTTGAATTCTTTCTCATTCAGCACCTGCCTGAAATATTGACTATTCAAATTGGCTATGTCTACACTACAGGCTCTGTTAAGTTGACTTAACAAGGTCGACTTTAGGTCAACTTAACAGAGCCTCTACACTTTGTTACCTTGTTAAGTCAACTTAACAGCCTGTAATGTAGACATACCCATTTACACTGCCTTTAAGTCGACTTAATAAGGTCGAGTTAAGCGTTAAGTCGACCTTCAGAGGTGGAGTTAAGTTGACTTAAGAAGTGCCCACTGTGGACACGGCGTTCTGTAGGTTGATTTAAGCATCGTTAAGTCATCCTAAGGTGCAAGTGTAGACATACCCAATGAAAGTAATTAAATGGTAGTAGTAGTTAAGTAGTAGGTTTCCACGTGATGTCCTCATTGCAGAGCAAGTTTCTGGATCTCTGCCGTGTATATAAATGATGGATTTGGGGCCAGATCAACCTCCCAAACTCTCTGGGCATTTTGCTGGTGAGTCAATCAAAGCGGGATCAGGTCTTTTATTTCTTACAGCAGTCCTATTCAGCTATGGCTGTACGAAGTTTTGCTGAAGTTTGGTTCAATGATTTCAGGCCACATCCTGCTTTGGTTATAGTCAATGGCAAAACACCTGTTGACTTTAATGGTGGGTAGAATTTAGTCATTAAATTGCCCAACCAAAACCTCACTTTCTGTGCCACCTTCTGGTATAGTTGCCCAGTATTGGCGTGTAAGTGAAATGAGTCGATTTTGCATTGATCTGGTCACAATAATAATGTTCCTTCTTCTTTATTTCAGGGTTTGATCTGGCCTTCGTCGCCTATCCGTCAGCTCTCTCCAAGTTACCAGTCGCCCCTCTTTGGTCCTTTTTGTTTTTCTTTATGCTTCTACTCTTGGGACTTGACTCTCAGTTTGCTTCCATAGGTGAGTAGGAATGAGTCAGTTGAAATCTTTTGTGTATGTTTGTGTGCGTGTATGAAAGAAATGCAAGTTTGGATCAACCAAAACATTCCAAGAATTTGTGTAAAATCCACTGAATTGTTTTTGTGACACCCCTGGCTCCTCCCCCCAAATCAAAACCTTTCATATTGACACTTTCAAAATGAAACATTTTAATTTTTCAATTTTCAGTGACATTTTGTTTAGAAATTTCCTTCCGATTTTATCTGGAAGAAGTTTTAAACAGTTCAAAATGCTTTCTTCGAGGGGGAGTTTTGTTCAGTGCAAAATGATTTTTTTCCAACTTTTCAGTTTGCTGGAAAATTTTCATTTCAAATTGACAGGTTGTTACCTTTTTTCCCCGAAGAGGCAGTGAACGGGAAAATCAGTTATTCTAGTAATTCTGCTTAAGATAACAAAATGCATCCTGATTCGTGTTAGCTGCATTTCTGCCTGCGTCAACAAGTACAATTTTCTCTTCCCTTGCAGAAACGATTACAACCACCATACAAGATTTATTCCCCAAGATGATGAAAAAGTTGAGGACTCCTATAACCATGGGATTATGTTTGCTTCTCTTTTTTCTTGGCCTCGTCTGTGTCACTCAGGTAGAACATTAACTCTTTACTGGCAGGGTTTAATTGTGGTTCAGTGGGTGGGAGAATCTGTACAAGACAATAAAACATTTTTCTGGTTGAAAAGAAAGTCCTGCCCTCCACTTAGGTATTCTGGGAGAGGTGTCATTCGCGCTCCCAATTCTACAACCCCCTATGAATATGCTTCATTTATGAATACTGGAAGTCTTACTGGGACTATTTGCAGAATCCAGTCCTTCAGAGATGACTCTAATTGAACTGAAGAACTTTCTATAATGGGAGCCCTGGTCAGCTGAGAATATGTGAACGGTTCTTTCATTTTCTGTGAGCCGTCGGTTTTAATCACTTTCTCCCATTCAAGAAACTAACTCGTGTAATCGTAAACACTTGTACACTATGGCTGCAGCAATGCTGTACATGGGTTATTGTTGGGGTCTTTGCATTCAGAATTGATGATTACCAAAGACGACAGCTCTCGGGAATTGGTATATTCAGCTCCTAAAAAATCATTGGCTAAAAAGCTTCTGCAGCAAGTCAGGCTAGCTTTTAAAATAGATGGATTGATTGTCTTTTTTCAGTTCACTAAATGTACTTCCTTGGCATGACTGCTTCTTAAGATGTAAAGATTGATTTTTAAGGGCCGTATCCAAAAATGTAGATTTATATATGTAATTGCAATGAGAGAGTTAGTGCCCAGAAAGAAGTTAGTCCCAGTGAACCGATGGCTAGCTGTATACTGTTGTACACCTATACAGTGACAAAAGAGAAACTCGGAAGTAAACTTGAAATATAGAAGAATTATGGGATAATACTCAGTAACTGCCCAGCCATTTATTTTCTATCTTATTGTTGTGTGTAACCCGCAGGAGGAATTTGTGAGTCTTTGTCCCCCACTAGTGGCTGGTGCATAAAAGAGACTAAAAGTTGCTTTCAGCAGCACACTGGTAGAGTTACTCCTTTTGCTCAAGCCATAAAAGTTGATGTTAGAGCAGTCTAGATTCAAACCTGGCTGTCACACCCAGTGTGTCGTTACATCCACTTTGTTATTACTGCAGTGGCCACAGTATGCCATAAAATGCACTTTTCTGTTTTAAACATAAATATTTTAGTGAAAAAATGTACAAAGCAACATGATCTCCACCCCTGGATACAGGGATTTTAAATACAGACCCAGACTGGTATTTAACACAACTGGCATGAACTACACAGCTCCTCTCATCTCCAGACAAAAGGTTACCAGCCCGGGTGAAAAACAACCTCTGTATTCTTTGCTTTGCAGGCAGGGATTTACTGGGTTAACCTAGTGGATCACTTCTGTGCTGGATGGGGGATCCTTTTTGCAGCTGTCCTGGAAATAATGGGCATTAGCTGGATTTATGGTAAGTTACTGCCTCTGGCAATGCTCAGAACTCTGGTCATGTCACAGACATAAACACGACAAATTCCATGAAACATTTGCATAATATCACAATGGTTAGAACGATCTCTTGTCCCAAAGAATTGTAACATACAAATGGCCATACTGGGTCAGACCAATGGCCCATCTAAGCCCAGTGCCCTGTCTTCCGACAGTGGCCAATGCCAGGTGCTTCCGAGGGAATTAATGGAAGAGGTGATCATGGAGTGATTCATTCTGTCACTCAGTCCCAGTTTCTGGCAATCAGAGGCTAGGGATACTCCGGAGCCCGGTGTTACATCCCAGACCTTCTTGGCTAATAGCTATTCATGGGCCAATCCTCCATTAAATTATGATATAAGGAGCCATGCGTCCCTGCTTTCTAGGCCTCCCCATGCTTGCTTTCTGTACAGTGTAAAACCCACAGTGTAGAAACCGATCTGACAGTGCCCTATTTGGCCACCTCTCAATAGGAGGAAACAGATTTATTCAAGACATCGAAATGATGATTGGAAAGAAGAGCTGGTGGTTCTGGCTATGGTGGCGAGCATGCTGGTTTTTCATCAGCCCTGTTCTCTTATGTGTAAGTAGCGTGGTTGAATGACTTGAATTTGTGGCAGAGAGTGCCTTCCTTTGATGTTGAACAGTCACCAGGCAAAGATTCGGGGCAGCGTCATCGGCTCTTTGAGACGGCTTTAAAGTCAATGTAACAGGCCAGGGGAGGAAGAAACCTGGGCAGTGGTGAGCCAGCGTGGGTATTTGTACGCCCCCCCTCCCCCCCCGGCACAGGGTACATGGTTGGCAACCCTGTCAATCCTGGCCATTGCAACTGGTGCTGCAATTTAGAACAGCTCCAGCTTGCTCCTCTGCACTGGACCAGTGCCCGACAGCCTAAGGGGCGAGAAATGCCTGGCTATTTTATTGCCTTCACCCTCCTAGGCTCTGCCAGGAGCCAAAGGGCCATTTCTTGAGATCAGGCCAAAGGCAGCTAAGTCAAGTGAGAGCAGTAAGATCTGTATATCTCCAAGTGCTAGTGGGGTTTTCTGCAGCCTTGGGCTCAGGCCTGCTTGGCCTCAGGAGATGGGCTTCAGGGTCTGTGTGGACCTGAATGGGGAGGAGCAGGGAGCTCTCTGGAGTGAGTTCCCTGGCCCCTGCAATGCTTTCTGTCCGTGGGCCTGTTCAGGCCCCCAGTTCCCACTGAGGGTATATGGGGCTGAACTCTCCAGGGCTAGTGCACAGCCACTTCCTACTGTTGGTTGCATCACCTGGCCCATCCCAGGTTGGGATATTGGAGTTTCCCGTAGGATGGAAATTCCATGGTCAGACCAGCTCTAATGTGGGAGTTTGCCCTTCAGATCGGCCCTGACTTCTCTGAGCATTCTCTGTCCGATCTACCATCCATCTCAGCTTCTTCATATGAAGCCCCATGTGTCAAAGACTTACAGGGAAATACTCTTCCATCACTGAAATTTCTCCTATCAGTTGCCACTCCCACTTTCTTCATTCCTGATGAACTTGATTTGGGTCTTCCCCATAAATCCCCGACACAGTTCTGTTGAAACCAGTGGCGTTACACCGGGCTGAGTCTGGTCCATTCATGACATTCTTTACACTTTGTGTTCTTTCAGATAATTGCTGCTTTGGGCTCTCATGTGGTTCTTATAAAAAACCCACACCTGAAACTGTTGCGTATCCCTTATTAGCACCAGCATTATCGCTAATCTCTCTAGGATACCTGTGAGGAAATGCTCATTGTAAATATCTTGCTTGTACAGGGATGTTTTCCAGAACTTAACTCTGCATTCTTGCCAGAAATCCTGTAAACATTCGACTAACACAGAGGTATAGTGAGCTATCCTTCCACATCCTCAGAGCATGCATGTGCACGCAAACCGAGTGTGTGAGAAATGTGCCTGCAGCGCTGGGCTGATCTTCTGGCAATATGGGTGTTTATGTATAAAAGTGTTTGCATGCAGTTCTGTAGAGGACAATGCATGATAACCCTTATTGCCTGAGCATATTTGGAAACAAAACTCCAAACTGCCAGCCAGAGACTATGCAAAAAGAAGCTCAAATCTCTCGCCAAAGAAGAGGTTCACGTGTAGATGAATCGGTGAAGGACATGTTCTGTAATCTGTGCAAATAAGCCTGAGCGTCAGCCAACTTTTCTCCCTTTCTCGTTTGAACAGGTGATTTTGCTCTGGTCTTTGGTAACATTTGCACCTCCCAGGTACGGCTCAGTCGAATACCCTGGCTGGGGATCTGCTATGGGCTGGTGCATGATTATCTTCTGCATCATCTGGATTCCCATTCTCGCGATTGTGAAAATAGTGAAGGCTGAAGGAAATCTGTGGCAGGTAAGGGACTAAGAACATCTGCCCTGATTGACATTAATAGGAATACTTTATACAGTGAAAGAGAATTCTTGTTGAAGTTGTGGTGGAAATCCATGAAGGAATTTTAGTTGTTTGTGCAGAGGATGAAAATATCTTCAGTATATATCAGGTATATCATATGGTCTCTGTGCAGTAATCTGGTTTGGCTGGCTGTGTGCCCCAGCCTGGATGTCTTTGCTAGCTCATAGACTCATAGACTTTAAGGCCAGAAGGAAGCATCATGACCTAGTCTGACCTCCTGCGCAACACAGGCCACAGAACCTCACCCACCTACTCCTGTAATAGACCCCCTAACTTCTGCTGAGTTACTGAAGCTCTCAAATCATGGTTTAGAGACCTCAAGGTACAGAGAATCCACCACTTACATTAGTTTAAACCTCTAACTAACCCATGCTCCATGCTGCCAAGAATGGCAGAGACCTTGGGGTTTATTTTTTTTGCCTATCTGACCTGGGGAGAAATTTCTTCCTGATCTCAAATCTGGCAATCAGACTCTGAGCATGTGGGCAAGAGATATCTGGGAAAGAACTCTCGGGAGTAAGTGAGTTCTTCCCATCTAGGTTCCCATTAGTGGCCACCGGAGATATTTTCTGCTAGCATTTGCAGATCAGCTACATGCCATTGTAGGCAGTCTCATCATGCCATCCCCTCCATACATTTATCAAGCTCAGTCTTGAAGACAGCTAGCTTTTTTGCCCCCCTGGTCCGCTTGGGAGGCTCTTCCAGAACGTCACTCCTCTGATGCTTAGAAACCTTTGTCTTAATTTCAAGCCTCAACTTGTTGATGGCCAGTTTATATCTATTTGTTCTCCAGCTCATTTAATTTCAGCAAATTAGGTTGCAGTATGAAAATGAATTGAGCTGGAGAGCAAGGATGGAGACAGGGAAGAGGAAGAACAGGGAATGGGGTGACCTGTTTCTGATGTCATCTTTCACTATGGCGTGAGCTTGGGGCTGTTGCACGGGAAGCAGAGAGCAGACAAGGCATGTAGAGTGATGAACTTCTGCTAGCCAGGTCCCTCAGCCCAGGAACCTTTGCAAGCTTTAAATGCAGCTGGATGGACTGGGCACTTGTGATTCGTAACCAACTATTTGGGGCACTTTGATTTGGGATCTCAAGCGGGGGAGCTAAGGCCGGGGGTAGGTCGGTGTTTAGATTTCTCTCCACTCTTCAACTAAAAACTACAAAACAACACATCATGGAGAATAAAAATGTACGGAGAAATGTCAGCACTGGAGAAATTAATCCCCTTTTGAGGAATGTGGCTTTGTTTGCTTCCCAGCGTATTGTCAGCTGCTGCCGGCCAGCTGCTAACTGGGGTCCCTTCCTGGAATGTCATCGCGGCGAGAGATACCGCCACATGGCTGATCCCCACACGGAGAGAGACCTCGAGATCCCCACCGTGGATGGCTCCGTGCACAAAGAGCGATGAGACGCACCCCTTGTGCTGCATTACTTTTAACGCAAACTTGACTTTACAAATTTTAATGTTGGAAAATAGTGACTTAAAAATATCAGAAGCCATAGTATTTATTGTTAGCAGTGTTGGTACAGGGAGGAGAGAGGCTGAGAGGGCAGGAAAATACACTCCAGCTCCTTCAAGCGGAGGGGCTGGGGGTAGCCCATAGACACTACTGTTGGGGTTGGGAGGATGTGTTCTCTTGGTCTCCTCCAGCACAGGGCTCTGTGGCACTAGCTGGCCGCAGCCCAGGTGCACCTCCCTGTGGGCTCTGCTCTCACGTGCTGGGCATAGTTCAGGCTCATGCCATGCAGATGGGCGAGTGGTTGCTGCTCTCCAGCTCAGCAGCCCATGGAAAAGAAATAATTGCTGCTGTATCTGTGCCTTGCCAGGCTGCTCAGAGCTTGGTGCTGAGAAAAATGTGTGTTTGTGTCCCTTGACAATGAGAGGTGAGGAGCTGCTCGGATGTGGAGAGGCAAGTTTCCTTAGTTTTAGCTGGAATTCTTTAGGGGTGACCCCTGGGTATGGTATAAACATGGCCAGCATTCACTGATCTGTTCTGCCCAAAGCCAGCTTTCTGAGTGCAGATACCGCAGCGGAAACTTAACCTGCAGCTAGCATTCAGTCTGTCCTTCCTGCCCCATGCACGGCTTCACCCATCATTCCTTTTTCTGGATCCCACACTCAAGGGAGCAGCCCTGGGCCTGTGTATGACATAAGCCTTCAAAACAGAGCTCAGGCGGGAGGTGAGTGGTGCACAGACCTGGGGCTGGTGATCTGCACCGGAGAGCAGACTTGCACCCGGAGTGCAGGTTGTAATTGCCTGTCAGCATTTGCAGTAGCATTAGCTTCCGCCATTCCAAAATCATGAGTGGGGATCCCCAGAATTGTGGGATTGGCTTAAACTCTGGACTATTTAAAAACATGTCGGGCTCTCTATTTACCTTCCAGTGTTCAAGTCTTTACAGTTCACGGGTTTCAGTAGCTCTTGCTATTGAGCAGGACTAGAAAATTACTTTTAAAATGAAAACTCAGATAATCACATGACTCCAGGAGCTGAATCTTTATGAACAAACACCAAATCTCATGATTTGGAAACGTTGAATTTGTTCATTCCTTTGCTGCCAAGTATGGAATAGGAGGTCTGGCTAACGGGTCCTGACCATGCACCAGTAGATCTCAGCCCCACCCAGAAATCCTTTTACATGAACAACCAAAAATGGTGCCTGTAGAATAGCCAGTTTCTGGTTCTTACTATTTATAAAGTTGTGTGGGGTTTATTTTTCTCTCATCTTAGGTGGGGTTTTTTAAAACAACTTGGCAGGGTGCTCAAATACCAGTTCCGCTCAAGAGTCTGTCACTGATTCTGGGCCTGGAGCGGGACCGATAACGAAGTTCCTGGATAACTAAGTGCTGGCCATGCTGTGTACACAGATCTGCATTTTATACTGGCATTTTTGTGATAACTTAACTATCATGTGACTGTTTTTTAGCAAATAAAATATGGAGTTTTTACAGCTTTTGGAAGCAGGTGATCCAGGTGTCCTCTTTCGTCATCAGCTGGGTCGAAAATCGCCAGTTCTCAGTGGTTCTGAGGCTGTCAGGGCAGTTTTATAGCCCTGGGGTGTCCTGAAGTGGGGATGAGGGAAGCCCCATTCAGGAGGCATTTAACTGTGGAAGCCAGGAGTGGCCATAACAGGGCCCAGCACCGAGGGGCCAGACAGCAGCCCACTCTCCCTAGCTAGCAGTTCCTCCAGCGTGGAGAAGTCTGCAGCTGGCATCGAGCCTATGGATTCAGCTCCCATGTCCGATCACAGCTGCCCTGCGGATATGGGGTGAAGAGGGGGTGTGGCAGGCGTGCACTGGTGCTCCTGAGCTGGCAAACAGCCCCCTGGAGGTTACTAGCTGGAATACGGTAAAGCAGCCTCTGGGCTGCTCTCAATTACGGCAGAGCCAGGGGCCGCGATCCAGTGGGAGGCATGGAGTGGGAATCTCCTGGGCTATAGCCGGCCAGTGCGCCAAGCCCCAGAGCTGGCTGGGTATGTGGGGGGGTGTAATCTGTACCTGGCAAAGGGCTGGTGCAAATTCTTCCCCAGCCCACCCCCGAGAGGAGAGGAGGAAGAACAAAGAAGCTAGAAATGGGGGGTGGGGAGGGGAGTTCTGCCCAAAACATGACCCGGGGCTCAGTTCAGTAAATAGGGGCTTCAGCAAAATTGCTGCAAGTGCTTACTAGACCCCTCCATGTGTCTCAAATGTGCCATGCTGCTGGGCTCTCCCCCCGCTGTGGCAGCCGGGGCTGCTCTTCGGGTGTCACTTCCCCAGCTGGAACGACAAGTCACTTTCATGGTCCCATCCCACGGGTGGCCCAGGAGCCGGAGTGCAAAGAGCGTCCCGAGAGCCTGAGAAAGCAGGCCAATCCCCAGGGTGGACTTGGGAAAGTGGTCCCCAGACTGCAGAGCCCAGGTGAAGGTGTCCCCCCCATTTGTCATTCCTGGGGGGACGCGGTTCAGGAACAAGGTTTTCCCCACCACAGCCCAGGCCGTACTGCTGAGCCTGGCCTGTCCTCTTGCCCAGTCAGTCCTTCCTCTCTGTGAGCATCTGCTGGCCATTTGGGGCGACTGCACTGAGCCCCACAGCTCTGGGGGGCGGGCAGAGTCCATTTAAGCCAGGCTTAGGGAAAGGGCATTAAAAATAAAAACCTCCCCTTGCCTCCATTTGGTGTGAATCACAAGGGCAACCCTAGTTTGGGATTTTGTCAGCAGAATGAGAACGCTGTGAGTGGTGTGGATTTTTTTCATAGTTCTGATGCTATTTGTTGTCAAATGCCCCCAACCCTTTTGCCAGAAATACCCTTCCACCCCACTTATTTTTTACGGAAACCTTGTGGGGGTGTGTTTTGTTTTACTCTCTCTGTTCCCAGGAGCATGTGGCTGTTCGGCCAGCAGAGGCCAGTGTGGGTTTGCTGCTTTTCCTCCGTTCGCTCTGGCTGCCGCACGCTCCTAAGGTGCAAAAGCATCGCCCAGCGCTGTGGCAAGCCGCTATGTTGGGTGTACTCGAGGCCAGGGTCTGCCCCAGACACGATACAGCCCCTCAAACTCAGAGGTGGCGCCCGGCCTGCTATCTTTTCTGTGTTCGCTTACATGGCGCGCTGAGGATTTCACTGTAAAACATCAATGCCTGTCCCGAAATTTCATGGACTGAGTTGGCTCTTGCACCAGCAGAAAGGGGAGACACACATACACAGATCTGCAATTAAAAGCCCCTTTTTTCTTTTTCTGTTGACACCCATTGATATTTTGGACCTTGCGGCCCCTGACTGTGTGGTGTCACGGAAGGGTTTTGCGTTGCCAGTTTGCGTCCTGCTCCACCTGCCCTGTGTGCTGAAATGAAAAATAAGGGTCAGGCAGA
Organism: Pelusios castaneus; assembly: GCA_007922175.1. Lineage (NCBI taxonomy): Eukaryota > Metazoa > Chordata > Testudines > Pelomedusidae > Pelusios > Pelusios castaneus. Next base: position 2,450,712 of record ML685771.1, read on the forward strand.
GTAACGCTACTCCTGATCTTACCAGCGACCGTACAGAATCCAGTCACTGGCAGTGGAGTAGTGAGGGTGTCTGGCACCCATTGGTGCCCAGGGTCCAAGCCCACATTTATGGTCCCCTGGGCACCCCTAGTCACCCCACACCTTGCAGCCCCCCTATCCCAGCACCCCCTGCAGCCTGACGCCTGGGGGCTAGGCCCTGCCATCCCCCGTCACTACGGCACTGCTCACTGGTAGCGCCTGAGTCTGGTGAACCATGGAGAGTAGAGCCAAGGTGAAGCCTTACCCTAGAAACCTAATTTTACCCCTTTCTTTCGATGCACTTTCTTTTGGTCTAGATATTGACCGAGCTGTTCAAGTTACAGGATAGAGGGAGGCGAGGAGAGAACCCCTCCATTGGTTCACAAGCCACATGGGAACAGGGGCTCTTCACCCTTGTTGAACAATGAACAGGATTGCCTTGTACGTCAGCAGCCAGACACAATCACAGTGCTCTGACCATCTCACCGTGAAAGGGTTTGATCATTTTTCGTCTGAAATTCCAGTGCAATCCATATAGTCCTGCTCAGTGCGACTGAATTCAGTAAATCAGTCTTTGCTGCTGGAGACGTGATCCCCCAGCAAACGTTCACACAGCTCCAAGGTGCTGTCTGACCAGAGAGACTCAGCCATGGGGCTGTTAGCAGAGATGATGGTGCCGGCCTGAAGCTTTAAAGGGTATGCATTAAAGAAATGGGCTAGTCTTTGAAAGTGCCACAGGACTCCATGTCTGGGGTGCTGGGCTAGTGTGTGAGAGGTGAAGCATCTTGTGCTGCGAAGGAAAGGCTTTGTAGGGTCTCAGGTGAAAACCCTACAGTTCACAAGTTATACATACTGGGGACTACAGAGAGCACACAGGCTCACAGACTGAGCTGAAGAAGGATGCAACTTGCCTATGATTTTTCGCTTTGTTTCATCTTTCTTAGTTAGGGTTGGTCCTGCGGTGGGGGGGTTGGACTAGGTGACCTCCTGAGGTCCCTCCCAACCCTAATCTTCTATGATATTAAACTTCAAATGACATATCATAGTTTACTTACACACAATACCATTTTTTACATTGTGTTACACTGTTACAATACTAACACAATGAAATAATTTGTGTGATACAGGGTGCAGCATACGGTTAAATGCACACATGCAGGTGCTCCCGAGAAACGCATTGTTACAAAGTTATTCCTTATGTATTGTGTAAACACTTGTCTGCCTAAACTGAGATTGGTTTGCTAACTCAGTGATAACTGATTAGATTGCAGGTTTGCTAACT
>ML685771.1:2452021-2516906 GCA_007922175.1 Pelusios castaneus
GGTTTGCTAACTCAGTGATAACTGATTAGATTGCAGGTTTGCTAACTCAGTGATAACTGATTAGATTGCTGGCTGGCTCAGCTTCCCGCTCCTGCCACTCCCGTTCGCCCTTCCTGACAGACAAGCTGACATGTTTTTACATGTTCCAACATGTAAAATATACATATCACACCCTACACATGAGCTTGGCAGAATTCAATTGTTTTATTTATTTATTTAACAATTTTAACAGATGATACAGTATTTACTTTTAAGCATTTTTTTTCAATTAAAATGTTCAGATTTACAAAATAATGGTTCTTAAACAATTTTTTTTTATCAATTTCAGTTTTGAGAGTGGCAGGAAATTTCAGGGCGTGCACAATGGGAAGGACAGATTACAATTATTTCATGACAGCAGGCATTGAGATTAAAACTGGTAAATCTTTAAAACTGAGCAAGTACAAATAGTTTGTAGTGGTGTTGTAGCCGTAATGGTCTCAGGATATTAGAGGGTTGGGCCAGGTCCACACTGGCTGTGAAGATTTGGGGGCAGTTGATGGGAGTAGCTTGCGTAACTCCTGCTGACTTTGTAACTTCCCTTCTACACACCATCTGCACTGCACTGTGCATTCTTGTCAACGCAGTACTATGACAGCTGAGGAGGTGCTTTTATTAGATTGACTTCCTGATTGATTGGGCATGTCTTTACTGACCACTCAATCGATCTGGATAAATCAATCTGACAGCGGTAAATTTGCTACCATCAGTGAAGACATACCCCAAGTGGGTGAGGTAATATCGTTTATTGAACCAATTTCTCTTGGTGAAAGAAATGACCTTTGGAGTTTACCCATAGCTCTTCCTCACTTGAATAAGTCGGTTCAATAAACGGTATTACTTTATCCACCTTGTTCCTCTAATACACAAATTGTCAATATCATGTCAGAACATACAGAATCAATTTTCTTAAATTAAATACACTCGTAAATGCTCAAACAGCAGTTTTCTGACTTTGCCTATCTATAAATTTTGACTATTCTCAATGGAAATGTTTTTCATGGTTCTGTGTGTGTAGGGAGAGATCAACATTTATTGACATTTATGGGTAAGAACCCACTTGAAATCTAGTTATATGGGAGCTAGTCATGGGAAAAATCAAGTGCTGAATCAATACCGGTAGGAGTATAATCTTTGGCTCCAAGAAGTGTTAGAGCAGATAAAAAATGTAATTATTTTTGTGAAAATTTAGTGAGAGAAGTTTTTTTTCATTTTTGCCAAAACTTCCCACTAATATTTTTAAATTTTAAATTTCTCAAAAAGCACTTGAATTTGAAAAGGATGGTTTTTGAAAGCAGAAATTTTCAGGTTTTGGTGTCTTTTTTTTCTTCTAAAAATGAAAAATGTAATTGAAAATGAACTTTTTGATGAGACGACGTCAACCCCCTTGACAGCATATGGAAGAGGATACTCAGAGCCAGAGTCTGCAAGATGTTTAGACTTGGAAATCGCTACCAGACATACTGCAGGGTCAGAAATACAAAGGTCTCCTCTGCACCACCAAAATGAGAGCGAAAGACCCAGATTTCTCCTCCCCCCCTCCCCACACACACTAGCTATTCAGTGCTCCCCAGTAGGGGATGGAGGTGGAAAACGACGTGGACAGTATAGACTCATCTTAAAGTCATTTTTTAAAAAAGCTCTTTGGAGTTATCTTTGTTGTAGTTGTATTAGTACTTGAATCCATTTTTTAGATTATGTTGAATCGAAAAGACAGCTGATCCTTTACGATCTCCTGGGTGAGGAGTTCTTTCTGGGGGCTGTATGGGTATGAAAATAGTTCCAAAACAGCGGCCAAGTTTTAGCAGCTTTACTTGTTTCAGAGACCTGTTTTATGTGATCCCCTTTGTCCCCACGTGGCTGTCCTCTTCACTAGTTTACCCTACAGATATCCAGATCAGCTGGTTTTTTTAATACCCTATTAGTATTTGGGCAGTTTTAACTTTTGGTTGTTGTGTTGCTTCTTTAAAAAGCCCTTGATCCACAGAATGTGCCTGCCGTACAAACAAATGTGAACCAGCCTTCTTCAGTCTGCTCTCCAGCTTCATTGACACAGTGGACAATAAAGATGAGCTAAGATGACCGTATGTACGGTGGCTCACTCCAGTGTGGGAGTCACTGGCCCCAGCTTGTGTCTGAACCTGCATTCCAGGGACCAAAAATTCTCATTCTAGACTGTCCAATTTTTGGAACAGGGACCAAAGTTTGCTCATTTGTGACAGTGTAAATCTTAACTGCCCCGCAGTACGATGTAGGTGAGAGAAGAATGTCATCATTTTTCTATGTTCTGTAGAGATCAGAAAATGTTTAGGGTGCCCTCCAAATAGATTTGGTCTGGAATAATGACAGTAATAATAGAAAAGCCGGATGGATGAATACTGAAGCCTTTGAAAAACTTTGTTTTCCCACGTGCCAAAGTCACAGGCCTGAGCTATGTCATTACATTTGCCGTGTGGATTATGCTTGGTGAATTTCATTTCCAAACAGGGACACATGAATGCCCGGCACAGTAACCCTGTAATATGCACAGGTTCTCTGATTATTACACATGGACATTTTCCTTCTATGCCTTCTGCCGTATTTAACTCCAGCCATTTGTTACCACCACACTGAACTCTTCACTCCATTTCTGTGCCACTACTGGGGAAACAACCAGCTTCAGAATACGGCTCAGAAATAATTCCTTTAAGAGATCCTGTAACTGGGCATCAAATATTTATAGCTAATATAAATCCATTACTAGAACAACTCAATGGCCATGTCCCTCACCTTCCTATGGCTGGATTTTCTTTCGGGTGTGAGAAGTCACACTTCTCACCACCAATGGCAGGATTTGGAGCAGCCCAGAATTTGCATTATGGTCGGTCGCAGTGATGCAGATTTGGGAACAAGAGTCCACCTCTCCCCAGGGCCACACACCACAGCAGCAAGTTACTCTCAGGCCCAGCTTGTGTCCTTTTAAACGTCTGAGCCAAATCGATCTCTGCAATTGTATTTCTAATGTGGGAGACACCCGCTGCAGCGACAGCCTGCCATGTGCATGTTACCACAGCCATTAGACTTGGCCCCATTGTGTTAAACTCTGTGAACAAAAGACCCCATCCAGCAAGCCAGAGTCCCTGCCTGTTCCCGCACCTGCCCTGCCGCTCACACCGTTCTGGTGTGGAAGGGGTGCTGCCTCAGGGAAACCCAGCCCGGCCACTGGCTGAACAGAAAAAAGGAGCAATTAATAAAGGGAAACGTAAGAAACCTCATCCTCCCAATGGCCTTTCCATACGGATCTGCCCTTCCAGCAAAACCGATGGCTCCCCCTCCAAAGCTCACAGCTGGCGGGCCCCGCAGCGCCCCCCTCAGGATGTGCAGAGACAGATGTTGCTCTTTATGCTCAGCGGACAAGGAACTGCGTCTGCTTTAGCTACTCTAACGGGCACTGCGGCCCACAGGCCTTCCACTTCTGTGGAAAAGCAGTTGTCCAAAGAAATGCATGGTCAGCTCGCCGGGTGCCTCCCTCGCTCCTCTCTGAGGTCTTCCCACACGAGTGGTGGCAGCTGAAAGCAGGCGCAGAGATGCTGTGTGGTTAGGACACGGAAAGAAGGAGGATGGGAGCCATATCCTTCAGGAGAATCTCCGAACTCTCACTGACTTGCCGGCAGCTGGGCTGGCTGGAGCGTGAGCTAGAACCAATTAGCCTTGGTGCTGGCTACCAGCTCAAGAAACCAGGGTCTGGGTGGAACAGTGCGCTCCTAATTTTTGCTGCCGCGCTCCAGCCTGTACTGGCATCACCCTGGCAGGAAAGGGATTAGTGCTCAGCGAGAAATTCCTCCAGTTCGAGAGCTGGTCTCCTGCTAAATCTGAACAAGAGCCTGAGATTTGCCCCCCAGGAATGCTGGGCTGCTTGGATTTCAATGACAGCAAATCATTGCATTGTACCCATGCAGCAGTGTGACACACCGTGTGATATTCGAGTAAAATATGGCACGTCGATTCCCAGTTTAATACCATAGAAGACTAGGGTGGGAAAGGCCCTCAGGAGGCCATTTACTCCAGCCCCCTGCTCAGAGCAGGACCAACCCGACTAAGAAAGTTGAAACAAAACTAACTGAAATGCGAACGGCCAAACAAAAGGATTTTACCATGGCAAGAGGCGACGTTTTGGCATCAAACCCAGAAAGTTTCAATGCTTCATTTCAACCTTTTTTTGTATAAATGTGTCAAAGTTGCCATGCCTGGGAATTGCTTCCATCTGGCCAAAAAGTCGCTGTGCCCGCAAAACAGTTTGATTTAGCCAAAGCCCCACTTTTGTGATGGAAACGCTACTCCGGGAAATGTTTTGACCAGCTCCTCCCAAGTGGCACCTGTGTTGGGGAAGCTGCCTCCTTCCCCTTCTGGAGGCCAGCTCCAAACATCTCAGCTATTGCTAGGTACCAGAACCGCAGGCATGTTCTCCTGCCAGGGCCGAGCCAGATAACACGTTCTCCTCTGTGATGGGCCTCCAGTGAATCAGTTCAAGCTTTATTGCTCCCCCTCTTTGCTCTCCTGCCTTTAGGGGCGTTCCATTGTTTCTGGCCACTTTGCCTGACTCTCCGCTGTGAGAGCACTGGGAGGAGCACACAAAGGAGATCGTCTTTAGGGGGTGCCCAACAAATGCCCAGAAAGCCAAGGACGGGGTGGGCATATGGAGAGCAGGAGCCGCCATCCAGATAATCTTTGCCTCGGTGGATGTCCTGAGAGCTGGATGGGTTCCATGGCCCCTCTGCAGTCAGGTACAAGTGTTTCCACCCCGCTCTCCATGGAGCAGACCATTCAGGGTACGGCGAGGCTGCAAAGGTGGGAGTGGGGTTGCTGTGCCAGGAGACATGCCCCAGTGAGCTTTCCTGGAGCTAACGCAGGCCCCAGAGCAGAGAGACCATGGCAGCAAGCTCTGGGGCACAGGCTGTCCGAGCTGTCCTGGGACCCCCCAGTAGTTCGTTGTGGGACTACCCTGCATTCAGCTCCGGGAGTGGCCAATGCTGGGTGCTCCAGAGGGAATGAACAGAACAGGGCTGTCACGGAGTGATCCATCTCCTGGCATCCAGTCCCAGCTCTGGCAGGCAGAGGCTAGGGATACCGAGAGCATGGGGTTGTCTCAGAACATCCTGGCTAACAGCTATAGATGGTTCAGTGCTCCGTGAACTTATCTACTCTTTTGAACGCAGTTATAATTTTGGCTTTCACAACATGCCCCGGCAAGGAGTTCCACAGGTTGACTGTTTGTTGTGTGAAGAAATACTCCCTTTCATTTGTTTTAAATTGGATGCCTATTAATTTCAATGGGTGACCCCTGGTTCACTTCCTGGTTCACTTGCTTCAGACCTCTTCTCTTTTCTAAGCTAAACAAACCCAGTCTTCCTAATTTCTCCTCATACGGAAGCTGCCTGTGCCCCTGATCTTTCCATTTCTAACATATATCTTTTGTGAGAGGAGGTGACCAGAACAGCCTGCAGTATTTGAGGTGTGGCATGCCAGGGATTTATACAGAGGTACTCCTGCATTGGGCAGCATGGAACCACTTACCCAAATAAAACAACCAGGGGAGCTAAATAAGAAACTGAAAGAGATTTGAAATTGAATGATCTATGAGACGAAAGGGGGGAGGCGAGAGCAAACATGGGCTGATTAAAAAAAAGGTTACTCTACATTGTAGGGGAAATAAGAGGAAAGGAAGCTTAAAAGTACTGCACAGGCAATCACTCAGCAGCACAGGAAAGGGTTCGGTATTTATAATATTGCCATGTAACAATGGCTGCTACCGTTTATTGACTAATAAAAGGTGGTAGGCATCTGCTGCTGTCTTTCTGCACCGGAGGCTGTGCATGGAGGAAAGCAATCATGCCTAGCAGAGAGAGAAAGGACCCGATAATTGATTTCCCTGCCTGGCTCTTTGCTCTGCTGACAGTCACTGCTGGGAACGGGGTGTGCAGTAAACCAGCAGATGGCCTGGGATGTGAAGGGGGAAAGGAGCGTAATCAAAGCCGGGAATTGCAATCAGTCACTTTAATGGCTGCCTGAGTTTGGATGGCAGCAGAGTTTTTAGCCTAAATATGTGATCTATTTTGGACACTCATTTTTTTTTCCTATATCTACCTTTCCTTCTTTGCCAGTGCCGAGCCCTGCTCGTGATTCCTCCCGAGACTCCCAGATACACCAGGCCTTGCCTGTGCTGCTGACACTTGCTCAAAGAAGCGAGACATATAGAGATTATTTTTTAAAAGCAGGTGGGGGTTCTGTACTGCGCTCAGCCTCTGGGGTACTCGGCATTCTGGGTAGGCAGGGCCAGGATGCTGCTATTTCTGCAAAGGGTACCATTCTTTTGCTCACTAAAGCACTTAAGTGGGCAGCGACGTTCTGTGTGATGTGTCCCATGGTCTGTCCTAGATGACCACAGTCCCGCACAGGATAGTCTTTCATTTTATTTGTGCAGCAAATATTTGCATCTGCCTGGGTTTGTGTGGATGTGGTCTAGGTCTGCCATAAGCTGTGTGGGAGATTGAAGCCAGGATATATAACAACCAAATGCCTGATTCATAAATACAAAGGAGACATCACAGCAATACACTCTGCTACTTCAGAGGCAATTATCTGGCTTATCAGTCTGAATGTAAAATTATGGTTCTTGGACTACATTTCCATCAGCCATACAAAGAGGAAGCACAGTTCTATTTCCAGGGAAATGTCTGATTCGAATCAGTCCCAGGTCTTGTATTTATTACAAATGTGTGATCCCAAGAGCATGCCAGTGTTTAACCTGAATAGTGTGAATGAGATCTACAAAGTAAGTCAAGTTTGAACCAAAATTAGTCCTGCTGTTCCAAATTAATACTTACGTATCTTTGTTCTCTCTGACACATACAGACAAATGGCTGAACTAATATTGCTCAAACTTCTTCAGAAACAATTCATGTCTGGACAAAATTTCAGCCCATGTAAAACTGCTTGCTGCAAGTCTGGGTAACTGAATTAAAACATTTATAACAGGAGTCGGAATTCAACTTGATCTACAGCATGTGCCATTACATGAACATATGCTTTCAGTGCTCAGAAAAAGCAGCTATCTTATTGCCCTCTCAGATATCAAAAGTCCCTGCAAGTTGACTTATATCGTGCACCTATTAACAAGCTAGACAATAAAACATTAAGAACATAAAAAGGAGAGTTCCCCAGCCTATTAAATGAACAGCATGATTAGAGAGAATTACTGTCTTGCTCATTAGAGAGACAAGGTGGGTGAGCTAATATCTATTATTGGACCATCTTCTGCTGGTGGGAGAGACAAGCTTTGAGCTTACGTAGAGCTCGTCAGCTCACTCACTGTGTCTCTAATATCCTGGGGCCAAGGTGGCTCCACACGACTGCTAACTACCTGCTTGTCTAGTATTAGTCTGCAGTGTTTGTCTCCAGTTAAATTTCATCCACAGGCTTTAAAAACAATCATGAAACAATTAAAAAAGGCTAGTTAGGGGAATGGCCCCTGGTAGAGATGATGTAGGGAAGAGAGAGAGAAATATGAAAGGGGAAGCTCTAGCAATAGTGGTGAAGAAGGAGTTGTTAGACCCTGAGAGAGAGGTGGTTCAGGGAGAAATTCATAACTCTGGAGAATATTCTGGAGTGCTTCGGAGGACTAAACTAATTAGGGGAAGGTGTTGTAATGCACCTGACTAAAGAGAACTGCTGGAGTGTGAAATGGCTGAACATCCCGCTCAAGGGTCTTTTGGTGATCATGGGAGAGTTTGACTAGTGAAGTATAGGTGAGGCTCAAGAGCACATGAAGTGGAAGAACCAAGGGTGGGGCTGGCACGGGGCAGGACGCAGGATCCGTGGTAAGGAAGGGCTCAGCGTTAGTGACTTAACGCCTCCTCCTGGGCTCTGGGCATCCGTCATACAGTCTCCTCTACTCAAAGCTACTCCGGAAAGGAAGATTTTGTTTCCTGTGAAGAATTTCAGGCAACGTGAGTATTTGTTAATGGACTCTTTTGTTTCTTTCTGTCAACATGGCTTCCTGCCCGTAACCAGCCCACAGGCGGGGATGGGACTTGTAGCTGCTCCTGTTTATTAGGACTGGTTTCCACAGCGGCTGAGGTGGGGTGTGCGTTTAGGACGGCAGGGGCTGAGGGCAGCTATGTGAGACCTGGGATGCACTGGGCTAGCCCCCAGGAGTTTCTGTGGCAAGTCAGATGCCGCTGGGACAGCGTTGGCCCCCAAGTCCTAGTCCTCCCCATTCCCTGATGGGAAGAAGCAACAGCCGGCACTGTTCTGGGGGTCTGAGTTAGGGGAAGATGTAGTGGTTGTACGAGACAGTGGCTGAGGCCATATGACACTGGGGCTTGCGGTGTGGTGGGGAGAAGAAGAAGCTTGGAGGTAGCTGGCAGAGGAGGCATTAGCTATGTCTGCTTGAAGCCAGGCTGGGAGCAGGCCATCCTGGCCGGTCCTGGATCTGGATGGAGCTGGGTGGTGACTGTCCAGTAGTGAGCCATCTAGCAAGATGGGCAAATGCCATCAGAAGGCTGGGAGCAGAATACATCCCCCGGTCTTATTCAGGGCGTGTCTACACTGGCAAGTTAGGTCGAGTTAAGGATGCCTAAACAAAGCCGCATCCACACTGGGCTTTTCTTAAGTCGACTTAATAACGCCTCCTTTTAAGTCGACTTAAGCCTTAAGTTGACTCCTTAAGTTGATGTAAGGCCAGAGTAGACGGGGATTAGCGCTAAGTCCACTTTATTAGGTTGACTTAAAGCCAATATAACGGCAATCTCTTATCAAAGTCGACTGAAAGTGTAGTCAATTTGTCCAGTCGACTTAACTTTGTAAGTGTAGACATAGCCTCAGGGAACAGGACTGTCCCAAAAAGCCGAAGCAGGTTATAAGTTCTTGTCTAGAATCTCCCGGGGGCTCGTTTGGGGGTATCAAACAAGGCATGCCCGTGTTTGCTCTTCTCAGGAGTTCAGAGGGGTGAAAACCATCTTCTTTAAAATATTCTTGTTGGTTGGGTCTGAGTTGGAGGGTTCAGAGCTCAGCCTGCTGGAATGTCAGTCAAAATGCCAGTCGCGTGGACCTGCGCTTTCAACTTTGGAGCGGCCGATTAAATCTGGGGTTTACTAAATGAAGTCAAACAGAATGGGGGTCAGGGGAAGGGATTGGGGGAGACAGACCAGCTGACAGGTCAGCTTACTGTGAATCAGCAAAATCCTGCACCACTGACCTCATGAAAAGAACTGGCAGACATAGTCCTTCAGGAGGAGCATTTCCAGGGGGCTTTGAAAATGCTAACAAATATATTCTGTGCTCCACACTTTCATTGCCAAAATGCTTCCTGTCGCTCTCACTCAGTTATCGGCATTCCCTTGTGGTGCACCGTTAGAAGTGCCTTCGGTATCACAAACAAAACCGTGCCTAGACTTCCTCAACTAACAGTAACTTTCTAACTTGGAAGGCCTATCTCTAGGGCAACAGTAATGCATCTTTCTCCTGCGGTTGTTCTAGCCAGTGTCATAGAACGACACTCCTAACATTTTCCTTCCCTACGTGCAATGTTGGAATTCTTCCAGGTCAGACCCCTGGTATCTGTCACGAAAGGAGATAGGACAAGAGGGGCCAAACTCTCCGTGTTTACTCCCATAAACAGTCTCACTGGAGCCACTCAGATGAATAAAGTGGTTTTAACTGAAATTCTGGGTTGCCAGCCCTCCTGCTTGTCCGTCAGTCCATGTGCAAGCTGTCTCCCCTGCCCTAACTGCTGAGTTGCTGCATATCTTTAACCACTTTCACTATCGTGGAGGTTAGGATTTTTCTCCTCCTTTATATTGTCTTTATTTTCTAAATAAATTTACAAGTTTAGTTTAGTGTGAATAAACCATCTTTTCTTTTTGGGCTAAAACACCAGATATGCATTCCGTTCCCCCCCCCCCACACACTCTCACCCCCTCTTTTTTTTACAGTCAAGATATTTCTAACATTAAATTCTTCTTTCAGAATTAAAAAATATTGGTCTCTGTTTTCAGCCCGTCCGTTGAGAACAGCAGGATTTCTCCCGTGAGTCGGTGCAAAAAAGACTTCATTGCCAGGGACTGTGCAGAACTCCATGGCACGGCCTCCATTTGCACAAGCAATGAATTTCACGCAGACTCTGTAATTGGCAGGGCCACCCCTGCTAACCCTGTTGGAACTTTTACTGGGTTGTGGAGTCCACAGACTACTTCTCCTCTCCTCTGTTTTCCAGATTTTTGTCTCTGTCTAAAGAGAATTCCAAACAGTCTATAACTTTTTATGTTGGGGGAGGGGCATTCATGTGAAATCCAAATGATTAGGGTTGGAAGAAATTGCCCTCACACGAATATGTTCGGCTATGTCTACACTACAAAAAGTTAGGTCGACTTTGTTAAGTCGACCTAATAAGGTTGACTTTAAGTCGAGCTAAAGTCGACCTTATTAAGTTGACTTAACAAAGTGGTTTCCCCGAAAGGGGACTTAGTAAGTTGACCTACCGGTAACTGCTCTTAGGTCGACTTAATAAAGTGGACTTAAGCGTCCACAATGTGCTTAGGTCGACCTAAGGAGTCGACCTAAGGGTTAAGTCGACCTAACCGGGGGTTCTTATTAAGTCGACCTAATATTTCATTAAGTCGATTTAATGAAAGTCTGGTGTGGACAGGGACTAAGTTAGGTTGACTTAAGCCTCCTTAAGTCAACCTAACATGCAAGTGTAGACATAGCCTTCAAATGTGATTTCCTGTGTCCCAGATTTCTCGCATAATGGAAATGATCCAAACCCAGCCAGGAGGCCCCCAGACTTTCTCACATGACAGAATTCAGGGCAAATATTTCTCACACTTTCATTTTTTTCTTTTACATCCATGTTTCCCAGGTTTCTCATTTCATTCTAATCAAGTGGGAACATATTGAGCTAACTTTCCAAGGGTTCCCTGGGACTGGGAGTCTTTCACCTGACAATAAGTAAATGCTTTGGAGAATCAAAAAATAAGGGCAGGCAGATTAATAGGGTCTGGCCTTGAGGCACTATTTTTGTTTCTTCTGTGAATATCAGTGCCTCTGCAAATAGCATGACACTCTGCAGCTACTGTGGATGTTCTGGAGGCTAATTAAGTGATGTTGGGGATTGCACGCTGCCATCTTCCAGGAAAAGGAGAGTGGGAACAATATAAGTGTAAACTCTGGAGCCCCCAGCTCTAGAGGGAAAGGGGCTCTCCACTCCCATGTGGTGGTGAAGGGGACAAGAACAGCCACAGAACTGCTCCCTCTGCAGCTGACCCACAGGGCCGGATGCTCCAGGGGGAAGGGGTCTCTGCCTCCATCTACTGGTGAAAGGAGAGACATGCAGCTGCAGAGAGAGCTGTATTTGCATAAGCCACGCACCCAGAATTCCCCCATGGACACTTTGGGAGTCACCATAACCATACACAGACTCAGAACTGGTTAGAGAAAAGAGCTCTGGGGCTGCCAGGGTTCTGGGGGGCAATAGTTTTCTCCTGAGGAGTGTCTTGCATCTGGGGAAGAGTCTTTGTCACCAGCCCCTAAATAAAGCTGCATGAGGAAGGTAGTGAAGCCTCAGCCCAGGACCAGCCTGCGCTTTCCAAGACACTGGAGTTAGACGTGCCTCAGTAATCTCGTCTCTCAGCCTGTGGTCCCATTGATGCCAAACTGTGAGTGAGGTTCTGCTGGCTGGGGACAGCAAAGGGGAAATGACATTGAAAAAGGTATTTTGCGTCTTGGCTGGTTGCAGTGGGGCGGGGAACAGAAGTAACTGGTGACTGCATCTTATCATGTTTGGTTTTGGTTCACTGAGACTGTTGCTCCGGCTTCCCAAGCTGGTATCAGGTGACCTTTCCTCCAGTGAAGTTATCCATGTTTCCTATTTCCAGAGGGGGCCGTGTTAGTTGGTATACAGCAAAACAGTGAGAGTCCTGGGGCGCCTTAAAGCCTAACAGATTTCTTGGGGCATGTTTCCTGAGATGTGCTGATAGAGCGTGGGGAAGAGCTGCCTCTACGGGTGCCCAAGAAGGGTATTTCGTCATCCTAGAAATTCGGGGTGGGGTCTCAAGCCAGGGCTGTTTGTGGATTTGAAGAGTGTTCCCCTCGTTGTTTGAACCTGGTCTTTATTCCTGCTGCGAAAACATGGCAGAAGGGTGATATAGGAAATATGACGGTGTATCTATTATATTTTGGAGATTTGTACATATCCGGAGAGAGAGAGAGAGAGAGAGAGAGAGAGATAATCTTACTAAATGCTCTGGACTCCCCAGAAAAGCCTGAAATCATCACCTCCCCTTGGGGTTTGGTTACTGTCCATCTTTAACCAGGCAGGCCATGCGCCTTTGATGGCAACTCACCTCCATGTCTACCTACTACCTGTTGGCGAATGGCGACTCTGTAGGGGCAACTCCTGTCTGGTTAGGATATTTCTGTAATTTCACCACCTAATATTTGGTTTGCTTTTTCCACTGCCATTTCACTTTGGGACGAGAGCTGCACTACACACAAATCTGGGCCCTGCTTAGGATGCTACAGCATTGAAGTAGTTAGTTCCTCTTTGGCTTTTGGGCTAAGACTCATTAGTTTGCATTTATCAGTTCTTCCCAGAGAACTGGTGAATAATGAGCCATGGTTCAGGTAATGAAATGGTCTCTCTCTTACATCTAATTACATTGTCCTTTATTATTTTTCTCAGCTCCTAATTTTGCCTCCCTTGGAAGCTGGCTTTGTAAACAGTCATGACAATTCAGAGATAAAGAAAAATTGAACTCCTCCTCAGCAATTCTGCAGAAGGCTGGCGATGCTGGCTGCCCATGGGGGTTGCAATGTGTGCATTCTTTGCAGACATAGCCTGGGGAAATACACATCTACCCCAAGGACCCTGCACTGCTTCAGGGTGAATGAGGAGAGGTAGACGAGTCCAGTCCAGGACCTTCCAGCAGACAGACCAAGCCTTTTCCTACATAAACCAGGCTTTATATGTGTTTACATGACATGGCCAGTCCAGTGGCATTTTATTCTAGATTGGAAGTGTATTGTTATTGTCAGAGAAGTAAATGTTAGTTTACTCAGGAGTTTCTGCTCTGAGTTAAACCACTGCCCTGTGCAGATTACCTTTATCCAGGAGTGGCCAAGGCTGGAAGTTTCAGACAAACACAGCCTCCCTTCCTCAAATGTTCCAACGATATTATTTATTTATGTCACGGTAGGATCTAGGAACCCAGTCATAGACCAGGACCTCAGTGTGCTTGGTGCTGTACATGACCAGATCAAAGACAGGCCCTGCTTCCAAAAGCTCACCATCTCAGCCTAAAACAAGAGATACCAGATAGGTAAACACAGATGGGGAAGTACAAACAAATGAGAGAACAGTGGTCAGCAAGCTGGGCAGTGTGGCAAACCCAACTGAGACACCACAGTACACCCAATCAGCCATTCGACGATGCATAGACGGTGGGAAACCATGTCCCCTCCATTCCCTTGGGATACTGTGTGTGCCTTGGTTACTGGATCTGTCTGATGGTCCCTGTTGATCACATAAAGGCTTAACTGGGAAAGTAAACGCATCTTACCCACCTAATGGACTGAAACTGCTCTGTAGACATCTTCGTGTAATAGGACTGCCCAGATAAATACCAAATTTGAAAATGTAGGTGACTTTGCTGGTGTTCTTGGGACAAAGTCCTACCTGGTGTAACAGTTAATTTTACCACGGGATTAATTGGGACCTTTATGAATGTTGATTATTATATATATATATCTGGGCATTCACTAAAAATGAGAAGTTGATCCTATCGCACAGGATCTGGTATAAAGGCTCCTCTGGGGGTGCAGTTTATTGATCTGATTGATAGGACATGACCATGCGTGGGTTAAAATCCTTAGACTTTTTTATATTAAAAGAAGCGTAGTGTGTAAGAGCAGAAAACTGTATGTCTGCACAAAATAGCTCAAAATCTTTTAAAATTAGGTTTCTCCCCTCAAACTATTGACTAATGGACTGAAAAAATTCAGAACACATCTGTTTCTGTAGCCAATGCATTTTTTTCTAAGTTCACCCCCCAAAATCATAGCAGACAACTCTGTTCTAGTCATTGTATTCCTCAGATCTGTCAGGGAAACAGGTGTGCAATAGGTTTAAATGAAACTATTCTACAACCTGAGAATTGAAAACATCTAAATTATTCATCTCAGAACCTATCTGACAGTTGTGTTAGAGATGCCTTTGTTTTACCTATAAGTTCTTGCAGTCTTCAGCTACCTGTGCTATGTATTCCACTTTGCAGTAGTCCAGAAATCAGTTACTGTTTGCAAATCCCAGCAATAGCATTGCCTACAACAGCTCAAATTCTTTGCAGGGGTTGTGTATGTCCTGCGGGCCACGTGGCTGCTCATTAGCCTCTGTGTAACGAGACAAGCTGTACGCAATGACTGTGCATTTCTGCACGCTGGCTGCTTGCCACAGACGCATGTTACGGAGACCATCTCATATTTTATTGCTACTGGATAGTACTCATGAACTTGGGAAAAAGGGGATATCTTGGTGGTTGGCAGAGCGAGGACAACTGATGGCTGAAAAAGAGCTCTGTGTAGTTCAAAAGCTTGTCCCTGTCACCAACAGAAATTGGTCCAAGAAAAAATATTCCTTCCCCCTTGTGTTGCTGTTGCGATTTTTATTCACAGTGGATTGGATGATTAAAAGTCCAAACCTTCCGAGTCAAAGGCTTGTAGAATGGCAAGTTATGGAAGAGTCCATCCATGCCCACTTCATGATTTCATGTTTGTTTACGGATGCCCTGGACCAACTTTTATTCAACTGACTGCATCCCTCCATTAGGAAAATTCATACCTGGATTTTTGTGACCCTTTATAGGCCAGCACATCTTAACAGACTGATGCTGAGCTTCCTATTCCTAAAGACTTCCTGAGTAAATTGGTTCAACTCTGAGGAGAGCTCTTGTGCGCTATGTATTGAAAACGATATCTCAAGTATTCTGTGGGCCAGAGCTGATGCCTGTGATGTTAATGGAGTCTTCCCTTTGTCCTCAGTGTGGTTTGGACCTGGTCCCCCTGGTATAGAGCTGAGAGGACCCAATAAAACAGTTACGAGCTGTGGTCCTGAAATCCATATTCTCCTGACCAAGCTCTTCTCAACAAGGAGCCCCATTGAAGTGAGTGGGATGACTCGTGGGAGGAAGGGTTACAGGACTGGGTCCTAGAGTTAGCTCAGGTGTAGACAACACTTAGGTTGAGTGGTGACTGAGGCACTACCCCTCGTGGGGAAATGAATTGACTACACCCACGGAGGAACCCTCTTCCACCAGCGTAGCAGCCTCATCCCTAACACACAACAGCTGCACCAGTGATGCCACGCCCCCGGGGTGGCTTTCAAAGTAAGGTGTACGGGTGTTCATTTCCATTGTCAATAAAGGAAACCTTTGTGTCGAGGGGTTTCTTAAAGGGAAAAGCATGGATGGACCTGTTTACACAAAGGGAAACTGAGGCACAATCCAGCGAGAGAGCCTTGGATGAGAACTTAAACCAAAATAGACGTCGGACTCTGAAATGGAGGGTTGTATGGGCATCTTCAGTCTTGGGCGTCTCCCCTTGAGTCGGGACGTAATGCTGGTATCCTCAGCTCCAGTGTCTCCCACTGGCTGCCTCTGGCCCAGGCTTTCTGGGGCTCACCCCTCTGGCCAAATCATGGTGTTCAAATCGCTTCCAGGGTCTGATGAATAAATCAAAACAGATTCAAAAAGTCCTGCTGCTTCAGGCGACTCAACCGCTCTCTTTCTACTTGCTTTCCCTCATAGCAGCCTAATCTTTCTCGCAGTGTGTTACCTCTTTATCCTCCCTTTGTCCTGCCCTGCCCTTGGCAAATCTGAGATATTTCTGGTGTGTGGTAAACATCCCAATGTGCCTGGAAGGGTTTGAGGGTCCAGAGTGTACAGCGGGCAGATCGCCTTCTAGAAGAGCTGCTCTGGGCCCCAAAAGCCATGGTGAGCTTCTCTTTCCCCATCCAATGCTCAGTATTTCTAAGGAGTTGGTCAGAGAGCCCTGGAGCTGACATGAAACGGATCATAACTGAGAGCTAAACATTCTGGACCCATTTCTGAGCCTGGAGATTAATGCCGGCAGAGGCCAGGTTCTTTTAAACCATGAATAAAAAATTACGCACGTCTGAAATAAATCTTGGGAAACCGTCCCCTCTGTCTCTAACGCGGGCGGGCGTCATGCTGTTTCGGATTCTGTCATGTCAATTGAAGCAGCTATTGTAGCTATTGCTACCGGCAACTCTTCCAGATGGAGCTCCTGCAAAAAATCAACCTCTGTGGACTACTGGGAGCGTACAAAACAAATCTTAGCTTGCGAAACTGGCATTTTTCATGTTACCGGCAACAAAATTTGGTACGCTCTTAAGGCCAGCAGTAACTGCAGTGTACATGCGAACAGCCACACGGGGTCAGACCAATGGTCCATGTAGCCCAGGATCCTGTCTGACGACACTGGCCAATGCCAGGGGCATGAACAGCGCAGGCGATCCATCATCCTTGTCGTCACAATGGCAGGGAATTACTCTGTGCCACGGCTTTTGTGATACTTCTAAGTGCCACTAAGTCATCAGCCAGGAGGCCGAAGTTAGTAGCAGTGAAAGGTGCCGGATTTTCAATGGGGGAGAATGAAGCCCTCGACCCACAGACCAGCAATAGCACCAGGCAGGGACAGGAGCAGCTTTGGCACGAAGCCTCCCAAGGGTGAGCTGGGAGAAAATGCCTGCAGGGCTTAAGCACTCTAGGGTTCTGCTCCAAGCCGGTTCAGTCCCCCGCCGCTCCCCTAAGACTGCACACGTCACTTGGACGTAGCTGCGTTTCTGCTAGTAACCGGACGGCACGCAGCTGGTTGCTTCGTTGTGCAAGCTATGTGCCTCTCTCTGAGGGGAAGGGTCCTGGCTCAATCCATTCCCTCTTTTTATTTCCATCCATCGCTTAAACTGAGCTATGAGTCGAACTGCAGGTCTAAGGGGCAGCTTCCTGGAAGCTGAGAGATGTGGGGAAGCTTACGTGTCAGTTGGACATTTTAAAATGAGCCATTTAGCATCGTTAGCCGGAATGGTGTCAGTACCAACCTGATTTCCTTCTATGATGAGATGACTGAATTTGTGGATGCGGGAAGAGCCGTTGACGTGATATACCTTGACTTTAGCAAGGCTTTTGATACGGTTTCCCACAGCATTCTCGTTGGCAAGTTAAGGAAGTATGGGTTGGACGAGTGGACCGTAAGGTGGATCAAAAACTGGTTAGATCAACGGGCTCAGCGGGTAGGAATCAATGGCTCAATGTCTGGTTGGCAACCGGTAACGAGTGGAGTGCCCCAGGGGTCGGTCCTGGGGCAGGTCCTATTCAACATCTTCATTAATGATCTTGATGATGGAATAGACTGCATGCTTAGTAAGTTTGCGGATGACACCAAGTTGGGGGGAATGGTAGATACTCTGGAGGGCAGGGACAGGATCCAGAGAGACTTGGACAAATTGGAACACTGGGCTGAAAGAAACCTCATGAGGTTCAACAAAGACAAGTGCAAAGTCCTGCACTTAGGACGGAAAAATCCCATGCACTGCTACAGGCTGGGGACCGATCGGCTAAGTAGCAGCGCTGTAGAAAAGGACCTGGGAGTTATGGTGGACGGGAAGATGAATATGAGCCAACAGTGTGCCCTTGTTGCCAAAAAGGCCAATGGCATATTAGGCTGCATCAGTAGGAGTATTGCCAGCAGATCGAGGGATGTGATAATTCCCCTCTATTTGACACTGGTCAGGCCGCATCTGGAATACTGTGTCCAGTTTTGGGCTCCCCACTACAGAAAGGATGTGGACAAATTAGAAAGAGTCCAGCGGAGGGCAACAAAAATGATTAGGGGGCTGGGGCACATGACTTATGAGGAGAGACTGAAGGAACTAGGCTTATTTAGTCTACAGAAGAGAAGACTGAGGGGAGATTTGATACAACCTTCAACTACTTGAAGGGTTGCTCCAAAGAGGAGGGAGCTAGGCTGTTCTCGAGGGTAACAGAGGACAGAACAAGGAGCAATGGTTTCAAATTACAGCTGGGGAGGTCAAGGTTGGATATTAGGAAAAACTTTCTCACTAGGAGGGTGGTGAAGCATTGGAATGGGCTATCTAGGGAGGTGGTAGAATCTTCATCTTTGGAGATTTTTAAGGCTCGGTTAGACAAAACTCTGGCTGGGATAATTTAGGGGGAGTGGTCCTGCTTTTTAGCAGGGGGTTGGACTAGATGACCTCGTGAGGTCCCTTCCAACCCTATTATTCTATGATTCTATGATTCTATAAAGGAAACCCAGTCCCGAGACCCATGTCACCAGCACTGAGGGCACACTAGTGTAGCTAGACAGGGACCTAGCTCACCGCCGTATTGCGCGTTTAATCAGAATGGGAATGAGAATGCTCCTTTCAGGGAAATCCCCTCGCCGTCCCAATTCAACATGTAGCAAGTCTAATGGCAATAGGGAGCAAAGCCTGACAGAAAAGACGTTTGATTTTCAGTGCATTGTACGGGTAAGCAGCTTTCTTTGCTAACCATTTTCCCACTTGGAATCGTGCTCTCAGAAAACAAACATATTTGAAAGCCAGAGCATTTATGGTGACCAGACATGTTGATTTTAATCCGGATAATCAGGGCTTTTTCTTACACAGGTGCCTAATGCTCCCCCCCGCCGTCCTGATTTTTCGCACTTGCTATCTGGTCACCCCAAGTGCAGGAAACAGACCTATATGCAGAGAATGACCTATCTGAGATCCTCCTTCAGGAAATGCTATTCCTACAAGTGCATTTGGTAGTGTGGCCTAAAACTTATATTCTCATTTAAAATTTTGTAAAAAGAATCCCTCTACCCTCTTGGTGTGTGTGCATTTAGAGAGCAGGTGAGGATAGTTTGATTTTGGGTTAAGTGCTGTTTGTTCAGGGATATGACTGTAGTCTGTGAAGAAGCCTTCTCCTGAAATCGATGTAAAAAAATAAAGGGAGAGCATCTGAGTCCAGTGAGTCAGTGAAAATTACTTTTCACAGCAGTGGACCGGTAACACTCAGCATTAAAAAAGTCGTGGGTCAAAGAGTGGGGTGCAGGGTCAAAGAGACAGCCCCTTGACCCCACTGCTACAGCTCACGACGTGCAGGTGCGTGTGCACATTGTTGTGTTAACTGGCCCCCAGTTGTGAGTTTAGCTGTGAGAAGTACATGGATGTTCATTAGATGCATCAGATCACCCTGTCTGAGGAAAGGTGTGAAAGGAGACAGACTTTACCAGCAGCTGCAGCCTGTCTCAGCTACCCTCTTCTCTTCTCTTCTCTTCTCTTCTCTTCTCTTCTCTTCTCTTCTTCCCAGGATTTGATCCACCTCTTCCTTACACCCTCTATTCCCGAGACCATGTTTGACTAGGGTTGGCCCTCTTGTCCCTATCTGAAATTCCTGATACCGCTGTGGGGGGGTCTAACAATTCTCAGACACAGCTGCGCAGTTGGAAGAGTTTCGGTGCAGCGCGGTTAAGGGGCTCTGGCTAAATAAAGCCTTTACGGTCTGGACAGTGTGTCGCGTGAGATGTATTGCTAAAATCTTCCCCCAAGATCATTCACTAGGGCAAGCTCTTACTACATTTAATCTGGCCTCGTGCTAATTATTACTACCACGAGGCTTCACCAGACTTCAGGCTGTCGCGCTCACTCAAAAGATCTGCAAGGTTCTTTGTATTCTAAAGCAGATAACGTCAGGTTCATTTGCACTATTTAGCTGGCTCCTGACCTCTGTCTCAGACATCAAGAGTTATTTACCTGGTCACTGGTCTTGGGTCAAAAGTCAGATCCTCCAGTTCAAAGCCACATGTCAAAGGCTCACCAAGGGAGACGCGGTCGTCATCGGGAGTAAAGTGCACTTTTCCCAGAAGTTCTTTATTACTGAGCCTAGAGCGGTGGCAACCATCCGGCCATAGGTCTGTGTTTGTCTGACCCCGTCACTGGAGCGAGCGAAGGCCTCTGCCCTCACAGCACCCTGTGGGCTATGAAAACACTCTGTTACCTATTTTAAAAATGAGGAAATGAGGCTCCAAGTTCTCAGCGGGAGTCTGGGGCAGCATTGAAATTGGACCCTACATTTCTCACATCCTACACCACTGCCTTAGCCATAAGATCCTCATTCTTTGCTTTCTGCTGAACGCTGTGGAAATCCTAAGGAGCCAACCGTAACTAGGTTCCAGCCGCTTTTAATATTTAGTTAAAAGAATATTCTTTTAGCCTAAAAGTGACTGGGTACTTGGGAAAAACATGTGCCCACTTTAAAAAGTTGGGTTGTTAAACCAATCCTAATTTAGGAAGAAGATGCACAGTCACCTTTCACATGCAGGTACTTAGCAGAATAGGTGTCATTCACCTTGAACGCTGCAAAATGCATGTGACTGAAAACGAGACAGCTGCCATAACAATGTCAGCCTCATAACGCTGCAATACCCGTTAATAATGCACCCGGGTGAGTGGATAGCCAAGATATTTCTCCAAACACTTCCACGTATAGGGCCAACTTCTGCGTAATTTACTGAATTCCCACCCAGGCAAACGCCCCTGGTGCTCGGAGGGATTTTTGAGCCAGGAGATTGGGACTAACCCGCTAGCCAAGGTGGGAGGGGTTGTGTGTTGTGATGAAGGAGGAGACAGCATCTTGGGAGGGGATGGACAGGCGCTGCGGGGTCGTGGTGCAGCTCTGTGCAGTGGTGTGTGCTGAGTGAAGCTAAATGGTTGTGCTGGGAATGGAGAGAGGCGCAAGTGGGGAATGACTGACATGTCTTCGTATTGGATCGCCCTCTATTGACGACCTTTCATCACCCTTTCATGCAAGATCCATGAGAAGAGAAGCTGGCGGTGAAAGCTTGTGTCCTCAGTGGCTTTCCCCCAGATCTGCACCAGGGTAAAGAAGAGCGGGCCCTGCTCCTCAGTGTGTGTGGTGTAACTGGATGCACACTGGTACTTGCTCCCTCCTTGGTATTCAGGGAAAGGGGTGCCGTGCTTGCTAAACACCAGACTAGAAAGCTGCCCCAGGAGAGAAAAGCCTGGCCTGTTGAGGTAGCACCACCCTGGGATAGAATCAGAAACGTAGGACTGGAAGGGACCTTGAGATGCCATCAAGTTTAAGGAGAGTTAACTCCACCCAGTTCTCCATGCCTTCCTTACGTGCACAGAGCTGGCTGTTGGGATCTTACTGCTCATGGCCAGTGGACCTGAGAGTGAGTGGCCGGGCTGGCAGCTGGGAGTACACAGACGGGGAAGGAAGTGGGTTTATGCCAATTAAATGCCCAGCAACATTTACAGTGGAAGAGGACATTAAAGTCCCACCCCTCCACCCTCGATTTTGCAGCAAATAAATACTGATCACCAGTGGCCAAATTCTTCTTGTAAAATGGTTCCTTTCAAGTTCTTCTAGTTTCTGCTGAAAACAAAGGGGAATTAACCGCAGTACAGAAGATTGCACCAGGCATTAGACATAGTTTGAACCCAGGCTGCATGTGTGAGGGGAAAGATAGCCGTAACACAGCACTTTCACCCCGTGGGTTAGGGGAAAAGTTGCTGCGTAGGGCTGGGAAATATGTGTGGAGTCAGTTTGATTCTCAGTCTTCATTCTTACTTGGTCAGACTCCCACTGAAGTCAATGGAAGCGATGCCTGACTATTGCTTCAAAGCTCAGTACCGGGCTCAGAGTTGGGCCCTTAGCACAGGGGGTAAGTGGTCCGTAGAGCTTTGTACGCGCCCGGCTACATTGCGGTGAAACTCACCCTAGCATAACTGGTGCTAGAGAAACAGTCTGTCAGGCCAAGCAAGTGCCTTTGTGCGTGCTGGAAACATGTGGGCCTTGGGCACTTTTTGAAGGGCTCTTTCTCTACCTGCTAACCCGATTGCTGTACTGGAGCAACTGAGAGCCCTTTGGTGGATAAACCGAGAAGGCTGCAAATCTGCTGTTTCCCCTCTGCCTGAGAGAGACAGAAATGGGGAAAAAATGATCATTTGTCCTTTCTGGATTACAACTGAGAGGGGGCAAAGCAGGAATGTGAGCAGTCAGCTTTCCAGGGAGCCACAAGGATTCATTGTGATGCCTGTGAGCCTGCCAAATGGAGACCCGGAGTCAAGAGAGCCCCACGTCCTCTGCCCCGACTCTGCAGCAAGTTGGGTAGTGCCTGGACATGCTGGGATGGACGTCAGTTTTCTTTGCAGGGGTTACTGTCCAGAAGGTCTAGTCATGTCCAGAGAATCCCGGGCTGTTTCTGCTGGGCAGCACAGGTTAAGGGAAGAGGGGACAAGGAAACAGCAACCCGACTCACTGGTGAGAGATTCACAGCAGCAAGCAGAGTTAGACGCACAACCTGCGTTCAGAACTCGTGTCCCTCTTCCCTGCCCAGATCCTGTCTGCATGAGAGTGTCTGGCTCTGTTTGTGTCCCCAGCCACCCCACCAGGTTTCTTGCTGTGCCTGGTAGACCATAATCGCTTTCCCTGTGTCTGCAGGTCTCATTTACAGCAGGAAGCTCCAACTCCCACTCGTGTTCTGTATGGCTTCGTAATCTGGAAATAGTTCTAATTTGCTTTACTGGATTAGAAGTACATTAAACCAAACACATTGTGCTGTGTCTGGGTGGGTTGTCTGCTTTTTGTCAAGGGGGAAAAACAACGAAGCTGTCATTAGCACAAGTTTTTTCCTTCAATGTCAATAAATTCACGTTTTCCAAAACAGAAAACAGCTCTATAAACAAAGGAGTATTTTTTCCTTCCGGCCAACAGCTGAATAGTTTGAATGATTCAGTTTATTCTTAGCCTCTCTCATTTTTCAGCACCCAACCCCTTAAAGAGCAACCAACACAATCTGTGTTCTGTAGCACCATCCTCCCGCCCTCCCTCCACACACACACGCTTTCATTGTCTTAGGCAATATTCAATTTGACATCATTAAATGGTTTTTTAAACTTTTCCCTTTGGCAAAAGCCTCTTGCCTTTGAATTAGAATTTTCTTCCTGGCTATAAATCAACTTTAGAGCCTCAGATGTATAAACAGAGTAAATAACACAGCATTCCAAATAGGAAATTTATTTTGCATTTTCATTTCATGAATCATTAGAGAGAATATTGTGCAGAAACCAGAAGGGGAAATATCATGCTGATAAAATGACACTCTTTGTGCTTCATTCTGAATTTATAACGGCTTAATAGGGGTAATATTACTAAACACATTCAGGATCCCCCAGATTTGGTTTAGGTTACGACCATGTTTCGGTAATCGCTTCCAATCATGGGCAAACATTACATAACGCTAGCAAAACTAATTTTAATGTGCTCATCTTCCTTTGCAACATGTCAGTTGGGATTCTGCTCTAACATGTCGCTGTGTGAAACTGGCACCCTCTCTGTGGTTAGACTCTTAGCTGTTTTGGGACACACACATTTCTAGTGATGTTCTCCTGTGTGCTCTGCAGCTCCAACATAATGGGCAGGGTTATTTCCTGCCCAGTTGGCTCTTCACAAGCCTTGGTTCCTGGCCTCCAGACTCCCTTGGTTCCAGGCAGCCCCAGGAACTTTGGAAATGTTTCAGAAAGATCAAGTCCATGACCTTTTTCAAACAGAATTTTGTCACGTTTGTAAAAAAACCTGGAACTGCAGAAAATCTGATTGGTTTTAGTTTTTGTCACAGATGCCAGGGTTGATATGGGGAACACTGAGATTCATCATCCGGGGCCAAGTTGGAAGCACAACCTTGGATGAAGCTGTGGCTTCTGGTGGAAACCTGAGCTGAGTGGCTTTGAACCAGGCAAAATGCAAAGGAATCATGAATTTTGCTTTGTATTTTGGGGGTTTATCACAAAATGTATAGCAACTAATCCTAAGAATTGAAACTGCCAGCTGTGTATTTTGCTTCTCTTCAGAAGATTGGCATGTGATAAATCAGCCTGAAATCCAAAATTTTTACTCATCTCTTTGTAAATTAGCTAATGTACGGCCAATAACAAAAAGAGCTGAGCATCATGACACCCACTGAAGTCCAGGGCTAGTAATATATCAGGATAGGTTGTCTCTCTGTCCGCTTGTATTTACTATTATCCAATAATAAAGGCAGCGTCTCCTTCTTAAAGAAGCACATTTAAATCAATTGGTTTTCAAGATAAAATATGTGTGATTGTTCAGGTCTCTTGTAAAGACTTACCCTGAAACGACCAATAACCATTATTTAATGTCTCTTGAGGCAAAGCATCTTTCCCAGTACTGTTTCTATTAACTCAAACTATGATGTCGGTGCTTGATCAATACAGCCATTAGAGAATTGGTTGTTGGTCATGGGGGTTACAGAGTGAAGAAGGGAAATGCCAATTTATTACTATCATTGGTGGCTCCTTGGAGCTACAGAACCCAATATATGTAGCTCTCGTTGGCTCACATGGGAACTAGGCTAGGCCCAGTGTTCAAAGGCAGCAGCACTTGGGTTATCGCCCCTGTGACGCCAACAGTGCATCTTTTAGCAGCTACAGGAAGTAGACCAATTGCTCAAGTTACTGTGACTCAGCCAAACTGCCCGTGGTGCGAATATTTGATGCTTTCAGCTGACATAATCTTAGAACATCTGGCAAGTTCATTTCGATTCGCTGCGTGTTGGCTGGAACGTCGGGGCTAGAGGAGCAATGGCTACTGCTGAGTTGTCTGTTCACTGACGCACTAGAGGTCGAAGTGGACATTTCAGCACAGGACACAATGTTGGGAAGAGTTTTGGAAAGTAAGCCTCTTATCATGAGAATTTTGAGAACCACCAATTTCTGGAGGTATCCACGTACCAGGGAAACGCCGATATTGTTATAGACAAGAAGAAGATTTTGCCACAAAGCAGAGGACTCAAAGAATGTTATTTCTCAAACAGCTAGTCCAGGTGGGTAGAAATGTTTTGTTCTGTGTTCCAACATGTAGAAAAGGGGAAGAGAATTCACAGTAAAATGGCTAGAGACCGACCCATTTCTCTGTCCTCTAGCTAAGCTGGGGAGGTTCTGTACATCTTATGTAGGTACCACAAATTCTTTGAGATAGAGGTAGTATCTGGCAACCCCACTTTCTATAGCATACATGAAAAATGTCTTATTTTCCATTCTAAAAGAGTCCTGCTTCCATCAAAGGAAATATTCCCAGTTCCTGGAAGTAAAGGAGTTAAATAAAAAACCAAGCCAACCAGGAAACAGATGTAGCTATTCAAGCCATAGCAATGAATTCCTAGACAAGAAGCTATTCATGTTAAGGGAGGTGGTCCATTGGAGCTGGGGAGTGGCTGGTGCACTCAGTCCCCTCAACATGTTGCAAAGTAAATTGTCGCCCACCCTCTGTCATATTGACTTTCTGCAGGACACAGTCCAGCTTCTCACAGCAGAGATGTCCCCCCAACTCCCCGAGCAGCAGGAGTGTTAGAAATTGGGAGCCCCATGATCTCAGTGCAGGAAGGCAAAGGGTCAGGTCATGCCAGGGCTTGGTGTCCATGCCAGACAGCAAGCGAAGGCCGTATGTCCAGAAAGATGGCTAGTGCTGAAGGGCAGGAAACTGAGGGAGTGGTGCACTCCTGAGTGGGGATTTCGCCATAGAGGGGTCTGTTGGCTCTGCCATGGCAGGAGGTGGCTGGGGGGAGCTCCTGGGTGCTCCTATAAACCCTGCCTAGTGGCTCCCCTGAGTCACAATAGCTGGTACCTCCACCCCTGCGGCAGCCCATTCAGATCCCGTATACCAACCTGTGCTGCCAGCATTCAGCAGCCTGCCTTGAGCCCTGGGCTGATCTCCCTTGGCTGGCTTCCTGCCCCGGGTGGGGCCCGGCTGCCTGTGCAAAGGGGGACTGGCCCTGCCAGAATTCCCATGGAGCATCAGCCCCAAGAGCCTGGAAGACTGGTAGCCACTGGGGATCCGCGCTGACTCCCTGAGGAAGGTGGATTGCCTGGCCTGCCAGCCCTCCCTGCCCAGCACTGGGCAGTGTGCTCATTGCTAATCCTGCTCCGTTGACAATGACCATGTTAAACAGGGCAGCCCGTGTTCTGCACCCCTGAGCCAGGCCTTTTCCTGGGGCTGGGAGGGTAAAACAGGCTGGTCCCCAAGGCTCGTTAATGGCAGAAACCCAAGCCAGTAGCAGATGCTTGGGACTGGCTTGACCTGTCCCTGTCACTTTACTCTGCGAGAAAGGGAGGCAGGGACTATCCTCAGAATTGTTCAACTTCTCTCAAAACTGGGGTGAAAGAAAGGAAGGCCTGGGCCGGAACAGCGTCAGGTTATTTAACCAGGTCATCTCAGCCGAGAATGATGCTCTTTCTCCTCTGCCCCCTTGTCTGTAGGTAGCTGCAGGGTGTGTTTCATCTAGGCTGTAACTGAGACAACGAGAAACGTGGAGAACTTCAGAAGAGCTGGGGACCTCAGCGGCACACTGCCCTCCCTGCCCCTGCATGTAGAACATTACGTGCTTTGAAATGCCACTTGTTTATTTTCAACCCCACGCAGTGTTGTCTCGGTTCAAGAGGGTTGATTTTCACCCATCTTGTGCCTCATGTTGGTGGTTGGACTAGATGGCCTCCTGAGGTCCAACCCCAATGTAGGCTTTACAGCTCCACACTGCCAGAGCATCCCTTCGTCCACTTATAACTGCACAGGCTAGGAGGCAGCGGGCAATCAGGTGTTTGCTGCTGTGATCAGGCTGGCCTTTCTTGTCCTTTTACAGTGTCCATTTCCAGGCAGGGGCACAGGACTCCCACTGTGACAGGATAGCCGGGGGCCCACTTTGAGAATCTGGAGTGGTGGAAGGTAGCCGAAATAGATGACGACTGTGCGCAAAGCAAGCTCTCATTAGGACACATTTTCAGCCCCGCAATGCACCGCATCTTACCAGAATCTGATGCCTCATCTCTCTTCCATAAGGTGCCGCTGTCAAGTCATGAATAATGCGGCAGATAGTTTGTTAAAGCTAGGTATTTTGAGCTTTTAAAATCAAGATGAAAGAGGATCCCTGGTCAACAAGGGACTCAAGTCAGCACAAACAGCATCCTTTTCCTTTCCCAGAGCTATGGCGGCCACCAGGGGAAGACAGCTAAGGCCTCTGAGGAAGGCAGGTGTGGGTCCTGGACGTTCCTGATGCAAGTTCTGGCCCAGAGCAGAGAGATTCAGCGAGAACCATAGACTAGGAGCAGAGGGAAGCAGGGGGCAGAGATATCACTGAAGTCCTTGTGCTCAGTGTGAAGAGAAACTGGGAAGACCAGATACTCCCAGTAGAGGCTCTGTAGTGCCTAGTGGGGTTCTGCTCCCAGATGAGAGGGAACGGAGGAAGGAGCACAGCGCTGAGTCAGAGGGAAGGGGTTTCTCCTCAGCTCAGCGCACTGAAGACACCGCGGTAAGTAGGCGATGGGCAATCGGAGGGGGGTACACAAGTATTTGCGTATCTCCCGTCAATTGCTGCCAAAATCACGCTGCGGTGTAGACTAGGTTCTGGAGAGGCAGAATTTTTTGCTGGTTTGACCAAAGGGCAAAACGAGTCTAATCCCGCCAGCAAAGAGGGGAAAGCACAGCAGCGGCAGGGCCTGAGACTCCATCAGCACTGGGCAGTTCTGGCGGCTGTTAGCATCCGGCCTGGCACCAGACCAGCCTCTGCTGCAGTTGCAAGCTGCTGTCCTGGGTGTTGCAGCTAACACAGCTACAGCCAAATAAAAGGAAATGAGGAGAATGAATTGAGCTATGTTTCTGACTTCCGAACACCAAACTGGAGGGGAACGGGTGGGAGCCATCTCTTGATAAATCACTTGCTTGAGCTGCATGCAATAACGCTGAAAAATAGCTATAGTTTCAGATCAGCAATTTATTTTGAGGACTTTCTTTCTGCAAACCATAAATCATTTACAGCCTGTTTTCACTGCAAAGCTTTCCCTGGGAGCCGCGTGTGTTATTGATTTCAGTGAAGGGAATTGCTGGGGAGGACAAGACACTTGCCATTTCCCTCTGGGATCAAAGTACAGGCCAAGCCTCCTTTCTCTGCAGTGTGGAGAATGTCACTGTGACCTTGTGGGACATTTTCTATGATGCTGCACTAAAAGTGAAAGAGCCTCATTACCTAAGCGTTAATTGGAGTGCTGCAAGCAGGGTTAGCCCATATCTGCCAGGCTGCAGTGAACAATAAGGCACTTGGGACCCAGTCTTTGGCTATGTCCACACTAGACACTTTTATTTTTTCCCGCAGCACCAGTTTTATTAGAACATCTCAAAATTATTTCTTTGGGAAGTTGTTGTTTTTTAACAAAAAAAGGCTTTAAAATGGAAATGAAATTCCCCCGGCTAAAGACAAAGAGCATTTCTCCCCAAAACTTTTATATTTTTCAGTGAAACAAACCAGAACAAATAAAATCATTTAATTTCAAATAGAACATATTTATTCAACAAGGGGGATGTTGTGGTGGGTGTCTGCTACAGACCGCCAGACCAGAAAGAGGAGGTGGATGAGGCGTTCTATGGACAACTAACAGAAGTTTCCAGATCGTCGCAGGTCCTGGTTCTTATGGGGGACTTCAATTATCCTGATGTCTGCTGGGAAGATAATACAGCAGTGCACAGGCAATCCAGGAAGTTTTTGGAGAATATTGAAGACAACTTCCTAGTACAAATGCTGGAGGAACCAACTAGGGGCCTTGCACCTCTAGACCTATTGCTCACAAACAGAGAAGAATTGATCGGGGAAGTAGAAGTAAATGGCAACCTGGGCAGCAGCGACCATGAGATGGTAGAGTTCAGGATCCTGATCAATGGAAGGAAGGAAAGAAGCAGAACACACACCCTGGACTTCAGAAAAGCAGATTTTGACTCCCTCAGGGAGCTGATGGGCAGGGTCCCATGGGAAGCTGATCTGAAGGGGAAAGGTGTCCAAGACAGCTGGCTGTATTTTAAAGAAACCCTGTTAAAGGCACAGGAAGATAACATTCCGATGTGCAGAAAGAACAGCTAATGTGGACGGCGACCAGCGTGGCTTAGCAGGGAACTCTGCGGGGAGCTGAAACATAAAAGGGAAGCTTACAAGAAGTGGAAGCTTGGACAGATGACAAGGGAGGCGTATAAAGATATTGCTCGGGACTGCAGGGATCAAATCAGAAAGGCCAAAGGACAATTGGAGTTGCGGCTAGCAAGAGATGTGAAGGATAACAGAAAGGGGTTCTATAAGTATATCAGCAACAAGAAAAGGATCAGAGGTGGTGTAGGTCCCTTACTGAATGGGGCAGGCATCCTCGTGGAGGATGATGCGGAAAAGGCTGAAATACTCAATGCTTTTTTGCTTCAGTCTTCACAGGGCGGGCCAGCTCCCAGGCTACTACACGGGGTAACGCGGACTGGAGAGAAGAGTGGCCCTCGGTGATGGAAAGTCAGGTTAGGGAACACTTAATGAAATTGGAGGTGCACAAGTCCATGGGGCCGGATGAACTGCATCCGAGGGTGCTGAGGGAGTTGGGGGAAATGATTGCAGAGCCGCTGGCCATTATCTTTGAGAACTCGTGGCGAACGGGGGTGGTCCCGGAGGATTGGAAAAAGGCAAATATAGTACCTATCTTTAAGAAAGGGAAAAAGGAGGATCTGGGGAACTACAGACCGGTCAGCCTCACCTCAATCCCTGGGAAAATCATGGAGCAGGTCCTCAAGGAATCCATCCTGAAACACTTGGAGGAAAATAGAGTGATCAGGAACAGTCAACATGGATTCACCAAGGGCAAATCGTGCCTGACCAACCTGATTTCCTTCTATGATGAGATGACTGAATTTGTGGATGCGGGAAGAGCCGTTGACGTGATATACCTTGACTTTAACAAGGCTTTTGATACGGTTTCCCACAGCATTCTCGTTGGCAAGTTAAGGAAGTATGGGTTGGACGAGTGGACCATAAGGTGGATCGAAAACTGGTTAGATCAACGGGCTCAGCGGGTAGGAATCAATGGCTCGATGTCTGGTTGGCAACCGGTAACGAGTGGAGTGCCCCAGGGGTCGGTCCTGGGGCCGGTTCTATTCAACATCTTCATTAATGATCTTGAGGATGGAATAGACTGCGTGCTTAGTAAGTTTGCGGATGACACCAAGTTGGGGGGAATGGTAGATACTCTGGAGGGCAGGGACAGGATCCAGAGAGACTTGGACAAATTGGAACACTGGGCCGAAAGAAACCTCATGAGGTTCAACAAAGACAAGTGCAAAGCCCTGCACTTAGGACGGAAAAATCCCATGCACTGCTACAGGCTGGGGACCGATCAGCTAAGTAGCAGCGCTGTAGAAAAGGACCTGGGAGTTATGGTGGACGGGAAGATGAATATGAGCCAACAGTGTGCCCTTGTTGCCAAAAAGGCCAATGGCATATTAGGCTGCATCAGTAGGAGTATTGCCAGCAGACCGAGGGATGTGATAATTCCCCTCTATTCGACACTGGTCAGGCCGCATCTGGAGTACTGTGTCCAGTTTTGGGCTCCCCACTACAGAAAGGATGTGGACAAATTAGAAAGAGTCCAGCGGAGGGCAACAAAAATGATTAGGGGGCTGGGGCACATGACTTATGAGGAGAGACTGAAGGAACTCAGCTTATATAGTCTACAGAAGAGAAGACTGAGGGGAGATTTGATAGCAACCTTCAACTACTTGAAGGGTTGCTCCAAAGAGGAGGGAGCTAGGCTGTTCTCGAGGGTAACAGAGGACAGAACAAGGAGCAATGGTTTCAAATTACAGCTGGGGAGGTCAAGGTTGGATATTAGGAAAAAACTTTCTCACTAGGAGGGTGGTGAAGCATTGGAATGGGCTATCTAGGGAGGTGGTAGAATCTTCATCTTTGGAGATTTTTAAGGCTCGGTTAGACAAAACCCTGGCTGGGATAATTTAGGGGGAGTGGTCCTGCTTTTTAGCAGGGGGTTGGACTAGATGACCTCGTGAGGTCCCTTCCAACCCTATTATTCTATGATTCTATGATTCCTGAATGAAATGAAACCCAACCAACAGTTTTTTAAATGAAGCACTTTTAAATATCACTTTCGGCACTGCCTACTGCAATGATCTTAATGGTTCCTTCTGAGCTGAAAAAAATCTCTGGGTGAAATCCTCACTCCGTTGTCATCAGTAGGAATCTTGCCATGGATGTCAGCAAGGCCTTGGTTTCATCCTCGGCAGCTAAGTTGTGCCAAAAATTGGAAAAATTCCATAAAATTTTTAAACTTTTCAGGTACGTCCACACTGGAGCCTTAGGTCGACTTAAGGACGGTTAAGTCGACCTACAGACCGCCGCGTCCACACTGGGCGCTTATTAGGTCAATTTAAGCGTTTCCTTAAATTGACTTAATAACACCACCTCTTAAGGTCAATCTAAGGCTTACGGTGACCTTATGAAGTTGATGTAAGCTAGGTTAGATGGGGATAGCCCATAAGTCGACCTAATTGGCCTCCAGGCCCCCTCGCAGAGTTCCTGGCCACTCCTCCGTCGACCTAGCTCCTGCCAGTGTGGACGCAGGGCTGTGGAGTCTCTAAATCAACTTAACAAGGTTGACTTTAAGTCGACTTAAAATCGACCTGGGTGAAGTCAACTTAACAGAGCCTCCAGTGTAGACATACCCTCTGTGTTGTTGTTGACAATATAGGGTTGCCTCTTGCCGGTCAGAGCGCTCCTGCCGAATGCAGACTGGCAACCCGGGATTTTAACCATCCTAGGCCATGGTTAGACAGCAGAGTGATTAAAACCCTCTGGTGCCGTGGTGGCCTGTGTACACCAGTGCTTCCATCGTTGCTAGCAGCAGTGGAAAACGTGAAAAAGAATGTCTGGTGTAGCCAAGGCCCTAGAGGTGAGTGGTTAAATCCCTCTGACCTTAAAGGACCGGTTTCCTAGAAAAGAGGAAGACTTTTTCTAAGCTTTTAGTCTTAGACTTTCTTTTTAAAATGTGGCTTTTTACTTCCACTCTTTGAACTCAGGTGATGACTTACTTTGGTAATCTTTTTTAAAGGCCATAGCGCATTCAGAAATTATAGAAGACCTACAGCATTTGATAAAAAGATATTATTAGGGACAGGACGGTTTAAAAAAGAAGGAGGATATTCCAATGTTGTTGTCATAAGTAGATCAGATTCCTTGTGTTGTCAAAATCACCACCACTGGGCATATGTAAAAGTACCAATTTTAACCTCCCCTTGTTTTATCAGTCACCACTGATACATTTAAATAGCAAGTGTTCTTTCCCTAATATTATAGCAGGGCTACTTGACTGTGAATGAAACGTGTGGGTGTGCTGCTGCGACTGTCTAAAAATAATCCAAACCTATTCTGAAGCTGTAGGTTTTTTGGCAACAGGGGGCCTCAAGGCAGGGATGGGAAATCGGGAGGTTAAAAACAGGTGGCCTGAAGCCTATGACCAAAATGAATTGAGCAAACAATGGTGGGAGGATGCACACTGGAACCAAACAAAAACAACTTCCGCGGGTTTCTGCTTCTGGGTCTTTCACTGATGAAAGTCCTACTGTTTCTCCTATCAGTTCACATGCCTTTGTAGCAAAGGCGATATTCTTTTTCTGCTACTCAGAGGCTGCAAATGCTGCCAGTTGGGTGAAGCAAGGAAATATGTCTTCCATAACTTCTTTCATTGTGAACAGTCAAAAGCACCCCAGGGTGCCAAAGCAAGAGAAGCTAACAAGTGGGGTATTTATTCCTGGCAAAATTTTATTGTGCAAATAATTTTCACCATTTATATTCAAAGGCTGCTAAAAGAGATGAGATGCTGCTGAGGACGAACAGCGAAAAGAAGGCTAAATGGAGGGCTGAAAAGGAAGCCGAACTAGAGGCAGCTGCAGTTAAAGCTCAGTGATCAAGAACGGATTTATTTTAGCAGTGAGCGATAAATGATTTGTACAAGTGGCACATATAACGTTGTTCAGCTAACTCTTTGTAGCTTCTTGTCTACAACGCTGTCATAGCAACGATTAAGAACAATGTTTACTTATGAATTCTGAAACCCAGTGGAAATTCCAACAGTCTCCATTTGCAGCCTTCTACTGGCCTTTGATAATTAAAGACCACGAGACGTTCAAATACTGTGGTTAAGGGTAAGTGAAAACGTTTTCCCGCCCTGTGAGAATTTTTGAGATTTTGAAAAATGTTCCCACCCCAAATCAGGAAGAAGAGTTGAAATCTCAAAAATTTTGGAGAAATAAAAACAAAGTCATAATACTTTGGAGGCAATCCAAGTGGGTTTTACTTCCATTTTGACCTTTTCTTCTTTTTTTAGAAACTTTTTTAGTCTAAGTTTACTAAAATTTTGAAATGAAAAGTCACTTTGACTCAAAACTCCCAACACTTTCCGGATAGAATCTGTCAAAATGGGACATTCGGACAACTTCCATGCTTCTTTCTAACAGTCTTTTGAGTTGGGAGATTCATCAAAATCAACACTGTTTTGGCACAAAAATGGTTGATTGAAGAATTCACAACTAGTTCTAACTGTGTGGGGGACATCTACATTTCTTGGATAGAAAATGTTCTCCTGGAATTTCTACCCCCTTTCTAAATACTGACAGGCTCTCAGTCTTTGCAAGAACAAAAGCGTGTAGTGCTAAATCAGAGCAAGCCAAATGTACCATATTCTTGCAACTTGCTTTAAGCAGCAGGGGAGAAAGCATGGTAGAAGTGACCTACAGGACCATATCTGCTGGAAGGAATCCTTGGTAAGCTGTATTTTAAAAATCACTTATGCACAAATCCTGCCTTCAGCCCCCCTCCCTCCCCAAAACCCCAAACTATGCTTGCCTTTCACGAGCAGTAGAAGAAGCACACTTCTATTGCAGAGAGGAGCAGCAAATTATGGAACAGCCAAGCAGAGAAGTGTCCACGCTGCCTCTTGACCTGTTCTCCATGAGGAAGAATGGGGTGTAGCATAGCCCTGGGTTGGGGTGATCCATGGAAGAAGCTGGGCCATGGCCAATCGATCTAATAGTGGGGGGAAAACAGTCCAAAATCTCAAAGGAGCTGAGGCCAGAGAAGATGCATTTGCCTTGGAGTAGCTGTGCTGGTGCCTGGGTGATTGGGTCCCTGCAGAGTGACCTTTATCTCCCGATACATGTTCTAAGGCAGAGAAGCGCAGCCATGGCAAAGTGGTTTGCCTGTTTGCACTGCACCGTGAGTTTTGTTTTTTGTTTTTTTAATTCTGGTCAGGGCCTAAAGTTAAAGTTCCCAACTGTTTGGTTAGTTTTGATTTTAGTCAAAATAAATTATTAATAAATTATTTGCTAAACCTAGATGTTTCTGGTCATCATAGTTCATTAATTCATAATAAAACAGCTGTCCAATTCCACCTAAAATAAATACATCTTTTCACAAGTGCATTTAAAGTGTCACTAAAGCCTCTTGGATGAGGACTAACTGACGGGAGAAGATCCTAATGAAATATTGAAAATTACATTTCCAGTGGAGTGATTACACTTTCAGACATGAAAACGCACCAGTTCGGACATGTGGGGTAACGACTTGAAGCATCATGCATCATTCATAGTATTTTGGGCTTCCAGAGAGTTGTACATTGCATGAGGTGAAAAAGGATATGGAAGGAAAAAAGTACATTGTCTTATTCATAAAAAATGCACGTTAACCACAGCAACCAGTGTATAACACAGAGCACACACTATACCCAACCCACGTCTAATAGAACATCATCCATGTCCGTGGTCTGACACCAGAAAGGCATTTGGCTCCCCACTATGGTTAAATTCATTACTAGTATTGAATTGTTTTCATTAGAGTCACACTTAGCAGCTCCCAGTCAAACCGCAGGGTCTCGCTGTGCCAGGAGCCATGTACACATAACAGGAGCTCACAGTAGATGGCCTCTAGCTCTGTGATCATTTTGAGATCCATGCTCCTGAAAGGGATCCTTCCAAACTCTCACAGACCCCAGGATATCAAGGATAATGGAGTGGTGGTTGGTGGGGACAGGTCCCACAAGGGCCCTGGAGGGAAACAGCCTGTAGCTGCATCAACGTTTGGTGTCTCTCCTCCGTGCGGTGGAGTGTTGCCAAGGACATCCCTCGCAGTTGCAGACCCAATGGAGCTGGGCTGTGCAGAAGCCAGTGACAGGGCTGGGCAGGGGCATCGAGTCAGCGCTGAGGGGAGGCATGGGGCTTTTGTGTGAGTGATTATGGCCCTGTAGGGATCCTGGCAGTGGAGGAGGTTTGGGGACAGAACAGCCCGTCCTGCTGTATGGGAAACACAAGGTTTTCTGGGTAGGTCTACATGGGGATCAAAAACCCACAGCTGGCCTGGGTCACTTGACTGGGGCTCTGGGATTGAAAAATTGTTGTGTAGCTGCGGCTGTGACGTGGAGCTTTTATCCCTCTTTGCAGGGTAGGTGTTGAGAGCTTTGTGAAGGGAACTGGGCTGAGTTTTCATCTCTCTGCGGCACCTCCCAGGCAGGGTTTTTCAGTGCTGACTGGGGCTGGCCTAAGCACCTCTGGATCTAGCTCTCCATGTGCTTGGGTACAGATGAGACGTGTGCCTGTGTCTCCATCTGTCCTCATACACAGGCCGATTTGCTACGTGATGCTGATTCTTGTGCGTAATATGAATGCATCGGTTCTGCTTAATCTAGTCATAGAAGGAGGGATGTGCTCCCTCTCTGCTGATGTCCAAGTAATTGGCAAATCCTTCGTTGAAACAAGTTGTACAGCATGTTCAGACTTCCACCGCATGTACCAACTGCCCTAGCTGGTAGTTCAGAACCATGACATTTATCAGAACTATAACTCTCCTTGTGCATATTTTTTATGTATTACAATTCCTAGGAGTAAATCAGAGGCCATCATAAATGTACATATAAGAGCTAGCAAATGAATGTTACTCCACCCACCAACAGCTCTTCATCTCTCTAACTGAGGAAGGAAATAGCATGGGGGTCCTTGGGGTGAACTAATAAGAAATATTCCTAAATAGACAATGGCTCTGTTGACTAATACACGAAGCTCTTGGAGTACGAGAATCAGTTTTTTTAAAAAAAAGGACATTTAGGGCCCCATTCCAAAGGGGGAGCCGTGTTAGTCTCTTGTAGAAAAACAACAGAGTCCTGTGGCACTTTTAAAGACTAACAGATTTATTTATCGCATGAGGTTCCATGGGAGAAACTCCCACTTCAAAGCATCTGAGGAAGTGGGATTTTCTCCCACGAAAGCTCAGGCGATAAATAAATCTGTTAGTCTTTAAAAGTGCCACAGGACTCTTGTTTTTTTGGTGGCAC
The DNA here is from genome assembly GCA_007922175.1 of Pelusios castaneus. Classification (NCBI taxonomy): domain Eukaryota; kingdom Metazoa; phylum Chordata; order Testudines; family Pelomedusidae; genus Pelusios; species Pelusios castaneus. The sequence goes on from ML685771.1 coordinate 2,488,401, forward strand.
GTTGTAATCTTACTGTAGTAATTACAGATGCCACTAGAGGACATTATAGTGCTGACTGCTCAGCCAATCTAGGATGGAAACGCTACACCTTGAAATAGGTTTCTTTCAAGTCCTTTGAAATCCCCTGATGAAAAGTCTCTAATTAATGCAGCACCCGGCATGTATAACTAGCAAACCCTTCCCATTTCTGGTTTTTCTCTCTATATTGTTTAACCATCATCCTATAAACCCCCCAGCCATTTCTAAAGGCAGTGTAGGAGTTGTTCTTCAGTAGGAGTTATTATTAGCTTTTTAAGCATTTGCCATCTATGTCATCAGTCTCTCTCTCTCTCTCTCTCTCTCTCTCTCTCTCGGGATGAAAGGAGGAATAGGCTGGTCTTGTAGCTAAAGCAGAAAATTAGTGAGATCTTGGTTTTGTTTCAGGGCCTCTCTTGGCAAGTCTCATCTCCACACCTTTGTTTCCCCTTCTATCAAATAGGGCTGAGAATACTTCCTGCTTTGTAGGCGTTTGGAGGGTTAATGCGTTCCTGTTTGGAATGGGACATACAGTGGCTATGCAAAATAAAACAATGAATATCGAGGAGGGTTTTTCAAACACGCTTGGTATTGGGTTAACTACGCTCCCATGGAAGTCAACAATATAATTCCACTGACTTCTGCGTGCGCAGATTTAGGATAACAAGAAGCACGGTGTTGCTAGGTTAATTTTCATGGAATAAGTAGGCGCTGAGAGCCAGAAGTCTCAACACTTTCACTGTACAATCCTAATCCTTTAAGCGTGAGTAAGCAAACATCCCCCCTCCCCCCTGGGACAGTTTTTAGATGGTATTAAAGATGGTGAGAACTGTCCTTTTTGGGGGGTGGGGCTGAAAAAGGTGGTTGAGAAGAGCTATTGCTGTTGAAATCTAAACCTGCTTCCTTTAACACACACACACCCCCAAGAGAAGAGAACATCAGAGACAGAAAATGCAGCTTCGCTCTAGTGTTGACTCTCACTTGTTGAGGAATGCAGGCCCAGCCCTCAGTGGTATCAGCCACTCTGAGTCCTGGCAAACTTATGTCAGCGTTGAGTTGCTTTCAGCTGCCTCTCTGGTCATGATAACACATCTCCGTTGCAAAAGATGCCACCTTGGCCAGCTAAGTTTGGCAGGAAAAAGAAAAAGAATAGAGAAAAAATAAGGTGGGAAGGAAAATGAGACGAGGAAGGGGGTGACAGAAGGAACCCCAGTCTCACATTCCAGGAGCTGTTCAGGATTGAAGCCAGTGGAGGTGGCAATGTCATCTCGTTCTCTGTCTTTGGCTCAGTTTGGTGAGGACATCCTTTATGATCAGGGCCATGAAGCCCAGCTGTGTTATGATGGCCCAAGAGCCCAGCCATGGAGTCCCCGTGTGGCACTCATGATAGTGAAACTCACTCTTTTCAACCCACCTGTCCCACCAAGTCTCAGGACTCCGCAAGAGGCTGATGGGTGGAATAGTCTATACCTTTATCATCTGGTTCACCCCATTTCTGATATAGCAATTTGCTCCATTAGCCAAATGGTTTTTGTTTTGACTTAATCCTGTGATTTTGGCTTTCCTTTGTACCTTTTCCTATCAACATTCATTGTTAGAGGGAGTTGAAATTTTATGAGCTGTCACCCAGTTTCCATTAAAGGAGCTAACAGCTGGCAGACCTGCAGCACCCCAGCTATTTCAACACTATTCCGACTTCTGCTGCTGGCAGTTTATGCGCCTTGCAGGGTTCATACAGACCCTGGCTCGCTAGTGCCTGCTGCACATCTTCCTACGCCAGCGTTGCTGGGTTAGAGCCTGTGTTTTGGAGGTTTTCCGTTTGATGACATGGGGCTGAGCATGAGGAAGGTGATGAGGAGGGAAGTTTGGGAAGTCCTTCTCTAAGCTGTCCAACAGGCGTCACTTCCTCGTGAAGCTTTGATAAGATGGCTTTTCCAGGCTTCAACTTTTGTGGCATCAGGCTCCATTCATAAAAAAGCTTTAGCCTCTACAGGATCAGCACAAATATACGTCTTTAAGGTCTTGTAGCCAGAAGGAGAGGATACAACCCACAGGTATCTACAGCTCCATCAGAAAATGATGCTATATATATATATATATGCTGACTATAGCTTAACACAAAATATTGCGTTCTTTTACGGCTCCTGCTGCCCACTGTAATCTGGAAGTTTCCTTGGGCTGCCTTTTTGTTGATTTCACATGACATAAAGCATTCATCCCTCCTACCATGTGCTCCCTTGAGGACAGTGATAGCATTATACCTTCCCACTGAACATACAATGTATTATTGATTTCAACGGTTGCTAGACACCTAACTTGCTTAGGTGTATTTACTCAGCTATCTACCTCTTGAGGTGCCTAAATCTCTTTGTAAACCTGTCCTAAAGTCATTCCACCATGCTACAGAGCCGAGCCAAGCCAAGTGATGAATGACTTGAATGACTTGATGAACACTCATTCAAGGAACTGAAGTAACTTCACAGCAATTTCCCTTGACAAACCAGTCTGATGCCCACTGACGCCTGGTGTGGTCTGGCCTGATTCAGCAGCCAGATCTGGATTAGGCCATGCCCAGCATGTCAGGGGAGTCAAACACTTCGCAAGGGAACCAGAAAATATTTGTTGGCTGGCTCTTTGTGGGACTTGGACACCCAATATCTGCAGTTTAATTGGTTTGGCCAACTCCATCTCTGGTCTGGGCCCTCTCCTGGCTCATCTCTGAGTAGTTAGCACACAGCAAGCTGGGCTGTAAATCTGCCTCACACGGGCCAGCCATGCCCTGTCTGTGTGGACTCTGCTACCTACAACCACTAACGGTGTCCTAGCATGCTTTGATCTACTCCTGTTTCAAAGCAGCTAGAGCAAAGCACATTGTGAAGTTAGTATTGTATCACAACAGGGCGTACATGGACAATTAGAGCACAGCAGGCTAGTGCCAGGTAGATAGGCATCCTCATGGGCTAATTGTCTGTCTAGACAAGCCCTAAGAAAAAAGCCTGGGCCCTCCCATAAAGACAAAGATCTAAGGGGAAATTATAGGGTCAGACGCTGACTTGCCTCGCATGTGGAGTAGCACCTTCCTCAGTGAATGGTGACTTTGACTTGGATTCTAAGGCCCAGAGCCTCTGAGATTAACTCCCATGGATTGCATCTCCCTGTTCATTGAACAATGGGGTCCTGGACAAAGCCTGGGTCTTCAGGGAGATGCAAATAATAATAAATGGGCTCACACATGAACGTACATTCTATTCAACATGAGGAAGGGTATGAGAATCTGGCCCAGGATGATAAGAATAGAAGAATAGGATTTATAGATCACAGCTGTGATAAATCTCATTCATATAGATTAGGAGTAATTTTGAGACTTTATCTATAACCAGCTGAAGGCAGAAATGGCCCTGTAAATTAGTCATACAATAAATACAGTCATTTGCTGTAGTTCCACAATACAGATTACCTAAATATAACTCACCTTGTGTACTGTGATTTGCACTCAACATTATCCCCAACGCACAATTCTCTATCGGCTATTTTATCAGTGTCTAAAATTGGTGCTGCAACAAATTTTATAACAGTGATTCTGAGGGCATTCCATTAGGGCTCTCAGGCTGTCATCACCACAGTGCTGTTCCCAAGGAAATGAAACCATAGACAACTATTTGAAATTACGTTAATGGGCTAGTACAAAGGTTCAAAGCCAGGAAATAGTGTATAGTACCACAGTTCATATTCTGTGTATGCAAGAATCTCCAGTCAGAAGGTGATTTTATGTCAAATGACCTTTAATAACAAAGCAAAACAGGCTGAGTTAAGGATGGCTTATGTTAGATTCCTAAATGTAATCGGGAGTTACAGTTTAGCAATTTTATTTCTTCTGGTTGTGGCTAGATTGCTAATCTGAAATCAAGAAATGCATAGAAGTTTAAGAGTTGTCCAGTGAAACAGCTACAGTGTATTTTGGGCAAGAAGATGTCAGCCAGTGTTAGTTTTCCCTCCAGCAGCTCCTTTCTAGCTGTCAGTGTTTGTGACGAGGCTCTATTAAAAACAAGATTTTTACTTCTTTCTTACGGCCTTTTCGGATTGTCCAAGAGAAATTCCCACCTTAGGGAAAGTGGCCTCAGTGGCGTTCCTCTGGATTGACAGCAGGAATGTTATGTCAGAGTGCTGGGGGGGTAGGGGGAGAAAAGAATCAGGTGACAAATTGAGCTCCCCAGCTTTGAGAAAACTCCTAGGGACAAATGGACTTTGCACCCAGGTTCCAAAGTGACACACCCTCTGCTCTTCTTAGTCATGGCCAAATCCCCAGCCCTTCCCAGACTCTTCCAAGGGTCACACAACCAGATGTTGCCCCCAGTGCTTAATATGTAATGAAAAAGGTGATAAATAAATTAGTTAGTCTTTAAAAGTGCCCCAGAACTCCTTGTTTATATAGGAGTCAGTGTACAAAAAGAAGGCTTAGCCTTCCCAGCTGATGAGCCCTCTCAATAACATCCACAGAGATGTTATTTCATATATATCACTTGTCATCTCTAGAGATGTTACCAAAGGGTGCTCAGTTCTTTTCAGTGCTGGCCTCCATGTCTGTAAGATGCTCAGTTTGCTGGGCTCTGAGGCTTTGGCTATTTTGTTTGGTTGTATTCTTTTTTGGAGGGAAGGGCCTCACTCTTCCTCCGTTGCTCTTTTCTATAGAGGCGGGGACGATGACATTTCATAGGGACACATCCAAAAGTTGGTGCTGAAGTGACACTATCGTAACTCAGCTGCATGTTGTTAATCACCTACAGTAGTTCAGGTCTCTGCTAACAGCCGTACTTGTAAGTTTTACTGACGTACTCGTGTTCCAACTCATAGAGCACCATCACAGAAGGGAGCCTTCCTGCGTGGTATAAAATAGTATGTTTTAAAGCCACTGCAGGGCTGGTTAAAGCTGGTTTCATGGGACACAAGGCAGTTTTATTGCAGATGTCCACTAGGAAAGTCTGGGTCTTGCAGCAGGAGGTTGTGCAAGTAAATAACAAGCTCCTTTGGGGGACAAGCTATGGAGAAAAGCGAGTTTCCTTGTGAATCGTGCTGGCAGGAAATGCAAAGTGAGGTGTTGTTTGTGCCTGAGAGGCCCGAGAGGCCTTGCCAGGGCGACTCAAGGGAACAACACGCTTGTTCCCTGTAGGGCTACTGTAGGGCTAAAGCTGAAGATTTTGTGACGGACAGGTAGTGCAGTGGCATTCACAACCTCTCCCCCCGGTGAGTGACTCGACCGTGAACTGATGCTGGGCTTCATGCCCAAAGCACCAGCTGGAGCCGGTCTCCTGTGGGAACCGGCTGGGGCCAGATATAAGGTGTTTCGCTTTTTTGGTTGTTTTGCAAGGCTTGGCTGTGATGTACTCCTTATCTGTTCCTTCAAGTTATCTCAGCCTTGAGCCTGAGTGTGTGAAGGGAAGGTGGACTTGATCACTCCGCCTCCTCCTGAAATGCTGTATGTTAGCTTAGTCCCTGAGAACCTGCAGACTTCACCATAGGACCATGGACCAGGATGCCTTGGAAACCTCCTCGGGGTTGTCCGCAGTCACCAGGGGTCCCCAGCTGCTGAAGGGACGTAAGCTCTCACCACTTATTATTTTGCTTTGCTTGCTCGGGATTATTTACCCTGCCATTCAATAAAAATCATCCATCTTTTCAATGGTGTTTGACTGCATCTGGTAAATCCACATAAACCTACCCCTTGAGGCACAGTTTGGGGGAACACCCACAGTAGATCTTTCCTATTCTGGGGAGCCTCGTTAGGGTAAGAGGTGAATAAACAGTTCTCCATATCACCCTAGTGCTCCACAGCTTTCCAGAAGCTTGATCACTGAGGCCATGTCTACACTACAGACCGTAGAGTAACACTACTAATGGCTGCGGCAGCTGTGCCTCTGGAAGGTCCCCAGTGTGGCTGCTCTATGCCTTTGGGAGAGTGCTGTCCCGTCAGCATAACTGAGCCGTCCCCAATGAGTGGCAGTAGCTATGTCAGAAGGGATGCTCTCGTACCAACACAGCGCTGTCCACGCCAGCACTTCTCTTGGTACAACTTTAGTCACTCCGTACATCTAGTGGTCACGGTGCATTATGGGCTGTGTGGTTCAGGCCCGTCAGGCGAGATATGTTTTTATCAGTTTTTATTAGTGTTGTCTCCGGCGCCGATATCAGCTTGGCTCCGTGCGTGCATGCGTGGGTGAAGCTCTGAAGGTGTGCTCTCTTAGGATTACCCCTGGCTCAGATCTCTAAGTGGGGACTCTGTTAGCCCAGTGATTTAGAGCCTGGCTTGGATCTTTAAGCAGGGACTGAGTTAGCCTGATGATCCTAAGCCGAGGTGCTCCTTTGATGAACACTCTCGGTTACCTTTAGCTTAAATTTTTAGTGAGAACTCGGTTAGCTTAGTTATTTGGAGCCCAGGCATACCCTCTATGCAAGAGGTAAACTGAGTCAGCACTCACGATCGAAGAAACCAACACGACCACGGATCTTTGTAGAAACGAAGGCGCCAGGCTAGGCTTTATTACAACGTAGCACAATGGCAAGTTTTATGATTAAATGGACAATAACCAATTTATTAAATTGCTGTGTAAGGACTTAATGTTGGTACTTAGACAAAAGTTTTCCAATGAAAGTGCAACTGTAGACATAGTTATTTAAAGATTCTTGACTTAAGCCATGGGTGCAACACACACAGTATTTGGTGACAAATCAACATTAGTCTCTTACAAAAAATCTGATTCTGCTTTCTCTTGCACTAGCTTAATTCTACTGACCTCTGACTCTCACAGCTGTGAGAGAAGAACGAGGCTCCTCCTATCTTGATTTCTTCCTTTATAGACTGCTAACTCACCAGCTGGATGACGCAATCTCTGGAGAGTTAACTTAGTCCAGCTATTACCTCAGTGACTATAATTTTAACAGATTGCAGGATGATTTTAACTCAGGGTGATGCTAAAGGCAGGTCTACATAATGATTGAAACAAAAGCTACAACATCTCCTACATTGCAAGCAGAATAGGAAAATTATTCATGCTAGATTTTATATTAAAGTACTTGTAACAATGGAGAAATTCAGTGCAGGCCCTACAACCATTGCCTACTGCAGAAAATTTTCCCTCCAGACATTTCATCAGTGCTAAAAAGCAGATCTATACAGCTCTTGTGCTGATACCATGGCATATTTTAGTGAGAGCTCTAAATTAGGGTCTTGTCAGCTTTCTTCCCGTCCTTTGACTTCCCGTGATACTTGTTTCTTAAGCTTTAAATAGTTCCATAGTACTGGGTTCTATATTTTTCTATCTGCTGAAAAACCATTAAATCTAGATTTAACTTCATGAACACTCGTTCACTAGTTTTTATTAAGGCTGTGGGTTTGAAAACTCAAAGCTGTCGGCTGTAAATGCAGGGAAACTCTTGAGGCTGCACTCGGGTTGCATAATAAGAAATTTCACATCAACATAGCAGTGAAAAGCTCTTGAAAGGTAGTGCATGCAGTATTTTGTTTGTTAATGTACTGGTTCAGTAGAAGTGTGAAAGCTGTCAGCTGGGGAAGCAGAAAATGGGAGACTTGTTTGTATTCACAGCATACTCCTCTATCTGTTCATTCTTGCTTCAAACGAGCTAGCTCAGGATCCATCCATTTGGCTCTTTTCACCTCTCCTAATACTGCACAGGAAATAACAATCACTCATCTTGCTTAGATCTACTCCCACTCCTGACTAATCTTGGGTTTTTCTGTGGTTCACTTGTGACACCATATTCCAGTAGCTCCCAGTTGGGCTTTAGGGGGAATAACCAATTAAAATTCCATAATCTCCAACTGACATTGCTGTGGCTGGTGTGAGATGGCCACATGAGAAGAGCATGGTGATTCTTCACTGGCTTTGTAGCCACCAGATCCTGGTGTTGATCTTTGCTGGCTTGGGTGCCCCCAGGCTGCTGTAACATTCTGGCCGTTCCCACGGGGCAGTTACAGCAGTCAGGGATTGCAAAGACACAGGGGATGCCCTACATAGAGCTGCCAGGTGTCCAGTCAAAAAGGGGACCTGGCAGAGTGCTGGCCAGACACTAGACATCCGGTTACTACGCCACCGCGGTGTGGGAAGAACGAGCCTGGAGGCACATTCAGCAACAGTTCCATCAGAGAGAGGGATCGACAGCTCCCCATCCTGCCCTGAGAGTGTCTCCCTCCCCTGCCCTGGCCCAGTCACCCCCACCACCTCTAGAGCCTGCTCAGCTGGCAGGGGTGGGAGATGGAGAGAGGTCCGTGATTCCGGGGGAAGGAAGAGGGGTGGGGGTGTGGCCTCAGAGTGAGGGCGGGGCCTCAGAGGAAGGGGTGAAGCAGGGCAGGGCTTTGGGAGGGGAAGAGGCGGAGCAGGGGCTGGGGATATTTTGACATTCAATGTCCATCTTCCACAAATTGGAAAGATGGCCATCCTGCCTAGACGTGCCCTGAGTGGGTGACGGAATTCATTCCACTGCTGCTTTCTACCACCTAAAGGCATCCAAATTCAGGAAAGCCCTCTCCAGGGGCGGCTCACTCTGTTTAACCACTGCCGTGTGCCAGCCTGGTAAAGCAAAGGCACCGTCTGTTTGTGCTCTAGCTCATCACCATCACATCTAAGTGCCATCCACATCCAATAACAGCAGTGGCGTTCCAGTGGGGATCACGGCATTTCTAGAAGTCTCTGGAGTCGCAAAGCTGCTAGAGGGGATGGGCTGAGTTTTTGGCAAAGTGGGAGAGGTCTGAGATTAGAAGGGGGGCATTCTATTTGGGGTTCAATACACTAATTACATCAAAAATTAGGAGCCAGGCTTGAACTGGCATGGGGCGCTGAGAAAGCCAACGGAAGGCCTGATGTGCTCACAGCAGACTGAGCCATTCACAAGGCATCAGCCACAGTCTGTGTGAGCTGGAACCAGTGCATCGCCGTCACATCCAGATTCTCTACCATTCCTAGCCAGGAGGTGGCCCTGCCTGGCCCTCTGGGCCCAGGTCCTTGCCCCAGAGGAAGGGACAAAGTTTCCTAGTGAGCTGGAGGTGGAAGAAAGCAGAAACTGATAGTACCTGCTCAGCCAAGCTTAGCAGGAGTCAGGCCGGTCTCTGAGGCTTCACACAGCTCTGATGGACGGTGGCGGGGTGCCTCTGATGGAAGGCAGAGGCAATATGTTGGCCAGCTCTTCAAAGCGCTTCCCCTTTCTAGCATGACTTTGGTCTTGCCTGAAGCTGGTCTGGTATCTACATTGTTGTCTCAGAGTCTCTTATTTGTCTCCTACGTTTGCCAACTTGACACCTGTTGGATGCAAATGTGCAGCTCTCGGAGTCACGTAAGTATTCCTTAACATCTAAAATCGCGTATGCAGGGCCAGGCTGAGCCTTCGTGTACCGATATAAGCTAACTTTAACGCTACAAAATGACACACGTGGAAGCACCAGACTCACTGCAGCTCTTAGAGGCTGCGTCTACACTTGATAATTTAAGTCAACTGAGCATGTCCACATTCAAAAATTAAGTCGACTTAGAGGGGACCCTGCCAAATCGACCAAGAGCATCCACACTGGACACCTAGGTCGACTTGTAGGAGCTAGGTGGACTCGGCGTACTGACTAATTGCCTCTGCCAATAGATGGGGAGTGAGAGAAGCAGGGTGGCCTCCCGCTGACCCAGAGGGGGAGGAGTACTGGGACTCTTTCTAGGCCACAGTTGGAAGCCTACAGCCACAGAGCTGGGAATGATCAGATCCGGTGCTCAGTCTGTGTTTGTGCAGCGCCAAGCGCAATGGGCACGGTTCCACTGCTGGGGGTCCTGGGTGCTATGGTGATACAGGTAGTAAATGAAAATACTGTCTCCTGGGTCATCTCTACAAAAATAAGGGTGACTGCTGGGATCCAGGCCCACCTGTACATAAAGTGTCAGTCAATTAAGTGTAAAAAGACATTGCTTCCATCCCCTCTCTTCTGTTGTTTGGAAAATAAAAGCAAACCACAGCAAGAGAAACCAGCAGATTTCCTAGATCTGAGAATTTGGGGCAGTAGAACACTAAAAGTAGCTGTGTAGACATGGAAGAGAAACTTCACCAACATGTATCGGTAAAAAACCCCAAACCTTTCTGCTGCACAGTGTGTGATCACGCTCTTGTGTGCGTGTATATGCAGGTGGGTGGGTGTGTGTCTCCTTTGAGGAAAGCTTGCCACAAGTGATGTGGTTAAAGAGATATTATCAGGAGAGCGATAACCGGTTTTAAGTCATTATCCAAACAGTTTAATTTGATGTTGCTCTATAAATAAACTTAGATTATTTGCATGCACATTTTGTTGAGGGAGATAAAAACTATAATTCCTAGCAACAACATAATGATGTTATGATGACAGTAACCAAAATTATGTCTGCCATTCAATGTTTAACTGCTCAGTCATTTAAAAGAAATAAAAACGTCATCACATACCCAGTAAAAACACAATGAAACAGGTCGGCCATCTAGCTCCAATCTACTTCCTAAAGGAGCAGCTGAAAGACAAAACGACAAAACTTAGGGGCTGTATATCTTACTGTCACATTGCTGGTGACTTCACTGGGCTCTGGATCCGCTCCTTACATCTTCGTAGGGCTCGGTAGGATCTGTTACATTTGATTTGCCTGTCTTCCTGCTTCTCTAACCGGCTTTCTCTGGCAGTATCGCATGCTGGAAATGAAGTTTTGTATTTCAGCCTGGTAAAGTTTCCCTTTTCAAACAGATTTCATGTTCTAAGGCAATACTCAGATCTGATAACCCATTACTGTAACTTGCAAAGGTCAAGGACTCTCTTGGCTCCAGTTAAGATCTAGGAATGGCCTTAGAGCTGTTGCCAAAGCTGGCATGGTTTTGTAGAGTAATGGAGGTGACCCAACGGTGTTTGTATAGGAGGCAGAAGGGAATGTTTTGTCTGGTTAAAAATATTTTAAAAACTCTTATAAACTAGTGTTAGCACGCCAGACAGCGAAATCGTGGTGCTTGTAATACAGACTTCCTGTTTGACTGCTGAGAACTCTTCATAATGACTAACACAGAGAAGTAAAGCTTTCGTCAGGTGTTTAGAAAGGGAGCTATGGTACGTGTGCATCCTCGTGATTAGTGGGGAGAGAGGGGTGAGCATGCACATAACAGGAAGTTCTCTCACTTTCTCTTGGTCAAGCCAGGATGTTTCTTGCTCAGGCATGCACTGTTTATGGATAGATATAATTTGTCACTACTTCAGGACTCTAGAACATGCCTTGAAAGCTGATTTCCCCCTTTAGTGGGAGCTCAAGTGTTCCTGAGCATCACCTGACTGTAACAATCTCAAATTGTGCTAAGAATGAAATCAAACACTATAAAGTAATGCAGAACACAACGCATTGTGTTCAAGTGTCCAGAAAGACAGCAAGTGGCTCCTAAACAACTATGAATAAAACCAGATCATATACAAGACAGAAGATAGGTACATTTCTGTGTGTGTGACACTGCAAACTCTAGTGTCCCTTCACTGAGTTTGTAATTCCCTAACATTACAGGGAATCATTCCCATTGAGAGATTAACTCCTCTGTTGCCCTCAGCTGACACTAAGCAGGCTATCCTACTTTTGTCCATGAGCTGCAGTTGATCCAAGAGACTGGAGAGCCATCCATGAGTCAACTTTTTCAACAACTTTTCATTGAAAAAAATGCGCCAGAAAAGACTGACCTCATGGGTAAGTGGTATGTCTAGGTCATGCAAATTTGCCTTTTCCCTCCTCCAGTCATGGAAACCCCATTTTTTGATGTTCCACCTTGAGGTCCATTCTGTACTCCCTACCTGCTCCCATAAATGCAATATCAGAGCCCGGCTGTATAGAGGACAGACTGAATATTTTTGGGTATTCTTCTTCTGACCTGGAGCTGTGATGAATGCGTAATGGCAGAAAATCCCCTGGCTGTGCTATGAAGCCCTGACTCCAGCCAGAACCACTGGTGGAGTCGGAGGTGATCTTTGGTAAGCTTTTAGCATGTGTGTAGGTTCTCCTGTTGGTTTTAATGTGTCTTTGTGAACACGCTGGCCTTGAGACTAAATGGTTCTTTCTTAGAAAAGGAAGAGGGATGCAGGCCTGAAAGGAGATGCCCTTGATACACTTTGGAGGGGAGAACAGGTGCAGGTGCTTGAACTGTGACACATGCAGTTTTAGTAGATGATGGCACCCTGGCCATGGTTTCTTACCACCCTCCCTCCTGTTGGGCCTCCTGTCTGCCCCACAAAAGGTTTGGGCTGCTTTCTGCTGTTATCGCAGTCTCCTCCTAGCAGATGCTGTATCTCGCAGAACCCTTGCGCATGGACACTCAGTCAGAGCATTACTGGTTTTGCTGATTTAAAGAGCTAATGACCTGGATCATGCCCTACAGGAGAGGAATGATATGCCTTATGTGCTTTAAAGATTTATAAGATGGAAGTGCTGTGTCCCCCATGGACACACCGAGGCTCCTCTCCTTTTGGTAATACAGAGCTCCCGTTTCTACCTCTGCACTCTGGTGAGATATCAGGCTTCAGACCCACCTCTAGTCCTCGACCGAACACTGCCTATTTAATACCACAAGCCAGTGTAATTCTTCTGGGTGGTAGGGGGAAACCCGTCTTTGGATGGGAACGAAGGCCACAGTCCTGCAGAGGTTTTTCTGTTTGTTTTTTGTTTATTTTTTAATGTTGGTGCCTGTCTGAAGTTGTAGGCTTATAGGCCTGCCTGACATTAAGTAACTTTCTAAATGTAAGATTTTGGATTTGAGTAGCTATCTTTGCAATGTAACATCCCGGGACCTTAAGTTGTAAAGATGTACCAGTTCCCAAATAATGAGCATCCAGATGGCTGAAGAATGTAAGAAAAATTAACAGCAAAGAGCAGAGAAGGCAACATCCTCCCTCCCCAAGGACACGGCACGATAGAGTTTGGAACAGGAGCAGAAGAGTAAAAACGTCGTGTTTGTTACAGCTGTGAGTGTTACATCATCACATCAAACGTGGGAACAACACGACACAGCAGTTTTTGTAGACTTGCATGTAGTTTGGGCCCTATAAAAAGGGGAAGAAAATGAGAGACTTTGGATTCATTCTGCAACTCCAAGGAACATTGTGTCGCGACCGACTGGACCCTGCTCCACCCGAGAGCTCATCCACCTGGCCAGTGGTTTGACTGGAGCAATGCTGAGGCTGATAACCTGCAGAACTGAGTGTGTGTGAATGAATGCAATGCATATACTTTAGAATGCTTTTGGAATCCTAGTATCACAATATATGCCCCTGAATAAGATCTCAGGATACAATACTTGTATGTGAGTTGATTCTCTGAATCATGGATTGCAGTAGCAGCTATCTATATTGTATAAGTATCTCAAATAACTGTGTTGTGCATTCTTCTATATTCTGATTTGTCATAACGGATCCTTGGACAAGATTAAGCAAAGGCTATTAGAAGTCACTAGAAATGGCCTGTGGGTTGATACTCCATTTTATACCAGGTGTATTCTACTCACTTCTCCACCCTTGCAGTTGCATTCTTGCAATATGTTCCAACACAGAGCAAAGTCAGAAAAAGAGAGGAGAAAAATAAATCCACCCCAAGCCTCTCTTGAGGGATTAAAGAAGCTAACTTTGGAACTGTAGAGTATCTTAGGTGAGCAACATGCAGTGACCAAATCTTTGTTCATAGAGTTTAACAGTGAAGTCCTGGCTTCACTGAAGCCCGTGTGAGTTTTGTCATTGATGTCATTTTAGCCAAAATTTCTTGTAGGCCAGATCTTCTGTTGAGGTGATGTGATGTAACACCCATGCAGCTATCTGCCCTATGATTTGTGAGGCAAAGATAATAACATAGTTCAGGGGAATATTTTTCCTTCACAAAACAAGCAGAATTACATATAATTCCTTTTCTCAAAAGTCTACGCATTCTGGTAAAACAACTTAGCTAGAACTTAGGCCACTTAGTGCTCATAAAATGAACACAGCTGCTCTGTGGATCTGGTACTCAGGGTCTAGTATGGATTGGAAAGGACAGAGTGGGTTCTGTTCATCAGCTGGTAGTAAAAGATTCTTATTGTGCGTCTCCATTTGTTTCCTGGTCACTAGAGCATGTTGCTAGTTCTGGATTATGTACACCATCACAGTCAAGATTTCAACAATTGAGCCGTGTCCTGTCTGCAGAAGGCATATCTGCTAAAAGTGTGGAAGAAAAGCTAGAGAGAAGCTTAGCAGCTCTCATCTAGAAGTCACGTCGTGTACCTAGACATTGGATTTCAAATGTAACAGTGAAAGACTCAGTAGAAAACTGCAAATTCATCCTCCAAATGTGTCATCTGCCTCCCAGAAGCTCCATTTAAAAACAAGCAAACAAGTTGTTTCTGTGTATTCTTCACCACCCCTGAAAACAGAGACACAAAGCTGGGCAATGGAATCTGCCAACCATCTTTAAACTTGCTCCTTGCTTGTGCTCATTAAGAACTAAGCATTGTTTGAAAAGAAATGAACACTCAGCTTTCTCTGAATGTCTTTGCTTACTTTGGGTTCCTTTTGAATGAAACATGCAAAGCTCACAGCTGGGGCTGCCATTTGGAACTGGGCCTTCTGCTTGTAATGCTGGTCTCTTTTCCAGAAGAGCTGCTGTTCTTTCATTATTTATTACTCCCTAAAAACTCGTTTCAATTTAACAAGAGATTTCATCTATCTGCAAAAATAAATGTAACATTTTGCAAAGGAGGCAAAGACACATCTGCCAATTTTGCACTGCCACTTTCTGGAGAGATGGCCCCAACAAAGCAGCTTTTTCATCTCTCGAGAGGAAACATTTCCACAGAGCACAGTGGGCAGGTCTTGATTAATGATGTTCTGGTTCTTAAAAGATGCCTGTGGTTGAAATAATAAGCAGAGGAATATTCTTCCTGTTGTAATTTAGCTACTGTCCTTCGAGCTGCATCTCATAATACCAACCATTTTACACGCAGCACTCTTTGGAGTCTAGTTTATCTTTTTTTGAGTTTGCCACGATTATTTAAAGTCCAAATCAGTCTCTTACTTGGCCCAAACATCCATTGACAGTTGTGTCGCAACAATTGATAATTGTCTCTGTTTACATTTTCTTAAATCAGTGTGATCACAGAATAAACCCCTAGAGATCAAGATGACTTGAGAACAGGGGTCAAAAAATCCACTCCATCATCAGTGGCAGATTTACCTGCATAAAGCCTGCAGGACAGGGCCCAAAATAACTCATGAATGAACTAGGAATTTTCTCATCCTGTTTACAAGAAATGTGAAGTTATTAAGAGTTAATCCAAGTGTGAATGTATCTTGTTTGAATCTAGCCAA
Organism: Pelusios castaneus; assembly: GCA_007922175.1. Classification (NCBI taxonomy): domain Eukaryota; kingdom Metazoa; phylum Chordata; order Testudines; family Pelomedusidae; genus Pelusios; species Pelusios castaneus. The sequence goes on from ML685771.1 coordinate 2,503,774, forward strand.
TTCAGCACTGGTGCAGGAAGAAACATTACTTTTCATTACAAGGCACGTCTGACTTCCTTATGGGAAGCTAGATAATGCCCTGTGTGCTGGTAGGTGGAGTTCTATACGTAGAAATGATCAGTAAAGGCAGATGATAATGTTCCAACAAGACTCTGGTGCATCCCATTAGAGTCTATCTGGTAGAGGAGAAGGATCTGGGAGTAATGGTTGACCATAGAATGACTATGAGCCGCCAATGTGATGTGGCCGTGAGAAAAGCTAATGCAGTTCTAGGATGTATCAGGAGATATATTTCAAGTAGAGACAGGGAGGTGTTAGTGCCGCTGTACAAGGCACTGGTGAGACCCCATCTGGAATATTGTGTGCAGTTCTGGTCCCTCATGTTTAAAAAGGATGAATTCAAATTGGAACAGGTGCAGAGAAGGGCTACAAGGATGGTCTGTGGAGTGGAAAACGTGTCCTATGAGTGGAGACTCAAGAAGCTTGGCTTGTTTAGTTTAACCAAAAGAAGGCTGATGTATAAATACATCAGAGGGATTAACACCAGGGAGGGAGAGGAATTATTTGAGTACAGCACCAATGTGGACACCAGAATAAATGGTTATAAACTGTCCATCAAGAAATTTAGGCTTGAAATTAGACGCAGGTTTCTAACCATTTGAGGTGTAAAGTTCGGGAATAACCTTCCAAGGGGAGTTGTGGGGGCAAAAACCATAACTGCTTTCAAATCTGATCTTGATAAATTCATGGAAGGGATGGTATGATTAGCCTATTTTGGAAATTGACTGATATTTGGCTACGTGTGGTGGATTTACAAGTGGCCTAAGAGGGGAGAGTACGTAGGGCGGGTTCTGAGTTATTACAGAGAATTTTTTTGTGGATAACTAACTGTTGAGACTTGCCCACGTGCTCAGGGTTTAACTGATCGCCATATTTGGGGTTGGGAAGGAATTTTCCCCCAAGGCTGATTGGCCTGGGCTCTGGGGGTTTTTCGCCTTCCTCTGTAGCACAGGGCATGGTTCACCTACCGGTGAATTCTCTGTATCTTAAAGTCCTTAAATCATGATTTAAGGAGGTAAATAACTCAGTCATAGGTTGGTGGCCTATTGCTGGAATGGTGGGTGAGGTTTTGTGGCCTGCATTTTGCAGGAGGTCAGGCTAGATGATCGTACTGGTCCCTTCTGACCTTAAAGTCTATGAGTCTATGAGTCTATGAATGTGTGCACCATTCATTACACTAGCCCTTCCAAAGAATAACAGGCCAGAATGTTCTCAAAATCTTCCCCCCTTCAATCAAAAGGGCACCCTCCCAAACTGAAAAAACTACACTATCCCCAGGCTTCAACGAACACCGCTGGGGACAGAATTATTAAGCATGGAATTGTAGAGGGCTCTTTAGGATTCGGAATGGTGTGAGAGAGGAAAATCAGTAAACGTTTATTGAACATCAGGAGTAACACCAAATGAGTTCAGAGTCTGGAATAAAGTAATGAGAGCACAATATGAAAACCCAGATCTTAGACTTAGTCTAATGCTTATGACCCCCCAACTTCAGCAACGTGAAGAATTGTGGGAAACTGTCTGCCATCTTTCAGTGACCCATAATGCCTGAGAGGTGTCTACGTTGACTCTGCTTCTGAGAAAATGGACAATTGATGAGTTGGCTGTAAATCATTCTCATGCTTAATTGGATACCCAGTGAAATCTGTCTTAAGTGAACACCAAAGGGGTTGGCAAACCATAGTTAGCTGCTTAAGAGAGGTAGACTTTGAGCACAGGTGGAACAAAACTGTATTTAATGGCCTCAGGGATATGTTGAGGAGTCCCAATGTGGGTGGCCAATTCTACAGACTCTTTTGAACCAGTGAGATCAGATTCTTTTTGCGACAGGAACACAGAGGTGCATCTTTCTAGACATTCACTGCCACCGCTCTGGGTCAGTCGGGTGCTCCATTTGCTGCTCATTGGAGCCTTCTCTGTTGGTACTTCCTTTCCATCCCTTTGAGCAGCTTCTCCTATGTCCTTTTTTCCATTTGATTGTTACGTTAGCAATTGTTCTTCTCCTTTGGCGCATGCAATTCTCCCTCTGACCATCTGCCATTCACATTCCTGGCCACCACAGTAAGCATGCCTTTGGTGGTTTCGGGTACACTGCATACGTGCCAGGAAGTGGCAATAAGACATATAGAAACAGACTGATTAAGGGGGAGAGGGTTCTTCTCTTGTTCCACCCTGCTAGCTTTTCTGGAGCCCTGCCGGGAGATACCATCTGACTCCGGCTGATTCACAGCCCATTGTCTCATTAACTCCATGCTGGGTGGAAGGGAGAGAGGGCTGGGGTCTCTGACTGTGTCTCTGCATGGGATTTACACTCTATGTGCAAAGCTCTACTGCACTTGCTCCTCTACTGCCCTCACCCTATAGCTGCTCCCCTGTAGCTTTAGCTTATATTTGGATCAGGGAGCTGCAGTTGGCTGCTGGAGCCCCTTTACTCTGTGCCCAACCTCCAGTTGGAGACTCTTCCCCTTAACCTCTGCTGGTAACTGAAAACCACAAGTAAAAGAACCTTCAATGATCCCTGAGCTGTGGGATGGGACCGAAGGCATTTGGAGAGCAGAGGTTTGGGTTGTCGACAGAAATGCAGATGACAAGGTGACAAGTTAACAAGTTTAGCTTGCCTTGGATTATCAGTCACCAAATAACTCCAACCCCTTTATTTGCTTTCTTTGTTCAGAGGACAGAACAAGGCGCAATGGTTTCAAGTTGCAGCTGGGGAGGTCGAGGTTGGATATTAGGAAAAACTTTCTCACGAGGAGGGTGGTGAAGCATTGGAATGGGTTTCCTTGGGAGGTGGTAGAATCTCCATCTTTGGAGATTTTTAAGGTCCGGTTAGACAAAACCCTGGCTGGGGTGATTTAGTGGGAGTGGTCCTGCTTTTAGCAGGGGGTTGAACTAGATGACGTCATGAGGTCCCTTCCAGCCCTATGATTCTATGAAAGCTCCCTTACAGGTTGGCAGTTAGCATGAAAATCAGCCATGTTCTTCAGAACAGAACTGCAGGACAGGGCCATGCTAGAAATGACTGTGTTAGGCATTCCAGAAAACTGTGGTGCAGCTGATAAAGAGAGGCTTACATCTACAGGGCTTGTTAATCTTTTAAATACTGTGTTAACAATTCTCACTACTTCATGGCAAGTAGCATGATACATGGTGTCTTCCTTGAAGCCCAGCTCCCGGAATCACGTTGGTTACATGAGAATCTCTGCTTTCACTAAGAAAAATAAAGCAAGTTTCTAGCCTTTATATGAATGTGAAAACATAAAGGGCCTGATGCCAGAAGGCAAAGACGCACCATTTATTTTCAAAACCTAATTTAGAGACAATTTCATGACTTTTTGCAGGAATTTTGAACCGTTGGGATTGGCCATCCCTACAGTAGGTTCTGTACAAGTGCAGGGTTCTATCCACATGGAGCCCACCAAAAGGTGTGGGGTCTTAGGTCCAGGCCCCTTGTAGACTGTGACATCAGTAGTTCAGCACTCTCTAAAGAGTAACTAAGATCTAAGGGGACTTGCAAGGTTTTCTTGTTAGCTGAGGGAAAATCAATACGGATTTTTTCAGAACGTCAGTGACAAAAACATGAGAAAGTTAATGGTGCAGTGAGCTCACCGAAAACGTACTCCGGAGCTTTGCTATTTGGTGCAATGTTATTGTATTTGGGTTCTACAGCCCTTTTATCTTCCACGGACAGAGTCTTAGTCTCCTCATGGCTACCTGAAATGTCATTATTGCGCCGAGTTACAACCTAATTCCATTTATGGTCTTTGGAGTGTTCTGTTAGCGGTTTCGTACAGATCTATTTAAACACGGCTCAGTCTGCTGTGAGGCAACTCTGGCAGAATCCTTTTAAGCGTGAATTTCTCATCCTATAAGTTTACTGACCTGCCAGTCAGTGACAGGTTCCTATTGTGCACCCCACCCGCACGAAGTACCTTTCTCATTTCCTGCGAACAGCGCCTTTGTCAGCTTCCATGACACTCTTCACTCCAGTCAGATACCCTTTGACATCTTGGTGTCGTTACTTATATGATTTAAATGCGTCTTTCCGCTCATTTTTCTCTTATTCTACAGTCTCTCCACAGTTTTCTCTCTTGCTCTCTAAGGAAACTATCTGTCTCAGGACCACAAAGTCAGCCTGGGGCTGAGGGCAGCTTTCTCTTCAGAGAGTCACATCTGTTTGTAGCTACCATAGCTAGTCTCTTTTTTCTGCCAAGCCACAGGCCCCTCAACTCTTGTCAGGGTCAAATCACTTTCTCTTCATTGGGGTTTGTTTGGCTATCGGTGCCTGAGCCCTCAGAGAAACAATGGGCTAAATCTACTGCTGGTGTAACCTGGAATCCCTGGAGTTATCGGTTTTCTGGGATGGATGTTACCCAATGTCCCACTACCACTGGTCAGTAAACTCACAACCAGCAACCTAATGAAAGTGGAAGAGGCCCTCAATGTTCAAATCTAACTCCAGCTCATTTTGAAACTGTGTCTGTGAAGAAAGTCTTTTATGGAGACACTCTGCTACTATCCTAGTCTCTGTAGTCTGTGGGAACACTTTTTTAAAATGCAGTGTTTTGTAAAGATGCCTTCATTTTGAAATAATTCTTCTGGAATCAACTCTGATGGCAGCAAGAAGCCTGTCCAGTTCTGTGCATTTCCCCCCCTCTGCTCTTATAAAAACACATACGACCATTCTAGGCTGAATTCTGCTTTCTCTCAAACCCCTTCAGCTTCCTGACTCGAATGGAGCCACATTGGGTGTGAAGCAGAGAGGTGTGGTCTCCAAGAGACAGCAACATACTTTCACTTGAGAAGAATTTCCTTTGTACAAGAATAACATTTTTCTCTGCAAATTCATTATTTTGGTTAAATTGACTAGGTTATACTGGGGATAGCTATGCAACTGGTGCTTCAGGAAAGGTTCCTACTTAAGGGAAATTAGTTTTTTTATTGAAGCTTCGATTTGACTTACTTTTAGTCATACTGGGATGGTTTCAATTAGCTCTTCACATCAGTGTCCTGTGTTGTTTTGCTTAGGTGGACATTGGCTCAAGTTGTGTGCATTTCCAAAATCTGAACAGGATTAAAATGTCGCTCCTGTCTTCTCTTTTGCTTAGTGTTCATGCTCTGTGTCTCATTGTTTATCTGAATTGCTCCAGTGATTGAAATGCCTTCTTGGGAGTGATTTCTCCTTGATTAGCTTCAGCTACAGGGTGGGTGGCGGGTTCACTTCACTGTCTCTCCCATCACACCAGAATCCCAATGCTTGGGTAAACTCATCCCATCTCAGAATGACCGACTACATACGTTCCTATAATAAAGTCTTTCCTCCAGTGGTTACTTAGCAACAGTATCAGCCTCTCGTCACCAAGGCGATACAGCTACCTTGCTGCTGCTAGTAATTCTGGAAGGAGATCATTTTAGCAACACTGAGAACGTTAAAAGAAGAAAACAAACATTAGGAAGTGGGGTGAACGGGGTGCATGAGGGGACCATGGCTCTTGTGCTTTAGCGTCTGGTAGCCAGCTGAGGCACAGCTCTCCTCCCTCCAGACACCCGGTAGGGCAGTTCCTTCATCCCTCCTGGCCCCAGGGGTCAGATTCTCTACCCCACAGGGTCCTGAGGCCTATCTGGGCTGGCTTGCCCTGAGTGGCTGTACCCCTCAGGTGCCAACAGCAACAACTACCAGTTAGTTCAGCTCTACCTCGTTTCCTTCTGTTCTGTTCTCCTTCCCTTCCCAACTCTGCTCTGAGATCCACCTCCAACCACCAGACCCCAAACACTCCTGGCTGCAACAGGGGCTTTTTTATCTGGTGCCCTAATTGGTGTCAGGTGCTCCAACTGCCTCCAGATGCCCAAAGCAGCCCCGCCCTACTTACCCTGGGAGCCAGGATTTCCTAAGTCTGGGGCTAATATATCTATCCTCCAGCACCCTCCTCTAGCCCTCAGGTCTGAATCCATCATAGAAATAAAACAAATTACCCACTTCAGCAGCATTCGCCCATTGTAGCAATTCTACACCCAGATCTGAGAGAGGATACACAACCTTTATCTCCTGTCTCCCAGGTAAGAATGGCTGGTGGCAAGGGAAGCAATTCAGCTCCTGGAGAAATGAGAAACCCAGAACTGTGGAAAGGGGAGAGGATGTGGGAAAGAACGAAGAAAGGGGAAACTGAATTGCAGTGATCTTCTGGACTCCCCTTGAGTTTGTCTTGACCAGGATTTAAAAGTATGTTCATGTGCATAGGTGGTCTTAGCTACAGGGCAGCCTGGGCAATTGCCCAGGGCCCCATGCTGGGGGGGGGGCCTGCCCACAGGGGCAGGGCAGATTCTGGGGGCTGGGCTGCGGCTGCCTGTAAATCTCCGGATTGCCCGCCTGGCACACACTCACATGTGGGCCAGAGTAGGGGTAACCAGGTCAGGGAGCAGCTCCAGCCAGCCAGGTGAGGTGGAGGGCCAGGAGGGAGTAAGGGGGCTGGGGAGATGTGGGGGGGGGCAGTGGTGAGGCCTGGGGGAGACAGCTGGGTGCTTGGCAGCAGAGGGAGGTGTGGCGGAGAGGCAGGGGTCTGGGGGAGTGGGAGGCCATCCTTGACTTTTGCCCCAGAATCACTAAGACCATCCCTGTGAGCATGTCCTAATAAACCCTTCCTAAAGGTCTATTGCAGAGGAGGCAGTGCACATCGCGAGGTATTACTGGGTTTGAATGAGAATTCGATATGTTAATGGAGGACAGGTCCAACCATGGCTATTAGTCAAGATGGTCAGGGATGCAACCCCTTTGCTTTGGGTGATCCTAAAACTCGGACTGCCAGATGTTAAGAGAGGATGGATAACTCTAACTTCTCTCTCTGAAGCACCCAGCAGTGGCCATTGTCAGAAGACAGGATATTGGGCTGGATGGACTAATATAGCTGTTCTTATCCTTTGTCTGACTTGGAGCAGGGACTTGAATGAAGTTCTTCCGTATCCCAACTAAAGCCCTGATCACTGGGTTACTGAGTATGCTAGCTTGATCATGGCCTCAGCTTCTTTCTCACAAATCTTTGGTGAAAGGTCTCTTTTTCTCTCTCTCTCTCTCTCTCTTTTTTTTTTTTTTTTTTGTCCCATGGAAATGAAAACAAATTCCAAAATCAGTTTTGCAAGGACAGAATTCATGTTTTCTGGCCAGTCCTCTCTCCCTGTTCAGTTGAGGCACTGTCTAGTGTCTGCAGATTTTGTTTTGTGTACGTACAATTTTTAGCTTTACCCAGAAGTTTTGGTTTCTTTTTAGTAAAGCTGATTCTGTGCCAACCATGGAATGATGGATTATTTTAAATTCCACATGGAATTGGACTGAACAAATTGCCAGTCTGCCCTGAAACAGCCCCTTCTGGCATGCTTTTAAGAATGAATAACACTTAAATGATTCCTGAGACAGTCTTCTGTTGCCGATTCTATGCCTTGTTGGAAGGTGGATCCATCAAAAATTCTCTTGGGAATGTTGCTATGACTTTATTAAATGTTCCCGCTAATGTTTCTACAGTAAGTGAGTGATGTAGATGGCATTTCACATGGCCATAGATTTATTTTACACTGTGTCCATTAGTGCATGACATGCTAAGTTCTACTGAAATATTTTGTTCTCTTTAACGTTCCTTGACAGATACAGTGCAATCTTTCTTCATGCACCCAACTGGCTTAATGAAAATATCCCTACTTTATGGTAGACAGCAAAAAAGTCCTAATCTTGTCCTGAGAACTTCTCAAATGGACCCAAGAGCCCATGCAATGGGATTTCATGGCTCTGCATTAGTCAATCACAATGCAGGACTGAGGTCTAAATCAGGTGTAAGTGTCTGCAAACTCAGGCTGTAAGAGGCTACCCCACTCTAGAACACCTGGGGAGGGAGAGGGCTTTAAATTGTTTAAAATCACTGCGACATGAACAGAGTATGGAATGGGATTTTCCTGCTCATTTTAGACACTTGTTACTGCTCTGCTCCTCAACTTTTTTGTAATAGAGGGTGCTCAATGAAATAATTTATCACAATCTACCTACTTAACTTCTCTCTCTAGGTACTTCTGTGTGTAATGTAACATGAAAAGAATTGGTTTGTGGCTTGCAATCTGTGGTTAATGCAAACTTTCAGGGCACACAGCAAAGCTCCATGCACCCCGGCCATTAGAAATGGGGGGCATGGTGGAGGAGACATAATGGGGAAAGAGCTTTCGAGTAGTCTGCACTGCTGGTGGTGAGAAAGATGGAGTGGCTGCACTCTCGCTCCTTCTTGGGTATATAGTTTGTATACACCCCTCATGGGGCACTGCAGCATCCTTTCCAAATAAAAGCTTTTTGGTTTTCCTGCCTTAAAGCTGAAACATTCCCTGGAAGATCTCCTCTTGGAAAACCAACTGCCCTTTCATCAGCCATGATGGAAAGTTCATTTTTATTTAGCCAGCTCTAATGTAAGACCCGGCGGGGTTGGGGGCTGGGCAGTTGGTTAACCATCTCACTTCTGGCTTGTGTTCTCACTCTACCTGGTGAAGCCCCTGCTGTCTCTCTGGGGCAGGCACCAGCTCTTTGCCTGGCACAGTGAGGCCTCCCCTAGACTGTGGTCTTAAGTACTTCCACAACACCCAGAATTAATACTGAGTCAGGGAGAGGTGGTCGGTTCGAGCGTTAGACTTGGCAGCTGGGAAGAGGCACCCCAGACCAGGGCTACCTGTGCGGAGATCACAGGGTTCCATTGGGCCACCTCAACATTATCTGGTCCCCTGTGGTGCTGGTGCAGCGCGAAGGAAGCGGAGGACGTGACCCTCTGTGCCTGCCCAAGAGAGCGCTCCCTGACTCATGGGGAAGGCCCTATAATTGTGTGCAAACAACAGTAAGACTACAAGTAGCAGAAGGCTTCATGCCTGGTGTAAGAACAGGAGGGACCGTATATGCTGACTGCCGTGAAATGCCTGGCTTTGACGCTTCCAGAGTAACGAGAGCTGGTCATTAGTTTCGGTACAGGTGTGGAGTCAGCAGTCAGTGTAACTCCACCCATTATCTGCCCTGAGAACGCCCTCTGGTCTGCCCTCATTGGAGCACACTGTGACGTGACACGTGAAGGTGGATCACGGAGGCAAGCGAGATTTGCAAAAGGGACATGCACAGTCACCCCCGGGAAAGATCTGTAGAGAACTGCATGGGGAACAAAAGAAGCCTATCCTGTCGTCTCCCTGCGTAGAGCATGTGCATTCGTATTAGGACACCTGATATAGGAGTATGAGAGATGAGACCTCTTATGGTTTGCCTTGGTTGGGTGGATCTTTGTCGTCCTCTGACTCCTGCAGGTTCTAGAGAGCGCTAGTACCATTTCCTTCAAAGATTTTGCTTCTTTCTGGATTTAGCCTTACGTGTTGGGGTCTCAATGGCTGTCAAGCAGCATAGCTTCATGAAGTCAATGGAGTGCAGTAAATCCAGCAGCTCAGGGTTCGAAGTGGAAACACTGCAATATGAAACATTAAGTTGTATGCATATCGTACTGCAAAATAACTTCAGCTCATCCAGCAGATGGGGGAGGTATGAAGAAGCTGACAAAACCGTGCATGAGATCTATCCCAGAGAACCTTCCTTTGGTTTCCGTCTGAACCCGAAATTCATGTCATCTTTGTCATAGAATTGCAGAAGGAACCTTGAGAGGTCATGCAGTTCAGTTCAGTATTATCTAGACCATCTCTGACAGGTGCGTGTCTAACCTGCTCGTAATTTCCAGTGATGGAGATTCCACATGGCACACTTCAATGAGACAAACAATTCCATGGCACACCCACTTTTTCCACCTCAATTGATTGTTCAGAAATGTCACATTTACTATGGTTACTGTCTTACTAGAGAGGTTTGCAACACCGTGCATATAACAAGCTAAAGAAGGATCAAATGCATTAATGTTTCAAATCCACTGGGAAAAAACACACATCATCTCAATTTTGCCCTTTGGCCACTTGCGTTTAGAATGTTAAAATTGAAAGACGGATACCTCGCTTTTAACTGGATGATTCATTTTCACGAGTTTTATGAGTTGTAATTTTGGTTGGATAGAACATTATTTAAGATGAAATCCATGTTTGTTTTACATTGATTTTCATTACCTCTGTACAGAATTTCACGGCACACTTGGACAGTTCTCGTGGCACACCAGTTGAAAACCACTATGCTAGAGAGTTCTACCCGCTCCTGCATCTTTGTCACAGGAATTTCTCTCCTTGTTTAATTCTCCAATGATCTGGGTTATTCCTGTTTTGAAGTCTGTGTTTGTCAAGTACATTTCAAGCCTGCAATCCAAAGGAATTCGACTTTGTTCAGAAACAAGCAAAGCTGCTTTCAGTACACAGTAGTTTCACTTCAGACATTCATGCAAATATTTGATCTAGGTTTGAGCCACATCATTTCACACCCCATCGATTTCTCTTTCAAAGAACTCAAAGCAAAACTCTGCCAAGGGCACTGAATTTCATCTGTCTGTGTCAGAAGGAAGAGAAACTGCCTACTCTGCCTTCATGAAAAACCATCAAGAATGAGGATGACTTTACAATTAGTGCTAGACTGTGACTTGAGATCTGGATTCAATCCTCAGGCTGCCAACAGACTCGGTCACCTTGGACAGAGCACTCCATCTCTGTGCTCCTGTTCTCAGTTGGTGACATGCTCCTTAGCTCCTTGGGGCACGGATAGACTCTGACCAATGTTTTTTACAGTTCCTAGCTGGATGGGGCTCAGAAACCAGCCATCAGCTGCAATCGCAGATGTCCTTCAAAGCTTTGTTTTTAGCTAAGTGTTCAGGCAGCTAGATCTTAGAGAAACGTGGGCTGTGGGGCGTAGCATGGCTCTCTTTAGAAGCTGAATGTATCAGAACTGAAATTTAGTCTCTAACCCAAAGGAACTGTCTAGGTGAGTCTTCTCTCTGCTGTCACAGCTAAAATATGAAGGGGTGCCAAACACATTGTCAGGTCCACAATGAAACCCTTCTCCAGCTGAGTTTCACAGGGGTGGGGGGATTCACTGCAAACACTTCATCCAGCTCTGAGAGTAGGGGAGGGACATGACTGAGGCAGGTGCAATGCAGTGTGCTGACTGGCCTGCCATCTGGGAATCAACAGCTTTGAAAATCCAGCTCCCGCATTAGCTGCTGGTGGGAAGAGAGGCAGGGTTTCTAAAGCAACAGTGGGATTCAGGAGCACGTTGGCTTCCAGTGAGTAGTCCTCCTAATTCCTTCAGGTGCCTTCAGAACTCTGCCCTGGCACCTGGATTTAGGGGCTCAATTTAGCACCCCCAGATCTTGGCATAATCCACAACCCTATTGGTCTGCTGTGCAGAAGGGCAACTAGCTCCAGGCAGTGACCTTCATTCTCTGGCCTGCCTTCCCCACCGGCAGGCTGCAGCTGTATCTTGCTGGAGATGCCTGGCCAGCTTCCAAATCTAGGAGCCAAGGGGAGCAAGCTACCGGCCTGGGGCAATCTGCTTCACCAATGGTAGGGATGTGGGGGGGGGGGCTGGGATAGGGCACGTCCCACTGCCCCACCTGGCCCAACACTCTACTGGAACACAGTAAGGGCATGGGACAAGACCCAGACGTCCCCAGCCACTGGTGTCAGCTCCCTTGGGTGGCCCGAGGACAAGACAGTCTCATTGCCATCCCTCCCTGGGTGCTCTCAGCACACCTCTTACTGCGAAGCCTGGACCAGGGGGGCCTGGAACAGAGGTGCAGGCCTCTGCAAACGGTCCTGCCTCTCAGCAGCTGGAGCCATCTCCCTGCAGTGCACGACTCAGGGAGGGTAATGTTTTATATCGCAGGGTTTCCTAGCGGGAGGCTTGGGGGCTTTTTGGTCTCGCTATGCCACTAAGCTTCATTTTCTCATGAAGTCAGATTAAGACACAGCTTGTGATAGGTCGCCCAGAAGTGAACCGTCCTGCATTTTCCCGTTAATGGTGTCTGCTGACGGCGACTCCAGCGTCTTCGGAGCAGTGGGAGCATTGGCAATTGAAAGTGAAATGCAAAAACCGCATTACAGTGCAGACAGTAGGAAGGCTCTCTTCAAGAGATCTGTCGGTTTGAAGTCAGCCTGTCAGTTCATGTCCTCATCACTCACCCAGACCCTACCGTTTCTTTCTGCAACAGCTTCTGTCACTGACGTAGAAACAATTTGCTCTCATTTATGCAGCTGTACTGCTCTGTATCACCTGCCTTGGGGTTCACAAAGTAATTTAAAACAGGTACAGAGTTCCCAGAAGAGATAGATGAACTCCCTGTAGAAAATGCACATCCTCTGCCGCAAGCCAGCTTGACTCATCTGCTTTTGGTTAATCATTTGAGGGACCAGGAACAGGGGAATCAGCAGGAGCATTTCCCCCCCTTCTATTCAAGGCCCATTCTCTGTATTTCCTTCTGTCTTGGGGCTCTGTCCTTCCAGCCGTCTATTAGAAATAGATTGACACAGCTAGCTAGTCAAATCCCACCAGCTTCCTACTTACTGAGTATGATGCCAAATTTGGGGTTCTTCTCACATTACTACAAGTGCCCTGTCTTGGACTATGTCTACACTGTTACACTATGTTACACTGGAGGCTCTGTTGAGTTGACTTAGAGCATCCACACTAAACACTCCAGTCGACTGTCTGCATCCACCCTGGCAGGTGCTAGGTCGACGGAGGAGTGTCATGGGGGCCTGGAGCTATGTTCTCTCTAAGCTGCTGGTGGGCCACCATGCACCTCATGCAGCCGCATCCCTTCCCTTCTCCCCAGTCCCTGATCCCCTGCCGTGGCTCTCCCCAGCCCCCGGCTCCCTAACCCCCAACTCCCCAGCCCCATCTCCCCAGTTCCATCTCCCCAGCTGCAGCTCTCCCCTTCAGCCCAGCCCATCTCGCCAGCCATGGCTCTCCCCTTCTCTCTATCCTGAGTCCAATTAGGTCGACTTAGAATATTCCCTGTCCACACCGGCTTTAAGTCGACTTAACAAGGTCGACTTAGGCATTATTAAGTCAACTTAATAAAAGCCCAGTGTGGACACGGCTTTGTGGAGGTCAACTTAAGCATCGTTAAGTTGACCTAAGTTGCAAG
>ML685771.1:2516916-2545512 GCA_007922175.1 Pelusios castaneus
CGGGGGTCGGGGGCTGGGGAGAAGGGAAGTTGCAAGAGTAGACATAGTCGGTGACAACATCAGACTCTCAGGATTGGCTCAAGATGACTATTAGATAACTGCTGGAACGCTACTACTTGCTAGGAGGTGTGGTTGCCCTGTTACGATGGAGGTCTGCTGAGTAGCTAAATGAGCAACCCCTCATTCTGGATCATGACCATTCGGCTGCATGAAGAAGGAGACTAAATATAATATTTGCATAGTGGAATGTCTTCAGAGAAAGATACCTCCACACAAGCAGTGAATCAAATGTTGACTGTTTAAAAGATATAATTTCTGTGCTTCTGTTAGCAAGAAACAGCCTCGCTTCTACTGATGTCAGGAAGGTGGCAGAAAGCCCTTGATTATTTTTAGTAAAATTATATGTTTCTTACCTGACTCCTTTTTGCCCCTCCCAGACACGAAAATGGAAGCTGAGTGGGTTCTTTTTTGTTATCGAACAGGAAGCATGTAATTAACCAGACTGTCATAACTGGATCAGGACTTTCCATTAGCTGTAATGATTCCAGTCTATTCATGTAACAAGCAACCATTTTATTAGCTATACAGAGGCCTTTTGAGTCGCTCCCTACAAAAGCGCTGTGTTTGCTGAAATAAGTTTTAGTGGTTTTGATTTATTTTTCAAATAAGGGAGTTTTGTTTACAGATTGTAAATGTATGGCCCTAATTAGGCAACTACTCATCAATAACATCACACTTGCAGTTTCTTAATTTTTATTTGGTTCTGATCTTTTGTGTTCTGCAGCTTCAAAAATAGTTTATTTGGCACAATGGTATCACTCCTAATTATAATATTAAAAATACCATCAAATGTGTCAGCACTAAGATAAACCTCCTCTAATTAGAAGATATCCAAGCACCTTGGTCTTGCTTCTTGGTAGAGGCTGTTGGAATTGAAGTGAGACACAAAAACCAGGCATCAATAGGATTCATTAAGCTTTATGGTTCGCTTTGGTTCAGATGAAAACTTTGAGGTCTTTAATGCTGTAATTTACCTGGAGCTCCTGCAGATGCATCTTTCTTAGCTGTTCTCGCTGTAACAATGAACTCCTGTTAAACTTAAAAAGGCTTAACAAGTTAGTTTGTCTTCCCAGTGCAAGGCATGTTTATGGAAGTTCATGATATCAGGGGGTCTCTCCCAGTAATTCCAAATCCCCACCCCATCCCATCACCGTCTCCATGGGATGCTGGACAAAACTTTGAAAGAAATAGAGTTAAACAGAGCAAAGAAACAATATAAAAAACTTGCTGAGGGTCTGGAAAGCTACCCATAGATCATGCTATTTCTTAACAAAACAGGGATGGGGGGAACTGCTTGGAGGAATTAATTGACTGGATTGGCAAGCCTTGGAAAGGCGGCTGTTCATCACAAAGGGTTTTCATTTCCTAACTGCTCCATCCCCAGTCCCCGGTGCTACACTCCCTCATGTGAAGCACTAGGGTGTCTGGAGGCATGTGCCCCAGTTCTTTAGAAGTGGAGTAAGTTGAGGCGGAACGGGAACTAATTTTTTCTCCCCGAATTAGAGAACCCACACTCGCTGTTAATCAGGAAGTAATCCATGCAGAAGGTGCTCCGCTTGCACTAGTAATCCCTCTTGGCAGTCATGCGACTCGCTGGTGGCAGGCCAGAGACGTGGACAGAAGTGTCCTACCCCAGTGAGAACTATTTTTGGCCAGTTGCTTTCCAAGGCCCAAATTCACCCCACTGAGATCTGTATAAAAGCAGATTTTCTTGCCCCACCCAAGCTCAGCCTGCCCCGGAGCACTAATAGCTAGGGGGAGTCCAGCCAGCCAGGAGTGCTCTCTGCGTAACTTCACCTCCACAGAGGACTACAGCACTCCTGCAGCTGATTTGTCCTGAAGGCCCTGATCTGAGCCCTGCCCTCCTGGTACTGAGTCAACTTTTCAGAGGCTTGTGGAGGTTTTGATTTGATCTGGAAAAGGGACGTGCACCCTGCAGCAGTGGGACGGGGGGGCGCACCAATGGGAGGTTTTGCCATTAACTCCATCGGGATCTGGATCGGCCCTTCTGTGAATACTTTTGGATTATTCTAGGTAGGGAGCAAAAATTATTAATGAAATGTAGTATGTAACCGTTTCATAGCTATTGAAAGAGAAAGACAGACTTTAATTCCAGTTGACTGTGTCTTTGGGGACAGGAATTTTCTGGGAGGACAAAACCGTAAGTGAGGGAAACAAAGTCAGAGCAGTGTTTCTGTTCGTACAAAATGGCGATGGCTTCCCACACACAGGCTGCTAGTCAGCTCTGCAGGGAAGATGGAGTAATAATGCTATCCTGCAGATCTCCGAGCTGGTTAGCGTGCATACCAGGAAGTCTTTGGCAAAGCTGCAGGTGTTTCTTTTTGCCATATACTTCAAGAGCTGAACACTAACCCAGTGAAGGAAAACCAAGGACCTCAAAGAAATTTGCTCCTAAAAAGAATGCATTCATTTTATTGCAGTGGGAGTCAAAGGAGTGATCCATTGTAAGTGAATGTCTCCTCTATTTAATCAGAGACACCTTTCTATTTTAAGGAATTAGAACATTAATCTTTACATTTTATTTTTTCTCTTGTAGACTTTGGCTCGTTTTCCTGATTAGTCCGACCTTTAGTACAAGTGGGGCAGCGCATTTGAAATGTAACATGCTAGGATGCAGAATTCCCCAGTTAGCAGAGGAATTATTATGAGCATCATTGGTTGAAAATTTTGTTGCATGAAGTAGACTGATCAGAAAGGCCTGGCTACTTTGAAAAGCAAAATATCTTTCAAGCAGCTCTAGTTGTATCATTCCTCTTGTGAAATTGACCTCAGAATCACATGGTGAGCTGAAAAAATGGCCGTTTGCCCAGTCGAAGTAATGCCTTCACTGTTCATTCCGCAATGTTGTCCATCACAGAGTATTGTCTGAAGGACTGGAGCCTGGCTTGGCACAGTACACAATAGAATGGAAGTTGCAGAGGCGAAAAGCGACAGCCTTTCATATCCACACAGAGAACATCCAGGGGTCCCCAGTCAATGTTCTTGGAATGCTTATTTGCATATGGTTACCCAGAATGCTCTTTGAGCAGCTTTACATCCGTGCAGTTGTCTTTGCTCTGGCAACAATAGTAAGATCTTGGCTGTGCTTGTAGGACCTTACCATTGAACAGAAGATGACGCACTTATCGTGAGGCTGATACAGTGAAGAAATAGTGTACCGTTTTTTAAACTTCTTAAAAAGGAGTCTGTTCTGAGTCTTCAAACCCTCTCAGACTTGCTGCTGTACAGAGGGAACGAGAAACATTTCTGACTCTTGTCCACAGCTATTTCCACATACTAATAAAGCGGCATGTGTCAGGTACGCAGCACAGCCAGCACCAAAAAGACACTTCCGCAGGTTTCACTGCATTTCATGCTGTCGTTCTGAACTATCTGTGGTGCTATTACCCTAAAGGACATTAATAATCAACTCCAACCTGTCTATTTACTGTAAATGAAAGACTCTTGGCAGGGAAAAGACAATCTACTCTGTCCTCCAGCTGGAGAGTGGCTACACTGGCTGAAACGTACAATAGGCACCTACAGTGACCTTATGGTTTTTAAGTGATGTTGAGTGTTCTCAACGCTGATGGGACTGGCAGAGAGTCGGTACCTCTGAAAATTAGTCATTAATAGACCATGATTCTGAAAGGCTCTGCGGGTGGAGTTTGGGGCTAAAGGAATCAATCCGTTGCTTTGCACAACCACCCCAAATTAAAGAAAAGCAAATTAAGGAGTGTTGCTCTTTCTCAATGGCAAAGCAAGATGTAGTGGGGTGGTTTCCCCACTGTGGAGTTGAAGGGGTTAAAAGCCCCAGAGAGGGGAATGGCCAATGGGAGCAGAGGGCTGCAGGGCCAATCAAGGCCCAGGAGCTAGTATAAAGTTTCAGTGTCTGCTTTGAGGAGTTTCCCCCAAACCTGCGAAGAGGAAGGTTTTGCTGGCTGTGGGAGACAGGAGCCCGGGCAGCTTCCAGGGGCACTGCCAAAGTTTGGGGAGACCGGAGCCTTGCTACCAGGGTTGCAGGTACTGGGGAGGTGTGGTTATGGCCCAGGGGACATGGTGAGGTGCAAGCTGAATGGAGTTGGGGATTGAAGACATGCCAAATTGTGGCGCATAGGGTCCCTGGGCCGGGGGCTGGTGGATGCACCAGTGAGATGGCCTGGACTGAACTGTAGCCTGGAAGCAGGGAACTGGAGAGGACTCGGCTGGAGGTCTGAGGTCTGGACTAGAGACAGAGAGAGGTGGAGCACAAGCATCTGCCTGCTGTGGCCACTTAAGCAATTCTCCAGTTCCATCGCCAAGAAGCTCCTGGCCGCCCCCCATTCACACAAGACGTAGCATGACGTCCTGCTCAGCAAAAATAAGTGAAAAAATGTAAACCCTATTGTTACCGTATTTCCTTTCCATTGCTAGGCTGGTGTGAAAAGAATATATGGGACAGATTAAACTAGCTAGATAATCTCATAAAGACATTTCTTTCTGTATGTTTAGAAATGGAAATCAACACATAAAAATCCAATACACCATTAATGATTTTTCTTTCAATTTTTAAAAATTGTATCACTTCTTCTTGCACATCCCTGCAACATGCTCCTGGCATTAGGTAAAGACTGCCTTTTTGGAAAGCTGCACAACAGCTGTATTATTGTGCTGCAAACTGGCTTAAATCCAGTGAAAACTCTTTCCAGCAATCACCCCAAAATGAGTCAACGGGTAGAGGTGATTTGCAGCTCAGACAGCATTATCCTGGAAACCCAGGGAATGCTTTAATGGAGTTGCTGGAAGCAGGGAGCTGCCTATTTTAGATTATTCTATTGCAGGTTCTGTTGTAATATCCCAGAGTAATCGGTTGCAGGTTTGGCCTGTCTTTTGATTCCCAGCTGAGCAAACAGGTTTTGCGTTGCCGGAAGTAAAGAAAATATGTCACACCAATACTTGGTTTGTTTGTTCTGTTGGTAAGTTGATTTCCCCCCCGCCCCGCCCGCCCCGGTCCCCCCGACAACAGCCGCTTAAACACAGAATGGAGTCAGACAGTATTCAGGCACCTAAGCCTGATCTTGAAAGTTACAAAGAAAAGCCAAAGGATGAAGGAAAAACCCTCATTATCTGTCCTTGCAATCAGCGACATGAGTTTCTGCTATAAGCAACTGAGTGCAAATAAGCCTCCCTGATGTGAATTATAGTTTTGAAAAGATTTGTTCTCTCATTAGTCAGATTAATGTGCAGGAGTAAAAGATTACAAAGGGAAATGATGGCTAGAGACGAGAGATTATTTGATGGATGCATCCAAATAAATTTAGGCTTGTAAGCAAGTAGGACACCATTATAGCTGGGTGAATAATTTATTCAATGAAGTCCCTCTGGGGGATATGCAGGAACATCCATGTTTTTTTTTTTTAAACTTGTCCATTGCTGGCAATTAGTTGCTGACCACTTTCTCCAGTTTTTTTTTTTTTTAAATTAGTTTATTTCAAATTCAGGCTGTGCTGGGCAGCATGATTAATTAGGTAAGTTCCACCAGACTTTCCAGTCACTGACTGAGCGTTATTCTTGAAAACAAACTTTGAGGTATGAGCACACTGATTGGAGCATGCATTCTGAAAAGTCACCTTCTGCAAACACGTGTGCTCATAAAATCCAGCTCCATGAAAAGAAGGCAAATGTGAAAGGGGCATGAATGTATCAGAAGTGATTTGGCTGCGAAATGCAAATGAATGCACATGAAAAATTCTCTGCACTTTTTGCTTAGCTCTGAACACCAAAACAATTACCCAGGTCCAGGTTCTCTGTAGAGACAAAACAAAATAGTCAAGTTCTCTACTTGGTGGTTGCTTAACTTCCACTGAGTGCCAGCCCCTTCCACAGCTCTGTGGGATCAAACCCACCCGCAGGCTGCCCACAGGGTTCAGGCACCTTTCATGGCCTTAGGGGAGAGACCAGCCCTTGGCCCAACTTAGTTCTTGAAGAATTAAGGGCCGGAGTGAGACCTAGATTGCTCATCTGCACACGGGAGGATGGAAAAAGTTTGCCTGGCACCCCTGAGCTGACCCAGACTTTGCTCTCAGCTGGGCCTAACATCACCATAAGGAACAAGCAAAATCTTATTTGTGTTACATTGAACAGGTGGCTTCGCGCATCTTGTTTCATCTGCAAATGTTTGCTGACAAGTGAGTGCTTCAAACCAGTTCAGAAAAATGTCCGACACAAATCCAATTTCTGTCACTCCATAATTCTGCCTTTTTGTCTTCTGGAGCTACGGGGTGGGCCAGACCACTTTAGAACATTGCCGCCATGAGCCAAAATAATGGGTGTGGTACTCCATTCTGAATAGACGGTAGTTGAGATCCCTGAAGCTCCAGAAAGATTTGATTCTTTGGAGGAGAAATTGAAATAGCCTTTTAAAAAGGCATTTTTCCTAGGGGAAATTTTAAGAAGTTGTTTCAACGTCAGCTAAGGATAGAGGAATAAAAGGAGAGAAGGTTTTACACAGTGTGCAGAGATTGAATGTGTGGCTCTCTGAAATACCGTATCAGTGACTTCAGGCCTATTGACCTTTCAGGTTTGCAGAAAGGACTCTTTTGCTGGTCTTCACACTCCTGCCCTAGATAAACTGTGTAGGGAAAATATCTTTTTTTTCTCTCATTCAAATCATTAAAATAATCAGCCTACTGAACAAGGCAAAATTAAAAGCAAGTTTATTCAGGATTAATTTTTTAAAGTTTGTCTTTTTTGGATGAGGGGCGGAGGATAAAACATGCAGCTGCCAAAAAACCTGTCTCTCCGTCTTTACGTTCTTTTTCTTCGCCATCGTACATGAGCCTCTCCCAAGAACAAGGGCAATAACTGTGTATGGCTGCTCCTCCATAACCGTGGAAAAGCCTTGCCTTTTGTCTCTTCTTTTCTCTTCTGGCTCCGATACTGGTTTCACCTCTGTCAAAACTTCGGCTATTTTGTGTGTCAACCTTTTCTTGAAAAAAATCATTTTCTTTCGGATACAGAAGAGATTTTTTTCCTCCAGCGCTTTTTTCATGACTGACTGTTGATACCAGCGTCCCTAGATAAGAGACTGACAAGCTTTGTTGGATTTTTCTCCAAGTAAGTGACAGGAAGGAACCGAAACTGTATTCCACACTTCTCCTATGAAACTCTTCCGACTGGTGCATTTATCATTTTTGTCTCTTCCTGGATTAGCTCTGCTCTTTCAAACCCTTATCTGATTATTAGTTCATACTCTGTAACTGGTACGATTCCTAGCTTCCCTCTTCTCTAATTCCCACAAAATACTTGATTAACCTCTGACATATTCTGCACAACGTTCTCCTATGACTGATTAGATATTCTCCCTTTTTTTAAGTAAACCCTGCTGTCTTGACATTATTAATGTTCTAGTTCTGTTGCATGCTGATGATAAACCTTCTTTGAGAGAAAAACCCTCAGCACTGAGCATACATTTTGATCACACTAACACTGATCTTCCATGTATTAATACGAATGAGAGGGATTAGCATGAGAAAATGTGCAATTTCCATAAGCTCAGGAAGTCCATGCCAGAGTTATAGTGTTAAAAGTTCACCTCAGTTTGCTCATCCTTGAAGTATTTATTAAAATACCATCAAGGATGCAAGCCCCATAGCTGAGTGAAAACAGGAAATGCACTTGACAAATTGGGGGTATCATTGACTGAGGCGATTTGAAAGCAAGCAGGAATTTCTGAATTTGGGCTTCTTTTTTTTTTTCTTCTGTGAAATATATTCCTGTTATCTTTTCTACTTGAGGCTAATCAACGTGTTGTCTTATGGTTTAAGTCGACTCCTAAAATTATACTCAAGCCTTGTTAATTTAGAACTTGTTGAATTTAATAAATTAAGGGTGGAGAACAGCCCTTCCTAATCTCCAAGGGCAATTTAAAGAAAGGCCGAGAATGCCTCTTTTTGGTTTGTACAGATTCATGCACAATGCAATAATACACTGCCATAATAAAAATGTCACTAACCTTTTCCATTCTGTGGCTCTGTGTTAAAACAGAATTTCCAGCTCCTGCCCCACCTCCCTGGCCATTCATAATCATAAGGGTCCCGTCTGGCCTTTACAATCAATGAATGAAGCAGAGGCTGTCAATGCCAACTTCCTGCTTGTGACTCAAGCGTTCGGCCCCAATAGACTGCCATAGCAGGGTGAAGTGGAAGGGAAATGTTAGACAAGTGCTATGTGTATAATTGCAAATAGTGAAAGAAAGACCCAAATCAAACGAGCTAATCTAAACATAGCTGACCTGTGGGGACCATCAGACCTAGGCGTGGATCTGAAATTTGACAGGGCTTCTCTCTCTAACTCCTTGTCTTTAAACCTTGCATGTTAATGGCCCAATTTGTGCAAATTCAGATCTAGAAGCAGTCTGCGCAGCAAACCATAAATACATATGGGCTCAGTTCTCCTCTCACCACTGCGCGTGTAAATCACTGGAATTATGGCTGAAATAAATAAGGATCAGGAAGAGTAGATTCAGACTCAGGTATTGTAAAAATTGGGCCTCTTACCAAATGGCAAATGTTTTCTCTCTGTGTGACTCTGTAACTCATTGTGTCTCTGTACTGAGGGTGCAGAATGTCTAGTGAGCCACATGAGCTTTCCAGGTGAGTTTCTCCACTCAGCTTGGCTTGGAAATGTGATTTAAAACAAAAACCCAACAAAAACGCTGAGGCATCCCAGGCTCAGCTTTCTTTCACAGCTCACATGGCCAGAGACGACTGTTAGACCATTTCTACTGAAGGGAAACATCAGGGGTGTTTCTGGAGGTTGCACTGGAGGAGAGTGGGGGGTTTTTGTTTTTCTTGAAACATCCTCTACAATTCTCCGCAGCTGTGGATTCCTCTCTGAGGCATTTTAATTGCACGCTCCCTGCTGCACCGAACATTTCTCTTCAGCCTGTGAGAAGAGCACCGTGTCCTGGGAATGAATGTGCTGTTACTGACAGCTCATAAACAAAACGAGGTGTGCTAATGCTGTCTGCTCACTTCCCAGGAGAGTGAAATGTATTTCCTCGGCCGTGGAAAGGGCTCCTTGTCCTAAAACGCACGGGTTAGCAGGCACGGCTCCTGTATGTGAATGGGGTTGGAGCAAGAAAAAAGTTATTGAATTTATTTGCTCACTGAAGCCCATCTTCCTGTGATCAGTGCTTACTTTTTGTGTAGATGCTTTACGTTTTGTTATCCGATATAGATCAAAGCACACCATCCATAAATAGTCTCCGGCATTACTGAGCAAAGGAACTGCCAGTGTTCTGTGGAGCTAGCTGGTGTGCTGAACACAGAGAGGATAAATCTCTTTTTAGCCATTTGTTTCCTAGGCAGGCACTCGGGTTAAGTAAGACAGGAATTTCTTTTCATTACCATGCATCACAGACTTCACTGAGAGGAAGTGAACCTGTGAGGAGAGACTGAAACGCTTGTGGCCCCCAAGTCAGACTTGCTGGAAGCAAACGTGGGGTCCTTGAAACTGTGGATTGACACATCTGCTGGCACAGCTGTATTTGACCTGGGGTTTAGTTCTGCTGAATGTCTGGGTCACATCTTGGCACAGTCAGACATCAAACACGGAATCAATGTTGGCTGCAAGGTCACACTCCTGTGTTCCTCCAGTCAGCCTGCTAGGAGGGGATGTGTGCCCTGTACCAGCACCATTCATGCCAGGATCCCACCCCTGCATTGGGTAAAGAAGCTAAACTCACACGCACGGGCCTTAAGGCAGTATGTGATAGCTCCATTTTACAGATTGGAAGGTTGAGGTACTGGGAAATTTGGGCCCAGATTTTCCCCTCTGCTTTTTCAGAGCCAGTCTTTCTAGCTATGTAGCATGGAAAGGGGAAGTCACAGAGGCCCAGCACTGGGGTGACCTCCCCACTGGAAGCCGCTCACTCTAAGCTGAATGCAGGAGAGGGAGGTGTGCTTGCCCTCGGCTGTGTTTTGTGCCTTCCTCCCTGCAGAAGTGAATACGATGAGCCAGGTCTGGCTCAGCATGATCTTAGTCTCCCTCCCCCCCCCCATCTCTGTGGAAAGCTACTGCCCTGCAGGGGATCCCTGCCCATCCTGCAGCCATGGAGCCAGAGGAGAGACCTGGGTCCTCCATGAAACTCAGCTTCCTTCTGGTGGTGTCCTGGGCTCTGCAGACTTGGAGCACGGAACACTCAGGTCATTCTGCATAATTCACCCCCCGCCATTCTGCATAATTCACCCCCCGCCCTCTCAGTTCCTGCATGATTGGGGGCAAATTCTGCGAGATTGGGTCAGATTTCCCTGCACAGTGGACAGCTGGAACAACTCTCCCAGGCTCTTGGTGGGATCTCCATCAGTGGCAAATCATGAGCAGAGGTTTTGCTAAAAGTCCTGCACTCATTCAAACAGGAATTAATTCAGCGACGTTATCAGGTGTGCGTCCTGCAAAAGGTCAGGGTAGGTGAACTCAGTCGTCTCCTTTGGCCTTGGATCCGTGAATTGGCTCACACGGGGTGTCTGAAGGAACTAGAACCCTGTTTCCTGAGTCCCATTGCTGAGTCTTATCAATAAACGCAATTTCCAAGCCCTTCTTCTACCCACTGTCCTCCCCTTGGCTCTTTGCAGCTCTAATACTTCTCCCATCTTTGATATTCTAGCTGAGCGCTATTGTCTAGATGTGGATTTCACCTTCATTTCACCACAGTTTGCGCTCTCCTAAAGCTGCCTGACATAAACGGACTAGGAAGGTCATGTATGTATATCTTTTTATTGAATTGCAAAGCCGTTCCTGGCTATCCTGCACACACCTGTCATGTAACAGCGAGTGCACCACACTTCAGAGACCATCCTAAAGTTTCCTTAAATTAATAAACTACAATATCACAACCATGATCTTATGACTTTTCACCCGGGTTTGGAGAGGCTCAGACAAAAGCAAGCAGATTCATCTCCACAGGCACTGTCAGTGGCTTAAGCTACTAGAAAATCCTATTTCCAGTAAGAAACATGATAAAGAGAAACTGCAGACACCATGGCATCTTCTGTCGTGCTCCTAAGAATCCCCAGTGCTCCATCTCCATCCTGTTAGGAGGATGTGATGCAGCCGGCTGGTAATTCAGACCCAGCAGACAGAGGCAAGTGCTGAGGCTGTTTAGAGAGAGGAGTGAATCACAGAGACAGTGGACAAGATCAGGTTCTGCTTTGTTTGGGAAATCACCCTCCGAGAGTTTAAGGCCAGAGCTGATGACTTGACCTTATTTAGGGTCTGATAAAAACAGACACCTGGACGCACGTCCCCTTCTCTGCCAGGGCAGTGGACTCCAGCCCACGGTAACTGTTCCGAGCACTGCTGTCCTCTGTCCCAGTGTGGGAAGGGACGGCCACTTTGTTTTACGGTTGAGCTTTTCTGGCAGCAGCCCCCGTCCAGCACAATGCCACCCACCCCAATAAACCCAGCAACCGAACTCAGACCCAAGTATTGCAGCCCATGGGAAAGTGGACTATTTTGGGCTATAAACCCGTATTCTCTGCCTGAGGCGCACCAGTGCCCGGAGCTCCCCAAATGGCAGAGAAACATTTGTGCGATATACCTAGACGTTCCTGGCAAGGGACCCACCTCATGTTGCCGAGGGATGTGGAGTATCCCCTCAGATCACTGCCAGTCTGAGCTGGGGCAGAAATTCCTTCCCAGCCCCACATCACGCAATCATATGCTGGAAAAGAGATTCTTCTTCTCTAGCACCTTCATGAAACTAGACTAGTTTATTGGAGACAAAGCCAACCATCGGCTGGCTAGACACCTCTGTATGGGAGTAGCTTTTAGCTCGATCGTGGCCAATGGACCGCGCTGTTGTAGAAGGCACAGTACCTCTGGGCCCAAAGTTTCCCCAGTCACCTTATTGTTTATTTTATTAATTCCCATCGTGCAGAGCGCCATCAAACGCACCATAAACACAACACACAGGAATCGTTGGCCAGCAGTCGTCCTTCACGTATCGCAGGTGTCTTCACACGGTCTCCAGAAACGTGCCCTGCCCTATCCTGTCCAGTCACGCATGCCGTCTAAGTCACACTACCGGGATCCATGGAAAACTTGCTTCAGCAATCTTCTTCCACTCAGCCAACCCATATAATTCACAAATTCTGGTGTTCTTCATCTGATCGTCTTGACACATCACTCCAGAAGCACTGTGAATTTGGGCGGTCATCGCGTGCGAGATACAGCGAACGCACAGCCGTCTCTTGCAGAACTGGAATTTGAATTCAAGGGCAGAAAGCCTCCTGATGCCTCGGTTCCTTAGCTTCTGTGTCTTGCATGCATATAGGAAGTGCTGGAGATGAGACTGCAGGAGTTGCATTTTATACTTCATGTTAAAACCTTCGCTTCTCCAGCTGTGAGTGGTGTCACTAGAGCCCAGGCACAGGCCTGCGCTCTAAGCCAGTGGTTCCCACCGTTTCTGGCTCATGGGGCCACCCTGAAGGGCCACCAGTCACCACTCACAGCCTCCCCCCCCCCCCCACTCCACTGCACACCAGACTGGAGTGCAGCAAGGAGCCCCATGCGCTCCACGTGGGTCCCCAGGTAGCGGTTCCCTTCTGCAGCCAAGGAGATGGGATATCAGCCGTCCCCTCCTTCTGCCTCCAGCAGAGACTCAGGCAGAGCACTTTGCCAGGCTCCCTGCTACAGCCAGGAGAGGGGAGGGCTGATCTTCCATCCCTTTGGCTGCAGCAAGGAGCCTGCTCTGGTCCTATAGCCCCACGGCACCACACACTGCCTGGGTCCTCATGCATCAACACCCCTCTGCAGCCAGCGGGAGGGGAGTGGTGGGCCACTTTGAAAGGCCATGGGTTGGGAGCCACTGTTCTGGGTGACGTCTGGCATCTCTTAGAACCACGCTCTCCAAACATTTGTAGTGCTCATTGCACTTCAGTGCAGCCTCAGATTTGGACAGGAATCTTTGCCTTTTCGATGGACTTAGGGATCACCATTGTCTTTGTTTCTCTCCTTCCACCACTACTCTGCCTTCTTTTAAAGGGTAAGAGCGAGATACCCACCTTTCACACCCCCACTTTTGCTAAGAACACTTCTGCTGTGTGACGGGAAAGAGCGGGGAGTTTGGCTGCGAACAGCTGTTGTTTTACTGGCTACAGGGGGCATTTTACAGGAGCTGGGTGCTCATCCTCAGCCCCTTTTTGTTGCCTTAGTGACAGGAAAATTCCCACTCTCTTTAGTTCGCATATGCCAGGCAGTCGGGCATGGCCCACGTAACATACAGGGTGCTCCTTACATCATGACCTCATGCTTCCCGTTCCAATTCACCAGCTGACAAGGTTCAATAGCGTAAAAATGTCAATCTGTGGACTCAAAGGGCCCAGTTCACTGGTAGTTTTGCTGGCTCCCACCAGTGGAAACCGTCCCAGTGCTGGACAGGGGCTGCTGCCAGAAAAGCTCAACCGTAAAACAAAGTGGCCATCCCTGCCCACACTGGGACAGAGGACAGCAGTGCTCGGAACAGTTACCGTGGGCTGGAGTCCACTGCCCTGGCAGAGAAGGGGACGTGCGTCCAGGTGTCTGTTTTTATCAGACCCTAAATAAGGTGTACATTTTTAACAGAGAGCGTAAGTGATCACTGGAATTATTTCCCCAGGGTCATGGTGGCCCATTGCTGGTCATCTTTAAGTCAAGACTGGCTGTTTTTCGAAAAGCTGTGCTCTAGGAATTCTTTGGGGGAAGGTCTATGGTCTGCGTTACACAGGAGGTCAGAATAGATTTTCCCAGTGGTCCCTTCTGGCCTAGAACTCCAATGAATGCATTTCAGCCCTCCTACTTCCATCCCCACCTGGACGCCAAAGAGGGGAACCCTCTGTCCAACCATTTCAGAACCACCAGAGAGATCTCGTTTGGGCCTGAAACTGGGACAACAGTTTTGTGCAAGGGTGTGTGTGCTTTGAACGCCTTCATCCATCCTGTTAGTTTAGACACAAGCACTCTGTGAAGAAGGGGACACAGCATACGTGTCATTGCCAGGGCCTTCCATTTGGGAAGTACTGAATGGTACCACTTCCTCCCAACTCAGTCACGAACAAAATCTTGCTTTTGTGAGTTTGTGTCAGGTACGTGTCCGAGTGTGTGTGGAAATTTTCATGGCTTCGGGACCCCGTATTTTGGAGAGGGTTTTAATATTTACTAAGGATTGTTGAATTAAAAATGTTTGGCTGGCCTATTTCTGGTGGTGCTAGAGCAAAGCATTTGTTGGTCTCAAAGCATACATTTTTGAAAATCAGATAACTGGAAATCTTTCTCTGAAGCTATGGACTATTCATATAGCCGATAAAATCTGACTCCTTGGGTATTTGTGGTGCCAAGCTTCTCCAGTGGGACATAGCTACCGCTGCTTATTGGGGGTTGTTCACTTATGTCGGCAGGAGATCTCTCGCCCATTGGCATAGCGTGGCTACACCAGAGACCTTACGGCAATGGTACAGATGTGCCGCTGTAAGATCTGTAGTGTAGACATAGCCTAAGGCAGGGGTGTCAAACTCGGGCGTGCATGCATGTGTATCGAGAAAAGAACACTTAAAAAAAATAAACTTTATGAAAACAGCACAGTGTGAATCCAGGAAATTATACCTTGAAAGAAAGCCACGAAGCTGCCTCTGCTGAGCGAGAGGTAAAGTGAATGCCATCCTAGGACAGAGAGGAAGATGATAACAGGCTCTCATTAGTTCCTGGCTCCCAATTCTTGCTGAAACAGCAGAATAGGTAGTATGTAAAGTTAACGTAACTAGGTGAAAAAGAGAATCTAACTCTTCTCTGCTCCTCAGGGAACAGTCAGCCACATTTAGTAATGGCCAGAGACAGAGAGGTTTTTCTGCTTTGCAATGAGCATTGACACAGATCAAACGGAACTTTCTTCTGGACTTACTTTTCACCTACTCAGATCTTAGTAAATACATGTGAAGCTTAGTAAATTCATTGGCAAACTTTTTAAGCAAGGAATTTACAAATAGCAACAGATGAATAATGAGTAGTAAATACCTAAGGGACATGCACTATGAATTGTGAAGCAAATAATCACAAAATTTAGGTCATCTCAAGAATATCTGATTATATGACCCAGAAATAGCAGTAAATCAGACTAGCCATTTTTGAAGCCCAAATATTGGACCAGCTCTGAGATGGGCAGACGTTGTATCAGATATTATAGAAATAATCAAATCGGTTAAAGCGAAGGAGTTCAGGGATCTCATGCCGTAATGTTGGCTGAACAAGAAGCACAGTACATGTGTAATAAAATTCCAGGGATGTCACTCTGGGGGACATTCTGAAACTTGAAATGGCTGAGTCAGAGTGAAGTGATGGAAACAGCCAGAGGCACGGTTGGTAGATCTTTTTGTTCACAATATCACCACGCTGAGTCATCACTGTCCCATACAGTCCACTTTTTGTGTTCTCAGCCGTGTGACTTCACACGTTATATCCATACCGTATAACTGTGGGAATACATGTATCTCTTTATGCCAGGCCAAAAGTCTTAGACCATTGTCTAAAAATGCAGTGTTATTGAAAATGAAATTTATTTGTTTCTTTGCTCACATTTCTTGATTACTTTTATTGGGAAATTCCAGTATGAAATGAAATAAACACTTTAATTTAATTTTGAATTGAATTTTTAAAGTTTTGTTTCCTTTTCTTGTTTTCTTTTTGCCGCTGAATATATTACAATAAATGAAAGCTGAGATTCTACCCCCCCTTCCCCCTCCCACACACACACAGTTTTTCCTTTTCATGCTTTAACTTTTCAAATCTTGGTTTGGAAAAGCAACAGAGTGTGAAAAGGAAAGATGAAATTATGTACCTCTTCCACGTTGTAACTTTTCCAAAACAAAAGATTTGCATTTTTAAGAAAATGGTCTCATTTTTAAAAATCAAGACTTGATTTTTCAATATAATTCTTTCTCCAGCAGTATAAAAGGACACCCTGATAACTAGTACTTTGAGCAAATTGTGTTTATTTGCTAAAGATAATGTGGAGACAGTCATTTGGATAAAAGCAATATTTGCATCTTATATAATGGCACAGCATTACATGTGACTTTGCATAGAATAAATAATCAGTTTAAAAGTTGAGATGGCAAAACATCATAATAATATCTCTGTTTGCTTTACTGAAAGATGATAAATGTTGTGGCAGACTTCCAGCTGGTGTGTTCTGTTGTTAGAGTCTATTTATGTCCCAGAGTTATCAGCATGCTCAATACTTGGGACTGGTTTATGCATCCCGGCATCATGTCTTCAGTGACATTTCATGAGTCCAATTTACCTCCGTTTCCTGGTGGGCTCGAACTAATCAAATGAAAATTAGTGCGGTATGTGTGCTGATGGCACCACTGATATAAAAGAAATGCATGTTTGAACACTAGAGCATTTATTTTATTTCTTGAAAGTAAGCAGGACGGGGGAGGGGTGTTGGGGGATGTTGTGAACGATGGATTGAATTTCTTCAATCATTTTTCAGTGCATAAATCCCCGTTTGTATATGGGTTACTTTGAGGAAGGAATTAATACTGCAGATTTCCTAATTTCAACTTTCTCAGAGTTTATGAATATGTAAGAGGGAATTACTGTAAGGAACCCTTATTAATGTAGGCCAAGTCTTTTCTAAAGCCATTTTGAATAAAATGACTGTTTAGCTAATTCACTCCTTAATATACGCAAGCCAGAAACCAAAAGATTTCTGAGTTAATGACCTCACAGTAGGGTAAACGCTTTAGCGCCAGTTCTCCACAGCCTTGCTCTTGGCTGGGCAGCGGAGAATCGGCACGAAGAAGATAAGTGACTTGACGAGTCACTTTCCCATGTGCAAAGCGGGTGTTAAGCGGCTGACGCCCTTTGCGCAGTGTGAACATCACCGAGAGGTGTAAGGCAGCATAGAATCAGACCCTCAGCCTTTCACTGTGAGTGGGTTACAGAAAACTAAAAGCAGAGCCCTCGCAGTAAGATTACCATGCCTTTCCTGAGACGGTCCTGAGCCCAGATCAACCGTGATGGCTCAATGAGATCTCCTCTCTCTCCTATGCCTGCCCCATGACTTCCTCAAAGCAGAAAGGAGGAGATTGTCAGCTCTCCCGTGGGTTTGGAGGGAATTTAACCCACTCTTCCGCGTTACACAGCTGGGGTACTTGGAGGGTATTGGTAGCCTGGATGGCCTCCGAGATAACAGGAAGTCAAGAGCCTTCCTTGTTTCTCTGTCTCAGAGATGCCTCAGTCAGAACGTGGAAATCTCCTCCTTCCCCCATTTTCCAGGAAAGATCTGGATTTGTGGATGAGAATAGGGGCCCAGGGTGCTTTTCTTTTCTTGTTTAGATAGAGGAGTCTTCTCCCTGCCAGGTGATCTCTCCCCGCTCCCTGTGCATCTC
This sequence comes from Pelusios castaneus, assembly GCA_007922175.1. Lineage (NCBI taxonomy): Eukaryota > Metazoa > Chordata > Testudines > Pelomedusidae > Pelusios > Pelusios castaneus. Next base: position 2,534,388 of record ML685771.1, read on the forward strand.
AGCCTGTGGAGGAGACCTGAGTGACCGTGAGTCTTCTCGTCCAATGTTTCGCTGCAGGGGAAAGTCAGGGTGTACCCTGGAGGTTCTCGAGTCCTCGAACTGGGAGGAGTGGGAATTGGACAGGTTACCCGGCATCTGGCGAAGGGACACAGTTACCCCCTAGGAAAGCTCTTGTCCTCTTACAGGTTGATGGGGCCAGGGATTGGGGGGAAATATTGGACTTGTCCCAGCAGGCCTCTGATCTGAGAAATTGTTGGACTAGATGACCTCATGAGGTCCCTTCCAACCCTATGATTCTATGACTTTTCTGCTTGCTGGGCTCCAGTGAATGGGGTAAAAAGACCCACCCATAGGGAGGAGTTTCATCAAGTCTGGAGGGTGGCTAAAGCCCTAGGAAGCCATCCCAACCCTGAGGACCTTCTCCTAGTCCGGCAGGGCTTTATGGGAGGGGAGCCGACTGGCTGGAGTTCCCAGTCCATGGGGTTGTGGCTTTCTTTGCATAGAAAGCCTGCTGGCCCCTGGAACTGTTTTCCCATGACAGACTCCACCATGCTGGGCTAGGGAGAGCAAACAGAGAGAAATCACTTGGGCTGCGTCTACACTTGTAAATTAAGTCGACTTAAGATTGCTTAAGTCGACTTAATTTACCCTGCGTCTACACTACAGTTTTCTTAAGTCGACTTAAGGAAAATAAAGTCGACTTAATGAAAATTAAGTCGACTTTATTAAACCTCCTTTAAATTCGACTTAGTGCTTAAGTCGACTCCCTAGAGTCGAGGTAAGCCAGTGTAGATGTGGGGTAGCCCTAAGTCGACTTAGGGCTACCCAGGGCTACACCAATGCCCTCCCTGCCTGGGGGGGGGCAGCACAGGGGGAGCCTGGCATGCCCCCCCACAGGGCAGGGCAGAGCCCTGCCCACCCTGCCCCTATGCCCTGCCAGGGTCCCTGACCCCCTTTGCTCCATTGTACCTATGTTCAATGGGGCAAAGGCTGAGCCCCCTGGCATTGGGCAAGGGGTGCCCCCCAGCCCCCGTGGACCTGCCCTAGGTCCCCCTAAGCCCCTAGAAGTCAACCTAGGCATCCAGTGTGGACGCTCTAGGTCGACTTTGTAAGTTCCCCTTTAAGTCAACTTTAATTTTAAGTGTAGACGCAGTAAGTCGACTTAACTAAGTTGACTTAGTTAAAGTTGACTTAAAATTACAAGTGTAGACATAGCCTTGGTTAGTGGTCCCCTTCTGGTCAAGAGGGTTCCTCTCTCTCTCCACAGGATGGAGGCCAGAGCCTTCTGCCGTCCAGATGTATTAAACCAGCACACACATTTTTTAAAGAGGACCTCACTATATTTACATTGAACGTCTGATATCTGGAAATTAATTGTGCTTGCAGCTACTTGTTGGTGGGCTCATAAAAATTCCTTTTTACTCTGCAAGGCTCGTCAGTATTCAGAAATCCTCCAGCACACCATCTGCTCAGGGTTTGTGGACATCTGCAAGTTCCTTTTCTGTGATAGGCATATCTGCAAGCCATGCAGCTTTAGAATATTTAACAAGGTTGAAATATTTCAAAGTCAGCTGCGAGTGAGAATTCAGATAATGATCCTAGCACAAAATGAGTGCATGTTACTTCATAAAATAAGGTAACATATTTGCAGTGTTAGTCACATAGCTCCTAAATTAAGTGTCCCAATTCTTGACGTGTGATCATTTCATTTTCTTTCTCAGCTCATGTTGGGGATGTGTCCTTACACTTTTAGATTGTCTTGCTCCCTCAAAAGCACCTGGCACTGGCCACTTTTGGAAGACAGGCTCCTGGGCTAGATGGACCATTGATCTGACCCGGTATCGCCGTTCTTACTTTCTTTCAAGGCTTTTTTCTGAACTTATTACCTAGCTCCCCAAAGTCTTCAGTTGTAAATTTTCCTACTGTGAAATCACCAGCTCTTTATTACTAAAGTGGCGATAACTTCCGGATTTCCCTTAGCCATAAGATAAGATTGTATTAGAAAATTGCTTTACTGTAAAATGTTCTCAAGAAAGGCATTGGGGCCATTTCTACTTCAGTGGGCTTCAGTTCTTCTCACTACCAAAACTGTAAATCCTGAGCGGCTTCATTAAATATTCACTGCAAATGGTTCGATCAGCCGTTATCTAATTGTCTCTTAGACAGACTTGCCGCTGCCTAACATTACTATCTGCTGCGGCACTCTGCTTGTGTTAACTCTTTTTTGGAGAAACCATGCATTACAGCATCTTAGCATGGGGGGAGGCTGTGTCTTTGAACAGTTCTGTGAGAGCACTATTTTTATCTTTCATCTCATTCGGCAGGTGAGAACAGATCATTTAAAGTTCTGTAGTGTTATGTTGATAGGCAACCTAATAGTTTGGCTTCAGAAATGAGTTATCAACAATTCTATTTTTCTGATAAATGTGATGGGCAGAACACCAAGAAAAGGGCCAAGAAGTTTTTAAGGGAAAATGTTTGATTGCTGCTATTAACTGTACAAGGCTACTGCCTATTGCTTATTGACAAGTTCTAAAATGAAATGATTTACTTTCAAACTTGAAGGTCAGTGCAGCCAGCCTTTGATACCTGTTTTAGCATTGAATACAGGATAATTTAAAATTAAATGCCAAGAGTTTAGGTGAGAAACTGAGTTTTTCAGAGGCTTAAATTTCAACAAACAAAATAAATAAAAGTTTTTCCAAGCCTAAAAAATTCCAGACTGCAAGTGCAGCCGCTCACAAGATATGATAGCAGTTAAACGGTTGCAATAGTGATATAGTTGATAGAGAGGAAACATGTATCCCGCTAATGCTTTTTGTTTCTATTTACAATCCTTGCATGCAATGCAGTGTAAAGCAAAGTGGATTCTTAGTTATAGGTCTCCCTTGATGTGTATAAACTCAGGTGCCTTTTTATTTTTAATATTTCTAATGCCACGTGATGGTGAATGTAACCTCCCAAATTAGAATCCCCTTGATACACTGGCACACTGGAGTAGCAGAACCACCAGGATAGGCCCGGAGGTTCAATTATCATGCCTGGAGTAATGTCATAACTCATTACCTTTCAGACATGTAAATTCACAATATAAGGCAAGAGGCCTAAATATTTTCAGCCTCTGATGAGAGGGATTAAAATGTGATCAGAAGAGGACTGGCCGTAGGATGGCCTTTCAGGAAACACATTTATACAATGGCCCCTGATTAGGAAAGCAGCCTGCAGGGAACTGAGGAGTTTACTGCATGCGGTCTGTGGGCAGCGTTTTTCTCTGACCCTGCAAACCATTTAAATATCCCCCAGGAGGAGGAATTCAAGCAGTGAATTCCATTAGTGCAGTAAGAAACCGGCTGTTGCAATTTGGAAAGCTGGAGCAGGCTATTTCTCTTTGCTTTACTTATACCAGACCTCTGGCTATACTGTGATGCTGGAGGACCAGAACCTCCCGTCAGAGGCTGAAAATATTTAGGCCTCTTGCCCTTGGCCGCACTGAGCATGGACAGACCAGTCTGGCTCACCTGTGTATGTACAGTGGACACTCGCCCTTTGCGATAGTGAGCCGTGGGCTCCCTTCATCCCAGCCCCAGTCCCGCCTGCTGCAATGGGGACTCAGAGCTCCTGGAGCTGTGGTGTGGAACTGATAGATGCTCTAGCCCTGGGGTTACTGCCAGGACAGAGCACTCCTCCGGCCCCAGAGACACCCTGCAAATTTGTACCTTGAAGCTGGGCCCCCAGTGTTGTCTAGCGGCTGGGGAAGGAGGTTCCTGTTGGGCAATGTACGGGGGGTGCAGTTCTCCAGGCAGAGCTTGATGTGGCCTCTGAGGAGCCGGAGACCTTCCAGGGCTGCTGTGATGCAATGGTGGTGAGACGGGATCACGCTTGGAGGGAGAACAGGGCGGGTTATTTGAGGGACAGGTGCCAATCAATTCTCCTTTTCAAAAGCCTGGACTGTGTGGCTCTTCTCTCTCTGCAGACCTCAGAAGTGGGGACACTGCTTTGAGCTCTTCACCCCCTACTCACCAGGCCTTTGGGCTGGCTCCTCACCCACACCTAGCTACGACAAGGGGTGAGGCTGCTAGATCTCCACCCCTTCCCCTGGTGAGGGAGACACTTCAGCAGAGTGAGTGTGAATGGACTATCCCACCTCCCACCCCACGGATCACCCACTCCTCCCCATCCCTCCTCCTGCCTTCTCACGGGATTTACCCTCCCGCTCGTCTGTCGTTACAGAGTCACACACAAACCTTTCTCAAAGACATCTCCGACTCGTGTGTTCAGGGCTGTTCTTCGCTTAGCGATTTAAAGTCTGTCCAGTAACGGCCTTTTTCTATTCATGGTTCTGGAAAAAAGTAGTAAAATGTCATGAACAAAAAGGAAAATTCTCCCCTTCTCTCTAGGAGTGAGAAACAGTCATGTGCAGCAGTGCTCTGGCATATGTGTTGCAATTGGGAGCTGACAGCTAGGAGGTTGTAAATAATATATGGTCTCCAAAGTGATGCAGTGTGAAGGCACTAAAAATATGTAGCCAAAGAGCAGGATTGTGCTGCAGCTTTATAGGAGTGTGTATCCTTGAGGAAGAGGCAAGTGTTATCACAGGTTCCATTGCTAGGGGTTAGCTGCGGATGATGTATTTTTAGCACATTTCGTGCCGATTTCATGTCCGATTTCTCAAGGCCATTCACTCTTTGAAGGCTAGATGCTGTAATGGATTTCCGCAGGTACAGGTGCCATCAGGGATGTGCACCAAATGCAGATCCGGTGTAAGGGAATTCACCCCTACTGAAGTCAGTGGTCATTCCTCCAGTCTCATCAGCTCTGAACTCCTTCCCATCCTGTGGTATGGAGCAAAGACAGTTACTTTCTCCAGCAAAGCTGGTTGGGACAGTTCTCTCAGCCATCCGGAGTAAACGGGCCAGAGTCTCAGTAATACGCAGGCTCCTACTACCTGATCAGTGTCACGTTCCTGGAGTGAGCGGCTGGGTTGTGTCACCACCTGCCCTGACAACCTGGGGTGCCTCCCATTGCTGTGTGTCTGTGGCTCCCCAGGGGCTGCTCTCAGACAGCCCGTAGATCACCCTGAATGTGGCTAGATCATCCAGCTCAATGGGTAGTGGCCCACGGCTCACTAGCTGGCAGCCAGTAACAAGTGGAGTGTCCCTGGGACCGGTGCTGAGGCCGGTTTTGTTCAATATCTTCATTAATTCTCTGGAGGACGGGGTGGACGCACCCTCAGCAAGTTTGCAGATGACATTAAGTTTGGGGGAGTGTTAGATACACTGGTGGGTAGGGATTGGATACAGAGTGACCTAGACAACTTAGAGGATTGGGCCAAAAGAAATCTGATGAGTTTCAACAGGACAAGTGCAGCGTCCTGCACTTAGGATGAAAGAATCCTATGCATTGCTACAGACTGGGGACCGCCTGGTTAGCAGGGGCGGATTAGGGGCCATAGGGCCTCTGGGATCCCCTGCCTGGGGCCCCACCCCCCACCTAAGGCCCCATCCCCCACCTGGGGCCCCTTCCCCTGCCATCAGCCTGGGCCCCGGCCAGCTGTGGGCAGGCCATCACTGGGGGAGGCCTGGGGCCAGAGACTGGTCATGCCCTAGCTGGTCAGCCCCTGGGGGGCTGACTGGCCAGCCCAGGGGCAGGAGCGCAGAGCCCAGCTGCCCCCACCCCCCAGTGCTGGCAAGGCAGAAGGCCCCCACATTGTGGTGGGCCCCTGGGCATGGGCCCCGTTGGTCCGTGAGGTAATCCGCCCCTGCTGGTTAGGCATCAGTTCTGCAGAGAAGGACCTGGGGGTTACAGTGGACAAGAAGATGGACATGGGTCGACAGTGTGCTCTCATTGCCAAGAAGGCTAATCTGCCGGGCTACATCAGTAGGAGCGTTCCCAGCAGATGGAGGGAAGTGATTGTTCCTCTCTGTTCGGCACCCGTAAGGCCACATTTGGAATACAGTGTCCAGTTTTTTGGGGGCTCCCACAGCAGAAAGGACATGGACATATTGGAGAGAGTCCAGAGAAAGGCAATAAATATGATTACAGACTGGAACACTTGATTTATGAGGAGAGGGAGAAAGACCCAGGCTTGTGTAGTCTGCAGAAGAAAAGAATGAAGGGGGATTTGATAGCGGTCTTTAACTACCTGAAATGGGCTCCAGGGAGGGTGGAGCTGGGCTGTTCTCAGTGGTGGCATATGACAGAACAAGGAGCAAAGGCATCAAGTTGCATCAAGTTGGATATTAGGAAAAACTTGGTCACAAGGGCTATGTCTACACTGGCCAGTTAGTTCGAAATAAGGAGGCTTAATTCGAACTAACTAAAGCCATGGCTATACTAGGCTTTAGTTAGTTCGAATTAAGGGCTTCCTTAATTCGAACTAATAAGTTCAAATAGGGCTTCAGAAGTAAGGCTTTAATTCGAACTAACTAGTTCAAATTAGCCAATGTGGCCATGTTAATTCGAACTAATTTCTTAGTTTGAACTAACCGGCCATTGAAATGAATGGGGATCGCTCATTCGAACTAAGCAAGTGCCATTCATGGCACTTGCTTAGTTCAAACTAATTTTTTCTAGTTCGAATTAAGCTAATTCGAACTAATTAATTGGAACTAATTTTAGCAAGTGTAGACATAGCCAAGGAGGGTGGTGAAGCACTGGAATGGGTCACCTAGGGAGGCGTTGGAATCTCCGTCCTTAGGGGGTTTTAAGGCTCAGCTTGACATATCCCTGGCTGGGATGATTTAGCTGGGGTTGGTCCTCCTTTGAGCAGGGATGACATCCTGAGGTCCCTTCCAACCCTAATCTTCTATGGTTGTATGACTGGTGTAGTCTCTGGCATGTACTGTGAGTTGCCACTCTTGCGTTATACAGATGCTGTGGTGTATGTAGACGGACAATGGGAGGCAAATATACTATAAATTTGGTGTCACAGGGAGAAAATGATAAGGCCATAATATTACACGACTCCTACATAATGCTAGTAATAAAACAACATTTTCGTATTATATGTGTAACCGGTACAAGGTTACGCTTGGGCCTTTCTTCTGTCACAATTAAAAAAGGAAACAAAACCAGGGGCTAAAAGCATAAAACAACGAAAGAGCATTTTTGTATTGCTTTGTCCTGCTGTCAGTCAGAATGGCTGTTATTTAAATACCTTGCTTGTTGCATTTGAATTGCATTGTTTTCTGTTTCTTCCCTGAAAAAGTAAGAAAATGAAGTAAATCAAAATCCAAATGTTGTTACCCTGCCTCTTGCAAAGTCCCCAGAAGTCTACGCACCGGAGATGTACAAGAGGGAAAAGATAAGATGTTGTATTCCCCCCTTCCACACACCCTGCCTTTGCCAATCCTCCTTGAACTGACTCAGGTCAAAGCGTCTGTGCCGTTGATCTGTGGGAACTGCGGCAGCTCATGGAGTGAAGTGTCATTGTCTCGTACATCTTCTTGTCCCGCCTCCCCCCACATCCCTAAATCAATCTCAGTGCCATTGTGGAGTTCCACAGAGTGCAGAAGCAACTGATGTCTCCCTGCTCCACCAACCCACGTGCAGCACCTAGCACATGGCAGAACTGCACCACTTCCACTGCACTTCGGTTTTCTCACACCCCAGTGGGGAGAGGGGGCAATAGAGCCATGGCTGGTATATTGGGCCTTGCCTAGCACCATTCAAAGTCACTTATCATAATGCCATCCGCATGCCTCCCGCCACCCATAGGTTTATAATGCATCATTTACAACGTTGTAGTCCGCTGGAGCCAATTAAAGCCTAAGTGCCCGGGGTGTGAGAGATGGTTTTCTTTGAGTTGTAAATGACACATTTCCTGCCTTCAGTGCCCTCTTCAGAGAAATGCAGATTACTAAAGCATGGGGAGCAGGGTGAAAATCCAGGACCTGCATAAATATAAAAAACTGTCCTATAAGTCACTAGACCAGGCCTGGTGGAAATTCCCAGGGGGAGATTTTAATTTCTTTTATTCCCTATTACTGATGGTGTCATGAAGGGGCCAGAGTTTCAGGTGCTTAGCACTCTTTACTGAGCCAGATTTTCAAAGAAGCTCAGTCCCTTGTAAGCTCCCACATAATGTCTAGATACTCGAAGAGCTCAGCTCCCAGCAGTTCCCACAGTGACCCTGACGGCCAGGTTTTTAAGAGAAGCCAGTGCTCCGTGTGCCAGCTCAGCTCTCTTGAAAGCTTGCTGCTCATTTTTATGACTGGACCCTTAGAGAAATTTACGCCTTGTACACACTACAGCCTGATCACGTGGTGAGGAGCTTCACCGCCCAATGAGGCTGTGAGCGTACACACGATAACGTTGTCCGTTGTGCGGCAACAGCCTTCTTGCCGCGCAACAGGTAAACCACCCAGACGATGGTGGTAATGCTTACCACGGATCGTCTGTCCCGCAATAGAGTGTGTGTGTGTACGCTCATTGCGGGTTAGACAGCCTCCAGAAATGTCCCAGAGTGCCAGTGGAGGCCAGTCTGAGACACCGAAGCTGTCATACTTGTCAATTTCACTGCTCTGCTAGGGATAGGTGCCCACCATGTGAACGCTTCTTTGCGTTAAAAGGATTAATGTGTGGATGGGGGAAAGGGTTCCCGTTATAATGCTTTGCTTGTCCCGCAACAATTTATTGCAGGACAAGTCTTTAGTGTGTATATAGCCTCAGCCATAGTTACAGGTTCTGAGCACATTTGAAAATGTGTCCCGAAAAGGTTCACAAAATTACAAATGACGCCAAACTGCAGCATCAGCCAGACTCCAGTGCAGCGCCATGCTGTAGTAACGTTCCAAAGAGCGACAGGTCGGCATGGTTGCAATTGTTCAAAGGTTCTGTTGCATTCCACTAGGGCCGAATTAAAGCAAGACTGGAACCAGCCCACTGTGGAAAACTGAAAGGAGCATAAACTCTGGCAAGTCACGAAAATACAATTAGGCTTGCCAAAAAGAAATCGGAAGAACAACTAGCCAAAGACACACAAATTAGTGGCAAAAAGAATAAGAACATGAGAAAGAGGCGGCCTGCCAAGCCATCGGCGTGGCTACTTGGGTGATGCAGGTGCTCAAGGAGTATGCAAAGAAGATAAAGCCATTGCAGAGAAACTAAATGAGCTCTTTGCTTTGGTCTTCACTGCAGAGAATGTGAGGGAGATTCCCAAACCTGAGCCATTCTTTCTAGCTGACAGATCTGAGGAACTCTCCCAGATTGAGGTGTCAATAGAGGAGGAGGTATTGAAACAAACTGATAAATTACATGGTAATAAGTCAGGGCTCGACAAATCCCAGGCATCAGGTCACCATGGTGCCCAGGAGTTATCCCTTGGTTTCTAGCTGCGCCGTGGTAGCCAGGGAAACAAATGCCCTCTAGCACCTAAAAAAAGCCTCCTTAATTCGAACTAACTTGCCAGTGTAGACATAGCCTCTGAGTATCCCCATGGCTGCCTGAATGAGAACCAGGTGGGCTGTTGACGACAATCTGGATGTAGATCTAGGTACCTTGAGCTATTTGTAACAGAGAGGTGACACATACACGCTCTTGTGGGTTTGTTTATTTGTAAGTGACTTGAATATCCCCTCCCCCAGCTTACAGGGACATGGGCAGTGTCACACATGCAACGCTCATGCCATCAAGGGCACAATTCACCCCTGAGCAGGAAGTATCCCTGAGATCCTGCACTTGCTTGTGGGGGAACGTAGGGGAAATGGCATAGGGACTGGTGAGGGGATGCAGAAGTGTAATTCTGTGTTGTACTCTGAGTGGGGGCACAAGAAATAACATAATTAGGGTAAATAAGGGGCCGGATTCTGCCTGGGACAATCTTCTTTTGTGCACCCCGTGCATATGTGAGATGCGGTAGTCCCTTCCTTGGGGGGAGCACCGCAGACTGGGTACACTCAGCAATGCTGTAGCTGCAACACCCCCAGGGACGAGGCAGCACAGGCTGTCGGGGGCCATGCACCCTGCGCTCCCGTGGCCACTGCTTAACTGGAACTGTGGTCTGCACAAGTCTCTCTCCAAACACCTTATCCTCCCCCCCCCCCTCTGTGCTTAGCTTGGCTGCAGACACATTTTCTGCTCTGCTCAATCTCATCACTTCTCAGTCCTGCTGCTGCTTCTGCTGCTTTTACTAATAGGCTCAGTGGTGAGCAGCCTGCAGCTCTCCCCGGATGCTCAGATGGCCGTTGAGCCAGCACACAGTGCTCAGCAGAGAAATAAACGCAGCATCAAGGAAATCCAGGGTGGGGGGAGCTAGTCTAGCGGAGATCCTTTGTCGCACACTTTCTGAGTCAGGCACAGAGACAGTTGCTTGTGGCAAATTCATCAGAGAGCAATGGTGACCCCAGAGACTGAGGACCCAGGTTTGCTGGCTTCTTATGTAGCTCATTCAGCAGGATAAGCGGTTCAGTCTTGGGAGTCAGCTTATACACTCATCACTTGGACTGCTGCCTTATGGAATGAAGCAACTCAATTGCTATTGCATAAACATATAGACGGCTACACAGAGAGCACCAGCAAGGAGTAATGAACGTAATTCATCCTGCAGTGGCTTTAGAGTTACGTATGGTCCAGTGTCGAGGTCAGATTCCCAGTCAGGTCATGTAGCTAACCATGCCAGCCAAATACAAATAAAACTTTACATTCAATTCTACTGTCGTCGACAGCAGTTTAGAATAAAAACTTCTCGCTGTATAATCCCAGGCCACGAATGCTTGTTTTCAGAATTTTTATGGTGCGGGAAAAAACAAGTGTTTACACTTCAAGGGTGCGTCTACACTTACAAACTAAGTCGACTTCAGCTTGCTTAAATCAACTTAATTTAATATGTGGCTACACTACATTTTCCTTAAGTCGATTTAAGCAGCAGCTTAAGTCGACTTAAGGAAAATTAAAGTCGACTTTATAAAACCTCATTTAAAGTCAACTTTACTGGCTAATTCCAAAGGGGTAGCCGTGTTAGTCTATTGTAGAAAGACAACAGAGTCCTGTGGAACTTTTAAAGACTAACAGATTTATTAATCGCATGAGCTTTCGTGGGAGAAAATCCCACTTCGTCAGACGCTTTGAAGATAGGAAAGCTTCAAAGCGTCTGACGAAGTGGGATTTTCTCCCACGAAAGCTCATG
>ML685771.1:2550512-2575130 GCA_007922175.1 Pelusios castaneus
GCGTGCTAGGTTCTATGCTCCTGTTGTCTGGCCTGGAAGATGCGCTGAAAGCACATTTTATCTCATTTTTTAGCAGGCTAGTACAAGATTGGAGATATCTACTTTGGTCAAATCCGGCAGGGTTATTTGTAAAATGTCGGTCGTGTGTCTGCTCTCCCAGTCAACACTGCAGTACAATTTTTTTTAATGTGACTTGACAAGGCATAGTAAAAGTGAACGTGAAATAACCCACTGTACCATGAGACGATGTGCTAAGATGGATGTTTGGAAAAGCATGCTGCTCAACAAGATATAAGGCAGTCAATCTGAAACCTTCGATGTGTGAAGAAATCAAACTCTAGGCTTCAAACATGATGCTTGCTGCCCATCCAGAAATAATCCTTGTTTTCCAGCTGAGCTTTGTTCAGCTATTCAGCACATCAGAGCACCAGTAGTTCTAACCCTAGCTGAGTGCTATTGAGTAACACTGGTACTTTGCTTTTCAGCATGAGGAAAGACTTCTCAATAGCAATTTGAATTTGTTTCAGCTGTGACTCCTTTTTAAAATCCTGCGGCTGTGATTGAATGGCAAGTGCTATGGTGCAGAATTTATTGAGTAACTTGATCTCACAAATTAAGCCCTTCTGTTATTATCTGCAGGACACTGAGGAAGGTTCCCCGCACTGCAATTAACATAGACCAAACCCATTTGCTCCTGCAGCACAAAAGTGTGAAAAGCTCAGGGATTGTCTAGACAGAGAGGGGTTGCCAGACCACTTCAGGGGCCCATTTAGTCAAATATCCTGTCTCTGCCCCTGGCCGGTAACTAAGGCTATGTCTACACTAGAAAAGTTAAGTCGACATAAGTAGACATAGCCCCTTGTCGACCTTATTAAGTCGACTTAACGCTTTAAGTTGACTTAGGCGCTAATCCCCGTCCAGACTGGCTTTAAGGCAACGAAAGGGGTCGACTTAAGGCTTAAATTGACCTAAAACTAGGTGTTATTAAATTGACTTAAGCTTTCCTTAAGTCGACTTAAGGAAATGCTTAAGTCAACTTAATAAAAGCCCAGTGTGGACGCGGCTTTGTTTAGGTCAACTTAAGCCTCCTCAAGACGACCTAAGTTGTCAGTGTAGACGCACCTTAAGAGAGGAAAGGACAAGATCACAGTGCAGTTACTAGTTCAATGATGGACTAGTCTATACACAAGGAAAGTTTCTAACTCTGAACACTTAGACAGCTAGTGGCTGGCTTATTCCCTGAAGGTGAGAGCTTAGAACCATTCCTAAACTCTCTTTTACCCTTCATCTTCTCATTATCCATAGAAAAGTACAACCCTTTTTGGATGCTGCTAAGCTCTTGGCCACAGTTGCATCTTGTGGCAGTAGGTTCCGCAGGCTCATGTATTACATGGAACTTAGACATACTGCAAAGAATAAGTAATAAACCCCTTCTGCCAAAGGGTGCTTGCGTAGCTGCTTTAGAATATGCTGCTGACCTGGCCACTGGTCATCACGAAGTGGCCAGGCACAAATAAGCTTCTTCTTACTTCTCCCCTATCCTTCCCCCCATGCAGCCTTTGCCAGAAAACTGGGCTCACTGCATTCAGCCATGTGTAGGAGGAGTTCTCTCTAGGCAGTGCCAAGGGTGAAAACCATCCACTTTTAGGATCCAGTCCTGCATGGCTTGATGCCTTTACCTGGGCTCATGTTGCGAAGCACCTTGCTCCACGCTTAGCGCATTGAACCCAGTTGGGGTGCTTGTCGGAGTGTGCAGCTCCTGGCACAAAGCCATGCTAATGGCACAGTGGAACTGTTTACAGGAAGGGGAAGGGTCATCTGAGCAGGAGACAGAACTTCCTCGGGGGCAAGTCTGAGATGGTGTGAATGAAATCCCACAGGAGTAAAGACTGTCCCAGATCTCCCCACCTTCTGCTTCCAGTGCAAGGTGGGTTGCTTTGACCTTGCTGTCTCTAACATGAGGACAGAGCAATGTGTGCGCGTGTAAAAGGAACTTTAACCTCAGAGACTCCACTGCACGCTCTCCCCCAGGGAGAGGGTGAGGAAACAGGGCATCACAGATTATTAAGCTTGGTGTTTACGGCACTGGTGGAAGGAGCTCAGAGACCATAGTAAAATGCATCGTATAAGAAGCAGTGTGAGACCAAGTGGAGTAAAAAATCTCCTTTGGATTAAGTGTGTGCAGGCTTGAAGTTACATTTCCTACAGTGACAACTGGGTCATAACAGGACATGACTGACCAGGCAGCTGGAAATGGAGCTTTGCTTTGTGTTAATTGCTCCATCTTCCAGACTAAAAGGGTGCGTCTACACTTACAAGGAGGCTTAAGTCGACCTAAACTACTCCCTGTCCACGCTGGGCTTTTCTTAAGTCGACTTAAGCAGATTAAGTCGACTTAATAACACCTAGATTTGGCCGACTTAAGCATTAAGTCGACCTAAGCCAGTGTAGACAGGGAGTAGCCCTAAGTCGACCTAAGTGCCGTAGGTCGTCCTAAGGCTGGGGGGCCCCTCTCCCCGGTAGAAGGGAGCCATGGCTCTACCAGGGACAAGGAAGCCACACGGCTGGCTTTCCCCAAGACAGGCAAGCCGCTCGCGGCTTCCTTCTGGCAGGGAGCCGCGGGTCCCCTAGCCTGGGGAGCTGATGCTCCTTTGGAGCCTTGGTTCTCCATTGACCTAGCCAGTCGACTTAGAAAGTCTAGTGTAGACTCTCTAAATCGACTTAATAAGGTCGGCTTAACTTTCTAAGTGTAGACGTAGCTAAAGTGAGCTGCATCACTTCAAAGAGGCCCAGAGGCTGCCAAGGGAAAGAGCCATGAGGAAGCAGCAGCCGTGTCTTGAGTCTGGGCATGTGAAGTATACAGGCGAGTGGGAGGGAGCCATCGCTCATCGTTTTCAGTGAGACATCTGTATTCAGAAATTGTGTGTTTGAAATGGACAAATGGAAGAAATAGTTGTTCTGCTAATAGCTCCAGTTAGCCCAGAATAAATCTTTAATCATCACTGTTTGCAGGATTAATTATTAAAGCCAATTTCATACTGGTACTGCTGTTTCAGGCTGGCTTTTCTCCTTTACCCAGAAAGACAACACAAACCGAAATGGCAGGTTTCCAGCAGCCTGCCAGATCCCAGCCAGCATGCCAAGATTTCAGCCCTGCTCTCAAACAAGCAATCCTGGAAGAGACCACACCCACCTTTCCCGAGACAAAGGCTTTTCCCTGCCTCGCCCCACATATGGAATCGACACCTCCCGCCGGGGCGTGGCAAGCTTGCAACAGTAATTAATACTTTTCTTGGCGGCTTGTGTCCTGAACCAACGCTGCCTCTCAGCTGCCTGTGTCGTCACCAGTGGCATAAAACAAGGCTGTGTTCTTACTCCGACATTATTTAGCATCACGTTTGTAGCTGTTCTAATCAGTGCATTCAGAGACATTGATCATTCATTTCTATTCAGTACAGAACATATGGCTGCTTCTGGAATCTGAATCCCCAAGTGCAAAGACAGAAGTTGGGAAAACAATTATTCACGAATTACTATTCGCTGATGATTGTGCTTTATTGTGCTTTATTGGCCCATTACCTCAGATATACTCAATGGCTCCCTGATTGCTCTGCATGTGCCGCAAAGCATTCTGGCTTAACGGTCAGCCTAAAGAAGACAGAAGTCATGGTCCAGCCTCAACTGGGAAGAAGTGCTACTCCTCCAGACCCGTGAGGATGTATCATTCAAGGTCATTGACCAATTTTTCTACCCAGGCAGTGTCATTTCATGAGAAGCAACAATTGATGATGAGATTATGAAGCACATTAGTGAAACGTACAGAGCCTTCCAGAAACTTCAGTGTCATCTCTGGAATGAACACGGGGTGAGGCTGCATACAAAAATCGATGTTTACCATGTCATCATCATCCCTCTATGGCTTCAGCACATCGACCACTTATTGATAGTGCATAAAACACTTGGACCAATTCCACTTACAATGTCTAGGGCAGATAAAGGGAATTCAGAGGCAAGGTTTAGTTCCAGACACTGAGCTCATTGAGTGCTGTGACATTTCAGCTATTGAAGTTTTTCTACTGAGAGTGAAGCTGAGATGGTGGGGGGGATGCGGTCCATGTGTCTGACAGTAGAATACTGAGGGCTGAGAATTACAGACTGGAAATTGTTTTAGAGGAGACCAAGAAAACATTATAAAGATGTTCTCAAGGCTAACCTCCAATCTTGCAATGTCAGCCTTAACCCCTAGAAGCTCTTAGCCCATGACGAGATCCGATGGTGGGAACTCTGGACTGGAAGACTTCGAGAGCTTACGGATTCCTGCAGCTGAGAAGAGCCATGCAAGGTAAAAAGCTACAAGCACTGCACATTCATCTACAGTTGTCTTCTTCTGTGAGCACAGCCAGGGCTGCAGGTCCGACATTGATTCTGGTCTCATATTAAGACCCACAATAAGTGACTGTAGCTTGTCTGTTGAACTCAATGGGAGTTTCCATCATCGTCAATGGAAAAATAAGCTATTTTCTATCCTGCACATAATATTTTACACCGCTACCTTCCCACACAGCATGCTAATTATTTTCCACGAATAGTAGTTTGTCAGTTAAGTTGTCATCACTTTTACTAAGTGCCCTTTAAATATACTTATGGACATGGACAAAGAGCAGGAAATATAGAATGATCATTATCATCACAGTCTTCTCCAGCTCAGCCTTCTCAGACGCACTCACCACTAATGACACTGCTGCATGTGATACATCAGATTACAGACAACTCTGGAGAACTCAGAAGGCTGTTGATTGAGTTGAATATCCAAGTGACTTTCTTGGAGTCCCTTCCTGTCCCTTGAGTGGACGAAGGCAGAAGATTCTGCAAGTGAATCTTTGGCTAGATAAGGGGTGTAAGGTAGAGCAGTTCACCTTCTATAGAGAGTGGGGCCATACAGTTTGGGTGCCCTCCTTCTCAATAGAAGGGGAACCAATCACTTCTATGGCAGACAGGCTAGAGTAGTCAGGAGGAAGATAAACTAATAACAAAAGGGGAGAGTGAAAGGGGGGAACAAATGAACACTCATTTAACACAAAATCATGATGTCAAGAACAATATCAATCAAGGCCCCAGAGGACATGAAGAGAAGAAATTCTATAAATGCCAATACACCAGTACCAGGAACTTGGGAAATAAGCAAGAGGAAATGGATTTTCTCATTTATGAACACGAATTTGACCTCAATGGTATTACTGAAACCTGGTGGGAAGAGTAACATGCTGGATTGTCAAAATCGTAGACTTTCACTCATTTGGAAAGAATAGAGTGTGCAAAAGGGGTGGGGGGAGTGCTTCTCTGTCAAAACTTGTTTCCAAATCCAAAGCACATGATCTTGAATATTTATGAGTCAATGTCCTAACAGAGAAAGCACAAGATGAGATATTAGGTTGTGTCTGCTAAAACCACACAAGTGAATAAGTCCTTAAACACCTATATATAACGATAGAGATTAAAAAAACCTGCATTATATAGGGGGACTTCAACCTGAGTGTCATCCGTGGGAGGTCTCATGATTCCAGTACTAAAACATCTTTGCAATTTCCGAAAACTCTAAGTGACAATTTCCTAAATCAGAAGTGTTGCATCCGACACAAGGGAAGTCTATAACATAGCTCATCTTAAGAGAGGAAGAATTCAGAAATTCCAGGACTAACAATTAGAGGTTGCTTAGGTGCACATGATCATGACTTGATTATATTTGTTATGTGTAAACTGAATAAAGTCCCAGCTAGCGATATACACCCTTTAGGCTTTAAAAAGGTCAAAGCTGAAATCAATTATGAGCCAGATCAGCTGGGAACTGCTCACAAAGCAATAATCCCACAATCAAGAGAGAAGGCCACACTGATTAAAAAAACAACTGACATAAAAGGAAGTGAG
The DNA here is from genome assembly GCA_007922175.1 of Pelusios castaneus. Taxonomy (NCBI): domain Eukaryota; kingdom Metazoa; phylum Chordata; order Testudines; family Pelomedusidae; genus Pelusios; species Pelusios castaneus. The sequence goes on from ML685771.1 coordinate 2,556,438, forward strand.
CAAGAGAGAGAGAGAGAGAGGAAGAGATTATTTCACTTCCTTTTATATATAAAAAAATAGACAAGGGAGGAGTTGACAGAAATCAATACAGTTTAGAACCTAGGGATTGTAAAAATTAGATAAGGAAAGCAAAAGAACATAAACTAAACTCTATGGCCAGCAGAGCTAAGGGCTTTAGGACAAAGAAGTTTTAAAAATATATCAAGAACCCTACCAATAATACGGACTCATTACCGGATGGAAATGATAATGCAGTAAACATAGATAGATGTGTTCAATAAATATTTTTGGTTTGTATTTAAGAAAATCCAGATAATGTGTTTATATAATGTTGATGAAATATTTCCCTTTCCACAGGTACCTTAGGAGGATGTTGAACAGCACCTATTAAATTCAGACAGTTTTAAATCAACTGGTCCAGATAATTTCACCCAAGAATTTAAAAAAAGCTGACCAAGGCACTTTCTGGTCCATTAATTTGATTTTTAATACGTCTTGAACCAATGACAACATTCCAGAAGAAAGCAAATGTTGCACCAATATATAAACGGATAAATGGAATATCTTGGGTAGTTCTTAGCCTCAGAACCTGGCAATGATCCCAGGTACAAATTGGAAGTGGCTCTCTCTTGTTGGTGAGATTACAAGATTGGTTGGTAAAGGTGGTGTTAACAGTCTTAATTAAATATATTTATGGTTCCGTAAAACACTGAACTTGGTACTGAATAATATTTTGATTAAGAAATCAGAATGATACAAAATCAACATGGCATCCTTTACATAGATTTAAAAACTAGTTAAGTCTCAAAATGTAATTGTAAATAGGAAATCGTCACTGAGTGAGTTATTTGTAGTCGAGTCTCGCAGGGATTGGTTTTTGGCCTTACATTATTTACCATTTTTACCACTGCCCTGGCTGGAAACACAAAAATCACCTGTAAAGTCTGCAGATGACACAAAGATTGAGGTAGGGGCAAATAATAAAGAGGAGCGCATTGGGAATCAGTGCATCTGCACCCAGGAAGGTGCAGCCTGACACGTGGCTGGTGGGCAAGGGTGTGAATGGCTTTTTGTGAACATTATGTGCCATCGATGGATTGGCTGTGTGATTCCCTCCTTCCAGAGAGTAACTCTGAGGGGCAGCTGGCTTTTCTAGCACTGCAGTGGGCCTTAGTGGTCAATGCTGGGTAACCTGACCTGGTGAGATATAACCTAACCTGGTGAGATATACAGCATTAGCTTTTCCCATCTGTCCCAGGGCTGCTCAGAGGCAGTTTCCCTGTCTGCTGGGTGTGGTCTTGGTTTGGATCCAAACCCTGTTCTCTGATCCCATTCCTCCCATGAGGCTTTTTGTCCAACCCAGGCCAGCTACCCACGTAATGATCTGCCAGTTCTCCAAGCTACAGTTACATCTCTAGGAGCTTTGACCATTGGCCTGGGGTGCTTAGGTTAGAGTGGGAAAGTTCACAGATTGTTCTGGCCCCATTAATTCATAGACCCCCATGGAACGTTCAAACTCCTCTCCCAGTTCCCCATTTTCTTATGTAACCCCTAATCTGGGCTGACACCCTTGCAGCTTCTTTACATGGCCCATAATCTGTATAGTCCTCCCTGTCATTCAGCCCCATGCAGTGAAACCCCACCCAATTCTCCTAGGGTCTGAAATCTGGGTTAAGTTCCAGGTGTGAAAGCCTTCACTCTCCCTGCAGCACCGATTTCTGGGCAGATCCGGGAAGGGTCAGGAGCGCTGGTTACAGGAGTGTTTGCAAACACTCCATTTTGCTGGGGAATGACACAATGGCTTTAAAAGCCACAGGACCTTCTGTCTAAAAGCTCCAGTTCTTACACATAAGTTGGAAAGAGGTTGGCCTACCGTGAGGGCTCCATTAGGTTGATGGGTGATGTCTGTAACCTTCCAACATGTGGATGGAAACTGTTATTGTTTTATGTTTTCTCTGTAATGCCTTTTTCTTAGGAATGAGCTGATTTCTTAGAAAGAGCTGGGTGATGACTTGTAACCTCCGGCAATGCCCTGTTTAGAGCTCTTGGAGACAGAAAGCCAAGCACAGAGACCGGCCTTTAGGCAGTCTGGCTTGCTGGGGATATCACCGTGGAAGACAGGGAACTGCACAACTTTAGCACACCCATTCAGAAGGGGGGAGCAATGCAGGACTCCAACCAAGAAGGTGATAGCTGGGAACCAGGAGCTTTATGTAGGTGTCCACAAGGAAGATTGGAAGGTGGGAGGAATCAAAGGGGCGGTTAACTCTGAAACTGTGCCACTTACTATTTACCAGGTGTACTTCAGTAGCCTAGAGGCCAAGAAAGGCAAGGCCCTTTGTGATGGGTGCAGGACAAACATAGAGCAAATGACAGCCCCTGGCCCACAGAACTTTGAGCCTAAAAGAAAAGATATGTGAGGGGGATGAAACAAAGAGATGCGGTGGGGAAGAAACAGACTAACAGAAGAGAAGGTGTGCATGTTTTAAGCAAATCAATCACAGCAGGGACTGGACTCTTATTTTAGATGGCAGAATTTTTGAAACATCCATCTTCAATCATAAAGGCTGTGCAGTCCAGATTTTTCCTGCCCCACTAATCTGCTTGCTCAGGTATTGTTGGTTGGAATCTAGTAAACAGTTGTGGTGATTGTGCACAAGAAGGCAGAGACTCTCGCTCAGGCCTCTGCTGAGCTGACTGCGCAAGGAATAAACTCTTAGCTGAACCTCACAGTCAGCTGATGGGATCTGTAGATGCACTAGGGACAGACCAATTCAGTCAAGAGAGGCAGCTGGTATGTCTACACTGGAGGCTCTGTTAAGTTGATCGAACAAGGTTGACTTTAAGTTGACTTAAAGTTGACCTTGTTAAGTCAACTTAGAGAGTCCACATTGAAAACTCCAATCGACTGCCTGTGTCCACAATGGCGAGTGCTAGGTCAATGGAGGAGTGGTGCATTGTGGGTAGCTGTCCCACATTGCACTGGGCCTGGAGGCCAATTAGGTCAATTTAAGGGCTTTCCCAGTCTACACTGGCTTAAGTTGACTTAATAAGGTCGACTGAAGCATTAAGTCGACCGTAAGAGGTGGTGTTATTAAGTCGACCTAAGGCTCCAGTTTAGATGTACCCTTGAAGAGTCACTTTGCAAAGTAATCCCCCACCCACCACCCCACCAATCTCATCAAGCCATGAAGCGAATCTACATCTTCCAGTGCTCAATTCTGTGCTTGGAGACAACCTGCTTACAACCTTTGGGGTGAAATATTATTCAGATTGCAGTGTTAGGATTGCACAGGATGTAAATTCAAGGTGGAATTTGACCCAGTTTTCTGTGGATATAAACAGGTGCAGCTCCATTGGCATCTGTGATGTTTTACCCCTTTGCCCCAACCAACTATTGGTTCCCTTGTGTTTGCCTACCAGTAGCCTAGGTATTTTAAACATGAACCCTGCATTACCTAGGTTCTGCATTGATCTCAGACCCACCGCATTATTGGAATGCAGTTGTCTGGGGTTTAATTATTAACAAGTGGGCCCTTTATGTCATGTAAAATGACTACGCTCCTCAAGTATTTCTCTGTGCTCGCGGAGCTAGCGGCATGCTAATTAACTTCTCAACTGGTAATCACTACTTGGAGCAGGATAATAAGTCTGTTGTTGGGAGGGCAATGAGATCAGCGCAAAGAACTAATCTCTTTGACATGTATTAACTGTAACTGTTTATTTACCACAGAGGAAATATCAGGGAGGAAACCAGTGAAGAGTGTGCATGAGCTGTGAGACCTTGCATTAAGTGGAAACATTTCCCGGTAAGGAGGTGGCTGTGATTCAGATTATGTAGGACGGTGAATGCTTGTAAAACAACCACCAAGCTCTGAGCACAGGGACGCATTCACCTCTGGCCATGAGGGCGCTTTGGACATGATCGGCGTTCCTGGGGGGGATCAGCTGCCAGCACATATCCTCATGTTACAAACATTTCAGTTCTTTAGCTCCTTTTTCCCTTCCCTTTCACAAACCTGTGAGCAAGAACAAGGTCTCCTACAGAAATGCACCTGGGGGAAAAACCTGGCTGGCTTTTCCTTACATTGGCAGCAAACATTACAGCCTCAGCACCTCCTTAAGTAGGCCCAAAGTTGTTTCATGCTTGCTCATGAAGCAGGCACACAATCAGATAGTGAGTCATTCCCAGGAAGATAGCATGGCCCATCTGGATGAGGGAGGAAGAGAAGCGATAAATGTGTTTAATTGGCTTAGCTCCAGCAGAGCACCAAATCCTTAGTTCTGACTCGAGTGAAGTGCAATCAGTTCATATTCTCCAGCTTCCTTCCTTGTTAAACTGATGGGAAAGGTTATCTCACGACAAAGAATTATTAATGGATGGAACTGGGCAATCAGGTTCCATGCAGCTAAGGGAAGCTTCCTCTTGGTATTTGTCTATTTTTAACCTCTGCTTGTTGGGAACATGACAAGAATATCCAGCATGTACGCCATGCTTTCTTCTAGTCTGCAGTGACAGAATGAAATTTGGATGTGAGCGACTGTATACCTATCTAGCAAAAGCAAATGAACACAAAACTCTATGGTGAGGTAGGTCTCTGGTACTTAGTTTGAAATAACTGATGTTCTCATACTCTTTCAAAATGGTTTGAGTTCTAGCATTCCCAAGGGCTTTTCCCTAAGCTAGATACAGCTCATCTGGAACATCATGGCTTTGGCCATCTTTCTAGCCATCCCTCCCATTCTGAGCTCCTTTTCTACTACACCTTGTAATTTTTTTGGCAGGAAAACTACTGAGTTGGCCTTCATTCAAGTAGGAAAATAAAGAGTGGGAAGGGGTGTCATGTTTAGGGCACTTGCCAGCCTTTGATCCCTCTGGAGAAGAATATGAGTGTTATCATCTTTCGTAATCAGTTCATTTCCATTAGCACCACTAAAACAATTGCAGCATCTAATTGCACTTCTATTCTCAGCTAATTGATTCTCCTTCGTTACTTTCTCAGTAGCGGGGGAACTCTTTGGTCTCTGATGAAGGGAAGCTTTCATCTTCACACAGCTCTGTTCTTTGCATATCTGGACTTGGTCATTACTTTCTTTCCCCTAATCGATTAGGTGCAGATTCAGAAACGCTTGCCTGTTTTGATAGTGCCCTACTCTTTGAAACAATCCCATTGAAACCAATGGGACACCTGGATTCATAAGGCACCAAACAGGAATAGGGGTATCCAAAGCAGTCCCAGAATGACTCTGAGGTCTTCATGTATTAATGTGACAGGATAAAATGTTGGAATGCCACAGCAGGAATAAAAGTTGCAGGATTAATCTTGTCAATATGTGGATGTATTTCAACCATTGCCATGCAACTATAATGCGCAATCTTTCCATGGTATTTATAGGACTCCTGAGAAGATGCTGAAGAAACTTAAGATAAAGCCAAATCATCTGGCAGGTGGTGTTTACCTATGTAAATATAGCACACGCTATTCCTACTAGCTGAGCATGACAAAGGCGTCTGCAAAGAAACATTATCTTAGATGTTTGTGTTATTTCCTTACGTGAAATAGGGCCTCAAAGATAGATGTGTTTGTTTCTAAATAACCAAGTAAGGTAAGAAACAGCAAGCCCTGATACCCTTCTTTCTCCTGCAGGAGTGACTGGACTACTGAGTGAGAAAGAAAGAGGGGGGCCTAATTTTCTGTCTCAATGGGATGGCATACCGGGATTGTACAGACAGTGGAATAGAATAGCAGCCTACCCCTCTGAACCCCCAAATCAGGGCAAGGGGAATATGGACATAGCCGGAGCACCCCAGGGTGCTCCAGCTATTCTTGTCTGTTGCAGTGGCCCCTGAGCCAGATTTACAATGTTATCCAGATGGCTAACATTGCAGATAGGCAGCTAAATGATTTAGTACATCTGGTCCTCTGGATTGTATTTGTCTGGCTGGGAAGGAAGAACAGTCCCGGAGAGTTCTATTCCCACCGGTCTCCAGTCTACCAAGAGCTGAAAAGGCTCTTTCTCCCACTCCAGACTACCTTCAAGTCACCACCACTCCAGCTTTTCACTCTGAGAGAATCTGCCCCAACGTCTCTTTTTCTCCAAGTCTGGTTCTGCTCTGAAAGTGACTCTGTAATAATGGCCCTGAGGGGTTCTGCATGTATTGGATAGTATTCATTCCACATCAAAAGAGCTCAAGGAAAAAGGAAAAACATTTTTTTTTCCATGCTGTAAACTGAAATGTTCAGGGACACAGGTGAAAATGCACACAGAGATAGGTAAAGCCTAATCTTGGCCTGAATTATCTCTTTTTAAGGTGGGAGTTGGACTAGAAGACCTCCTGAGGTCCCTTCTGCCTCGTATGAGTCTCGGGGAACATTTTTGCCACAGAGTGAACTCAGGTGAGCTTAGTCCTGGTCCGAGCAAAGTCCTGCCTGAATCAGTGTGACCTCACTGCAATTGTCCTTCCTCTGGGTGATGCTAGACTTTCCAGGAGCATATCTCATGGTTCTTTGCTGCACCAAACTGAGCTGCTTTCCCAGGAAAATGTGGGAAAACTTGTCTGTCCTTCTGGGCACATCGCAGAATTGTGGGAAGGCTTTGGAGGATTATCAGCATCCCGTGATTTAACTTGTGTCCTGACTGAGCAGGGAGTAGGTTACCAACGTGAGGGAAAGTGCCACCCAGGTTCTAATACAAACTCCCAGCCAGCCTGGGTTGAAAGCACCACTGAACGCAGGTTTTGTAGGGGGAGACGAGGGGATCTGAGCCAATGCAGGGGTAAAAGCCCAAGTAAACACTGCAGTGAAGAAAGATCCTCCGAGTCAATGTTAAAATTTCAGGAGAAAGTGCGGGAGTTTCTGGGTGTGCTCTGTGCGGTAAGTGGGGGAAGGGGGAATGTTTATGGGTAAACCGTCTAGCCGGTTGCACATAGCTACCATCTGATAGTGGAGCCAGTCAGAGCTCAGTGGGGGCGTGTTAAAATCAGGGACTGGAGACAGCCCTGTGGGCTCAGGAGGCTGCTATTGACTCTGGGGCTGGAGCCTGCTGTTGGCCATGAGAACCTTCAGATTGCTTTGCCGAGGCGAGTCCAAGGAGTCTGGAGGGTGCTCTGGATTGCCATGCTCTGCTGGCGCTGAGGATCCCAGGGGACACAAACGCTTCTGATGACACACCCCGGAGAGTGTCCATGAGCAGACTGGACAGGTGCGTTTTGTGTGTGTGTGTAACCTTCGGGTGGGCCAAAATTCATTCAGTTGCCCTTCTCCAGTGCCCCACAGAAATCAATCCCAATCCCTGTGGGGAAAGCAGCTGGAGACCCAGGATCCAGTCTGTACAGGACTCACGGCGAAGCTTGCTCAGAGCTCCACTCACACATTAAAATACTACTAAAAACAAACATAACAATGAACTTTATTAACTACTAACTAAATGAACCTTATCCTAAGAAAACAAACTACAATTAACCAAGAACAATCCCTTGCATGAAAGATACCCAAGAGTCCCAAAGTCTGTGTGGAGTTCACCCAACTCTCAGCTACAGTCTCTGTTCCAATGTGGAAGCTTGAGTGGCAAGAAATAGCTGTCCTCTTCTTTCTTTGCTGGGATCCTCTGTAGCATTCCATGCAGGCTTTCTCTTCTCCTCTGCAACCAGCCCTCAGTCCCATATGCATGTCTGCAAGGTCTGTCACAAATTACTCCTTTACATGGAGAAAACATCTTGTTCACTCCTGGCTCAGCTCCTCTCCAGAACACTGAGCACATGGTCTCCTCTCAAGGCAGCTCCTGCCTGCTGTCTGCTCAGGCTGCTGCTCTCCAGTCATCTGACTGACAACATCACACCACAGCAGCAGGGTACACTGTGGAGCATGCTCAAATTGCTACCACTCCCTGCTTCTGGAAGTTTCCAGTTGTGGGTCGCTAATCTGCCCAACAACAGCAACCCACCCTGAGCAGGTCTCTCAGAGATAGCCTTTTTTAGGCATATGGGTTACATGTGCGCGTGCGTGCGTGCGTGTGTGTGTGCGCGTGCACGCACACTGTGATACACCTTACACTGAAACTCACGTAGCAGCCATCAAATGGGGCGTCTGTGTGGGAAGGCACCAAGACAGCTACCCCATAAGGGTGCTTAGGAAATCGTATTGCACTCTCAGTGCTTGAACATAGTGCAATACTTCTTACAAATCCTGAAAAGCCTGAGCTCTGGTCTGTACCTCAGCAGGGACGTAGGCTGCTGAGCAGGAAAAATGGATGCATACTAGTCGTCTGGCACCTCATAGTGCAGCTGGGAGCAGTGATAGAGAACAAACATGGAACCCCATCATCTGCCATTCTTTTTGGAGGAGCTCAGCTTTTTTCTTGGTGTTTGAGATTGGACTGTATACAGTGTTGGGTATATGCTGTTTAAGAGAGGTGGAAGTAAAGGGAAAGGTAGCAGACTAGCACTGAACATCAATGATGCTGGAAACTAAAGAAATAAGATGTGATAGTATGGATGAAACAGAATCTGTTTGACTCAAAATCTCTTTGGGGAAGGATTGTACAGTAGGTTTTACTGGGTTAATGTTAGGGGTCTGCCACAGAACCCACAGAGTTGAATTTGGATATAGCTGGAGATCTCTTTAATATTTTTAGAGAAAGAAATATTATAGGGTGCGTCTACACTTACAAATTAAGTCAACTTAACGAGGCTTAAATACTTAAACAACTTAAAATACTCCGCGTCTACACTGGGCTTTCCTTAAGTTAACTTAAGATGCTCCTTAAGTCGAATTAAGGAAAAGTTAGTTCGAATTAATAACACCTCGTTTTAGTTCGAACTAGCGCGTAAGTCGACTTTATTAAGTCGACTTAAGCCAGTGGAGATGGGGATTAGAGCCTGGGTGGAGCTTATTAAGTCAAATTAAAACATTAAGTCAACGTAATAAGGTTGAAAAGGGGCCACCTCTACACTTGAAAAGTTAAGTCGACTTTTGTTAACTCAACTTAATAAGGTCCACTTTAAGTCGACTTCATAAAGTTGACCTAACTTTTCAAGTGTAGACATAGCCCCAGAGAATTGTGACATAAAAGGATATTTAATTTCCCAGCTCTAGCTTGGTGAATAAATGCTACTGATAGTGGTGGGGCCAGTTATTCCTGGACATCATAGACAATAGTTTTCTCCATCAAACTGTCACTGAACCAATAAGAAGGAATGCAGTTCTAGACTTGTTTTGGGAAGAAGTGAGGATGTCAGAGAAGAGCCCGTCATAAAGAAAGTCACCTTGGCGAGAGTGATCAGGAGTGGGTTCAGTTTAAATTAAATGGAAGAATAATTACAATCAGGTTGTCAGATGTGGTTTTTAATTTCAAAAGTGTAGACAATCAAGCTCAAGGACTTAAATATGGAGGAGATTTGGAATTTCTTCAAATCAACTATACAAAAACTATCTGCAATTTGCATCCCAAGCAAGGGGGGAAACTTATAACAAGGTTATTAGTAGTAAGCAGAGACCCTCTAGAGGATGGAAAAGAGGAATGAGCAACTAAGAAAGCTACATCTTGCCGATTTGAAGATATAAGAATAAAGTGAGAATTGCTAAAAGACAAACCTCATTCACTCTTGCCAAGGAAATTAAAATAAATAAGAGGTTTTTGAGTTGTACAAATAAGAAGGATGGGGTTGGGCTGCTATGCACTGTGGTTAAAAATAATCTAGGTACAGTCCAAAACCTAAATGAATATTTTGCCTCCATTTTCAGCAAAGATGATAATATGAAACGGGTGTGAAGGCAGGATGGCTGATGGAAATGAGTGTATAGAAATGGAAATTGCCACATCTGAGGAAGATGAAAAACTCAAAGATCTTAATACACTTAAATCAGAGGGACCAGATAATTTCCATCTCAGAATAGTGAAAGAACTGACATTTGAGATTGCTATTCTAGTAACAAGGGTTTTTAATAAATGCAGCTAGTCAGGGGTACTACCATACGATTGGTGGATAGCCAAGATGCTACCTATACAGACCTGTTAGCCTGACCTCAGTACTATGCAAGATTTTGGAGCAAATTGTGAAGGAAAGAATAATTAGATTCATGGAGGTAAGTGGAAAAGGGGACGTAATGCAACATGGGTTTACCAAAGATAGTTCATGCCAGACTAACTTTATTTCCTTCTTTGAGAAAATAACTGCTTTTTTTAGATAAGGGAAGTGCAGTAGCTCAAATGGTCTTGGACTTCAGTAAAGCATTAAACATGGTAACAGATGTGAAACGATCAGTTAATTTAGAGAGGATGGGGATTAGTACAAGAATGGTGAAGTGGATTAGGACTGGCCAAGGGGGAGATGGCAACAGGTTGTGCTGAAAGGTGGACTGTCAGACTGGAGTGTGGTTACTAGGGTAGTTCCTAAAGGAAACAATCATAGTCAATATTTTTATTAATCCCCTTGGTACAAAAAGTAGGAGTGTGCTAATGAAATGTGCCGATGATACAACATTGGGAGGCAACATCAGTACAGGAGAGCATTGGAATATTATACAGGAAGATCTGGGTGACCTGGAAGACTAGAGTCTAGAAGACTAGAAAGGGGATGAAATTCAATAGTACAAAGTGCTCTTAGGGTTGAATAGGACGTTTCTGCAATAAGCTGAGGGGTCATCTGCTGGCAGAAGCAGAGGAGGAGAAGACCTGTGTGTGTGGGTTAGTGACAGGCTAATGATGCTGAACCACCAGTGTGATGTGCCTGCTAAAAAGGCAAATGCGATCGATGTATTGGATGAGGCATTTCCAGGAGAGAGGGGGCAGTATTAATGGTATTGGACAAGGCTCTGGTTAGATAATTGTCCTGTTCTTTTCATTCTGTTTGAAGCATCTGGAATTGGCCATTTTTGGAAGACAAGGTACTGAAGCTAAAGGACCATGATGGCACAAGGTGACGTGGCTCTAAACTGGCAGTGAATCAATTCACGTTGGAAATTAGAAGAAGGTTCCTAACGAGAGGGATGAGCTTCTGGAACACCCTCCAGCAGTCCTTGTGGGGCAAACCACTGAGTTAGTTGTAGGAGAAAGTGGGACAATTTATGATTGGGGCTGCATGGCAGAGTTGCTTGTGATGGAAGGGGGCGGGGCATGGCAGTCCTGTGGGCCCTTCCAGTTCTTGTGAAGCTAAGGTGTCTGGGCTTCACCTGCAGGGGCTAGGAAGGGAGTCCCCCCGTCCGCCCCCCCCCCCCAGTGTATTCTGGTTTGCTGGCCTGGTGGTGATAGGAGACTGACCAGGGAGGGCCAGGTTTCTGTGGTGTCCTGAGCATTCTCTGTCTCAGGTGCTCGGCTGGCTGGTTCCTGCTCACGTGTTCAGGGTCTAACGGGTGTGGGGTCAGGAAGGAATTTTCCCACCAGGTAGATTGGCAGTGATTTGGGGTTTTCTCCCTTCCTCTGTAGCCTGTCAGTGTGGGTTACTTGCCAGGAGTATCTGAGCAGATCTTAATCATCACTCTGCCATGGGGCACAAATGCACCTCGGTCATGCCTATTCTATGTCTAGGGCACATACAATCTACTGTCCTGTGGATGCTCTGATATCAGTGGTAGGTTGACTGTGTGGGGGCTGAGTGGCATTGTGGGCCTGAGACATATGGGAAGTCAGACTAGATGGTCTAGTGGCCCCATCTCGTCTGAAATTCTTGTGCCATAGAACTAAAAACGTCATTTATTTATTGCAATCTACTGAGTTTCCGTCTTCACCCCACGATGATATGCAGCGTTATTAAAATGTTTTCACGGGGTTTGAAACTTTCAAACCTTTAAGTCAGAGCTCAGACTTAGAACCTGCAATTTATGTTCAATTCAGCGTAGCCTTCGACAGAAAAGCATATGGGGAGGGAAGCGTAATACAGCAGTGCAGTGGCTTTTAAAGGAGAGCATGCCATTTAAAAATAATACTTAGCCATTTGTTATAAATTGGTTCTGATTAATGCACCAAAGAGGCGAGAAAAGAAGGGGAAATTCCTTTTAAACCTATGAGTGAACACACAAAATTTTACATTTTCTATAGTGACATCATAATATATGCAGGAGGAGCTCAAACACAATTATAGCAATCTAATATTAGAGATCAGAAGGAAGACAAGGCAGCCAAATCAAGCATGTAATTTGTTCATTGTTCATTCATCAGATTCAACTTGCACATTTTTGTATTCAAGACTCCAATTCAAGCGACTCGTGTCATGCAGGCACGGGGCCTTTCTTTTAAAGACACTTTTACAATTAAAATAAACAACAGACAAACAGACCCCTTCTAACTAATCACAGATGAAGCGCAATGGTTTTATTTCCAACAAAGGAAATTGGTTAAAAGAATTAGCAACTGTATGAAATGTCAAGCTGTGTAATAATGAGATAGCTTATAAATAATACCATTAATTCTCATGTCCTTTTAAAGTACATCATTACAATTAAAGGGCAAATTCCTCGTATAATAATTGACCATCTCATTAAAATATATTATGTATGCAAACCCTGATATTCCATATATGCTAGCCAGACCTTTAAGGGAAGAGTAATTTTGGGGAAAACACTCCTGTTTCTTCATTTAAAAGCCCCAAAACTTTTTGAGTTTCTGTTTTGTTCCTCCCTTTGGCTCCCCACACCCCACCCCAGAGTTGCCTGTTATTCAGTACAGCAGTAGGGTTTGTAGGAGACATCTCCCTACACAGGACGACATGACCCCTTCTGTAGGTGTGGACAGGATGAAGCTCCCATAGGCCCTAGTGCACAGATGACTCCCTCTTTAACTCCATGGACAGATGGGGAGGACGCTTGGTCATGGCCCCAATGGCCCTGTGCCCGTGGGGGTGAAAACCTAACCCTCCCAGAGGCATGTGAGCAGTTGGGATGTGTGCCCAGGAGGCCTTCTGCCTCTCCCATGTCATATGTCTTCCCACTCCCTCTGCGGGGGGTGGGGTGACTCTGAATTGCCCCTTCCTGCAGGCCAAGCCCCTGCAGAGGAGCGGGTGATTGGATTAGTTGACCTTATTTCAGAGACAAAGAATCAGGTCCTCAGCTGACACCGGCTCACGTGATGCTGCTGGCGTCAGCAGCTGGCGTAGCTTTAGCGGCGCTTTGCACGACCCAGCCTATGTCCTTTAAATCAGCGGCAGCTGGATCGGGCATCTCACCGCACAGAAAATGTGTGAATGTGCCTGATCCTGCCTTGTGCTCAGCACTGTGGGCCAGTGACCCCCTCAGCCCCCCTATTCCCTCCACTGGTAATTGGAGGGTTCTCCCTGCCTCAAAGGACTGGGCTGCAATGCACCCTTTCACTCCATGATCCTCCATGGGATCCCGCCAGCCACTATCTAGGATAGCTGCTGAGTCGGCACATTTCTCAGCTCGTTTGCGTCTGTCCCCCAGGCGGTCTCCCCCAGGCAGTTCTGTCTTGTGGTGTGTCTTGTCACCACGCTGTCTGGCAGACAACAACCCGGACGTTCAAGTTTCTTTGATCCATGTCCAGAGCAAAGCCTCCAGCCGGCCTGTCGGAAAGGAAACGCACCCTCCAGAGTGCAATGATACCGTCAGCCTGGACTCGTTTGGGAAAGAGCCTAGGATTACAGCTAGAGTGGTTGCTGGTGAGCAGCACTGGGTGGAAAGGAAGAAAGCGATCAACCTTTTTTTTTCCAGATAAGTAAACGCTCTTCTGGGAACAGCTCGGAGAGGTGTGTTATTGCTGACGTATGCTGTGGCTTATGGAGATCACACCTCGCTTTCCCACTTTCAATGCAGTTCAAGATGTCAGTGTTAGAAATCTTTCTACAGCCAGTGGTGAAACTGAATCAAACCACTTTATCAGTCCTTGGGCTGGCCTTTGTTCTCTCTCAGCATTGCAGGCAGCTTAAATAACGGACGTTTGAACACACCCATAAACTACAGCTCTGTGGTATTGCTACGTCTGTCAAGGACAGGTTTCCATGGCATTCATGTCCTCAGCTCGCTCTCATCCTCAGACACATAGCTCAGTTTTATCATCTTCAAAGATAATGTGCAAATTAGTCTTCTTGTTGTTAAATGAATTACCAGCAATGAAATGTTCTTCTAAAATAATCTAGTAAACACGCTTCCCCTTTTGACGGGGAGTGTTAAATGAAAAGAGCAATGATTAGAAAGGAAGGGGAGTAACAGGATCAACAGGGATGCCTAGGCTAGCCAGGAAGGGCCCAGTGTTCGATAAACATTAGGATCTCAAAAAGCCCATTGACACATACTGCTCCAAATCCTAGTCCCACTGCATCTGACCAAGTGGGACGCAGCCCACAAAAGCTTATGCCTGAAGAAATGTGTTAGTCTTTAAGGTGGGACAGGACTCCGGTTGTTTTAGTCCTACTGAAGTCAATGGGAATGATGTTGTGGACTTTGGTGGATCATGGAGAGTAAAAATAACTCCCTTAGGCCCCATTGGTTCTTCAGAATAGGGTTTGTTGAGAAGCTAAAGCGCAGAACTGGAACGCCCAGCAGCGTTGATCCTGGCTCAGTGGAGTTACATCAGGCATGAATCTGACTCGTGGTTCTGCGCTCCTAACTCCCATTGCTGTCACTGAGTCAGATGTGTAGACTGAGGCCTAGGTGCTGTCCGGCCAGCGGTTACATGTCTGGAACTCCCGGTGCGGTTCTGCGCCTCGTTAACTCATGGCAGAATTGAGCCTTCGATGAGCTCAAAACTCTGGAGCTACATTTGTAGCCGCTAAGGTTGGGAAAGCAACCCTTGTTAACAATGAGTAAATGTGGTTCTTGCATCCTGTACTCCCAGACTTCAACTTTAAACCCTGCACAGAGGAAAAGGCCCATGGACGTGGGAAGTAGAATGACATCAAGGATCTGGCACAAGCTGGGGGTGGTTCCCAGAGCTAAGGGAACTGAGTGTTCAGCCTTAAAAGCTGGGCTGTGATGCGGACACCATATTTGACTCACACCATTTGGAATGGCAGCACAAATGCTCCTTAGCTAGCACATGGTCCTCAGACTGCTCCCATGCCTAGGCCCTCTACTGAGAGTTGAGCAATTCGGCAGGAAAGGGGCTGTGTCTTGCTTTCTCTATGCTCTGGCTGTTCCAGCATAGCTGCTTGGGGCTTTGGGGAAATACATGGGCTGTCAAAAACCTGGACGCTGCTCTTTTAACATTTCGTAGAGTTTAAGGCAGAAGAGAACATCGTGATTCTCACACGGTCATCACACTAATAAAGGCCATATGATTGACATAGTAATTTCTGGCTTACACGTCTGATTGCGCTAGCCCAGAAGTTTTAGAAAGCCGTGTTCTTCAGGAGGGATGTGAATCCACCGTACCCTTGGTTAAGTGGTTCCGGTGCCTAAGCATCCTCGCAGTTAAAAAGAGGTGTTATTTCCAATTTAGTTTTCACGTCCAGCTGCCAGATCTAGAGGTCGCCAAATGAAATTAATAGACGGCGGGTTTAAAAAAACAAAAGGAAGTATTTCTTCCCATGACACACAGGCCACCTGTGGCACTCCTTACCAGAGAACGATGTGAAAACCAAGACTCTGCCCGGATTCCAAAAAGAGCTAGATACATTCATGGAGGATAGGGCCATCAGTGAGTACCAGCCAACATAGGCAGGAATTGCTGTTTGCCAGAAGCTGGGAATGGATCACTGCACGACTACCTGTTGGATTCGTTCCCTCTGAAGCACCTGGCAGTGGCCACTGTGGGCAGACAGGACACTGGCCTGGAGGGACGACTGGTCGGACGCAGTCCAGCCGTTCCTAGGTTGGTATAGTAACAGAGGAGCGTGGTGATATAGGGTACCTTTAATTGCTCTTGGACTGAACTAAACACCGGCCTTTTCTATTATAGCTCACCTCAGTGTGAAAGATGGGCATGGATTTGCTAAAGAAGTGTTCCTGGGACTCCATTGTCTCGTGGGGGAGGGGACTAGGGCCGAGTATTCACCATTAGGCTTTGAGAAACTGTTTCTATTGCTGCATCGCCCACCTCAAGGTTTCCTCTGAACAGGTCACCACATTTTCAGAACCTACCCTCCAGCTGGATCACCTCCTTTGGGGGTGGAAGTAATGCCAAGGCTAGACTAACATGAAAGGTCGAGAAATGAATTAAAATTGAATGGTCCCAGAAGTCTAGAAGGCTAGATCCCCTTTCCTCAGACCCCAAATAGCCTCCTTTCTTGCCCCCTCCTCATATCAGGGACAGACCCTTCCTTCTTTTCTCTCCTGAGCCCTCATTTTGATGTCCTCTATGATCTCTCTTTCCCAGTGTCCCCTCTCCTCTCCTGAAAAGATTCGTGGAGCCCATTTCTCCTTTCATTTTCTCCGAGGATGTCACGGATCCTCGTGCAGTTCCTCTGGAGCTATGACGGCGTAGCTGAGAGCAGCATTATGTCAGACAAACTGTGCTGCAAATCCACACAAATATAAAATATCACAAGAGCTAGCCTTCGAGGTGGAACGGGAGCTGTATCTCTCTAGCTACTGTTTGTAGCATAGCCATAAGTCAGCTGTGGCTTATGTAGTTAATAGCCCTGAAAACCACATTCAGAAATGAATTCTAATTAGCATACCCAATGTTTGAAAATACCTATTTAAAATGCATGCTTGCCTGCTAGTTAGAGCTGCATATAATGACACATAATAAATAGGGAGACCTCTTCCTTCAGATGATGTCTTTTCTTTTAGGTCGTCTTAGTAGGGATTCAGTCCTGTAGCTGGAAAGGCCCAAAGGATTGGCTCAGTTTTTGGCTCCTCTTGCATTCTGTGCAATTAATTTCCTGGCACTGAACTCTGTTCATTTCCTGCTCGAGACTGAAAGCTGCTCCTGTAGCAGTAGTTTTTAATGCCCACTGCACTAAAGGAACCCCACTTCAGATACACTGACGTATATCTGTGCCCAACATTGCAGCCATCCAGCAGTGGGCCCTTTGAAATCAAGAGAGCTTCGCTTGTGTGAAGACAGAAGTGTCCAGTCCATAGCTAAGCTCATTTCACAGAGCTCAGGCTCTGGACTGGAAAGATTCTGATTATTGAAACTTATCCAGTACGGCTAAGCCCAGCTGGTCGAAAATTGTGCAAGAGCTGGTGCATTTTTCACCCGCTTTGCATGGTGTAAATCGCTGCCTGAGACCCAGGACAACGGAGAACCAGGCCTTAAGGCATGTCTCATGTTCTCAAAGGGCCAGTCCTGCCTTTTCCTCTCTGGCTGCACCTGGGCAGGGGAAGTCGTGCAGTTCTGCCGCAGGAGGGAAGCGGAGCATTTTCATAGGCTGCCCAGCCGCCCATGGATCTGTGGGGCTGACTGAAAGGGGAAGGGGCAGGACTGGCGAAGTCTCAGGAGGAAGGTGAGGTAGCGCACTGCTAGCTCCAGAGAGGTCACGTTCTGCTTCTCCTCTGTGGCTTGGGGAAAATAATCCCGTCTCCAGCTCAGTCAGCCAGGCTGGGTACTGGGGCAAAGAATCCCTGTGAATGCAAAGGAGAGGTGTCTGCTCTGCTGCTCCCTGGTGCATCTCCCTTGATTTCGCTGGAATCCCACCAGGAGGGAATTTGGCTCATTGTCCATTTCAAGGAAAGGATTTAACGTCATAACTTGGAAACACCATATTAAGTCTCCCGAGCCCTTTATGGCTAAATCAATGGGACTTTTGAGTGACAAGCAGGTTTTGCTACTTCAAATGCTCTTATTTTGAGATGGGAAAGCCGACTACCCTCCCCAGATAATCAGTCACTGAAGCAACTTTTAACTGGCTCAGGATCATTAACAAGAGCTTGATTTTGTGTTTCCACTGGCTGTTTCGGTTGCAGATTTTTGTTTTTCTCTCTGAGTTAGCAGCCTTGGATGTGGCTTCGATTAGAAGAGTTCACACAAGTCTGCTTTGAAAATTCTGGGAAAACAGCGACCATCTTACACCCTCCGCTCTCTAAAGAAAAACCACAACCCCCCGAGCAGTGTGTTGCTATCCTATAGCTGGTGTGTTCTTACTGCTGTAAGAGTCTAAGTGCCAAAGGTAAACGCCAAAGAGAAAAGCAGATGAAGAATCTCTGGGTCATCGCTGATTAGGCCCCACAAAAAACCCTCTTGTTTTCCCGTGAGGCAATGCTAGATCTAGCTGGCTACCTGGCCGTCTGTGAGGCACACGGTGTGCTGGAAGCAGGGTGGGCAGCAGGAAAGCTCAGAAATCACACCCGCAGAACTGGATTTTAGTTCTGGCTCCAACACAGATTTTCCTCCGTGATGTGGGGAAGGCCATGTCCGCACCAGAAAGCTTTGTCAACCGTAGCTATAGTGGGAATAAAAAAGCCCCTTCCGCACAATACTCCTTTTCTTGCACAAGAGCGGCCGCAGAATTGAGTATTGGTGTATTGGCATTGGAGTATTGGCATTGGAGTATTGGTGGTGAAAGCAGTGCATTGTGGGCTGCGATCCCGCTGGGCAGGACTCTTTTGTCGAGAAAACTTCCTAGCATTGGTGGTGCCTAAGTCACGCCTTCTTCCTCTGCCTGTGAACGCTCGGCATGATGCTTACCCACCGCACAAGGAGACTGATTCATTCTCCCCTCCTGCCCGCACTGATGTGTGACCTATTCTCCCTCATTCCCGCGCTGATATGTGCCCTGTCCTCTCCTGCCCATGCTGATATGTGCCCTGTCCTCTCCTGCCCGCGCTGATATGTGCCCTGTCCTCCCTCCTGCCTGCG
>ML685771.1:2575530-2608398 GCA_007922175.1 Pelusios castaneus
TTGTCCCCACTGTGTCCCAGCCGTCGTGGTCTGAGGTCCTGCCCGTCCCGTGGACTCGGTTCACAGTTCCCCAGTGCCAGCTCTGCAGTTAGCACCATATGCTGTGAGAAGAGGATCTCAGACAGGGCCGTCCCTGGGAGGGGCGAACGGGGCAATTGCCCCGGGCCCCACGGTTACGTGGGCCCCACGCCCCCCCCCCCCCCCGCCACGCTCTTCCCTGCTCCGCGGGCCTGGAGCACTAAGCCCGGCCTCTGGGCTAGCCCTCCCCGCCCCCGGGGTGGAGCAGGTGGCTGGGGCTTCGGCTGCAGCAGCCTGGGGTCCCGGCTGCGGCCAGCTCCCTCCACTGGTGGCCCCTGCATCCAGGGCTGGGCCCAGAGCCGGCTCCCTGCCGGCGGCCTCAGCCTCCCCGCCTGGGCTGGCTCCCTGTGGGGGTGGAGCTGCCCGCCTGCCCTCCAGCACGGGGGGGGCAGGGCCCCACCTAGGCCAGTTGGCCCTGGGCCCCGCTCCCCCCATGGGACAGTGCTGTTCTCAGAGCATCTGCATGGGGCTCCTGGGGAGAGAAGAGGCTACCTGCCCCATCCCAGGCTGGTGGGGTGCGTGTCAGGCGCAGGATGGGGATGGCTGAAGTGGTCTTATGGCCTTTCTAATCTGTGCTGTTACCATTAGATTGCCAGAAATGTGGCGATTTCTTTCCCAGTCGCACTCCGTCTTGGCCAGGAGCTCACTGGGGGGCACAGGTCCCCCAAGAGAGAAGAAAGCTGCTGTCAAGCCCATCCCTAGGACATGCCATATGTCAGCGTTAGTTTCACGTGGACGAAATTAAGCCCGGGCTTTGTTCAGTGTCAGATGACAGTGACCCATGGGGTTTAAAATGTAATTTTAAGTCATTAAAAGGTGAGAATTACTGTACCTGTGTGTTCACTTAATAGCATTGTGTTTCTGGAAAATAGTGACACCATATTTCGTCTCATTTCACCGCAGTAAATTCTGTCCTCTACTGTCTTTTATTACTCATGGTAAATTCATTCAAGCAGCGTGTTTTGCTTTCAGCATGGTTTCCATCCACAGTTGCTTTTTCTGTCCAGGCTAAATTGAGATGAATGTTGCCAGCGCCTGGGTTTTGCTCACAGCATCCATCTTTGCTCGTGAAAAGTTACTGCCTGTGTTGAGATGAGCTTGAGAAATGATTGTATCATACTTCAGAGAGTTACACGTCACAGGCTGTGGTTAAAAGGCGTAGAGAGGTCTCCTCCATCCACCCCATAGGTTAATAGAAAGTGAAAAACATAACGGTACTTGATGCGCTCTGTAATGTTTCCCATGATCAGGCAATAAATACACAATAGGGAAGTAACACAGTCATCACAAGATAATGTTCTGGCATCGACCCAAGCCACTCCAGGCTATTATTAGTCACCAGGATTTCCACTGGGGAGAGTTATGGACTGATGCCCAGAACTGTGTGAAAATGAAGACAAGAAAGGTCAAGCAAAAAAAAAACCCCAAACCTCCCTTCCTTTCCAGGTGGTTTTGTGCTCCCAGAGGTTAGCAAATTTCCCAGTAGATGTATTGTTGCATTGAAACCAATGAAAACCATTTCTGCTGTGCCACGTTATATGCTTGGAATCACACAGTACTGCTGCACGTTGCATTCAGGAGGGTCAGTAAAGCCTTTCCTTTTACTTGTTTTATCAGTCCTGTTGGGGACAGCTAGGTTTCCAAGGACAGGAGGCAGGGAGCAGGGATTGGTATCTGCCAATGACACCAAAGCAAGCTAGCAGACCTCTTGCCTGCCCTTGCGAGAAGACAAGACGATGTGGAGAAGGCTGTGGGTTGTCGGGAGTTAGGGAGAAGGGGGAAGGGAGGCGGCTGTCACAGACCTGTTTCCTCCCATGCTCAAAGCACCTCAATGGAAGTCACATGACTGGAGTTACTCTGGAATAACACCAGTGTAAACAGTTTAGAGTCTGCTTCAGTTCTGCAGAGGTGTGTAGGAGAGAACTATTGCGTCCATACTGTGTAGACTAGTGATGCAGAAATTTTTACCAGGGAAGGTAAGTATGCAGTATGGATGGGGTGGCACCTCTGGGAGTCAATAGGAGCAAGAGGCTTAAGCAGCTTATGTGGTTTTGAAAGTCCATTGGACACCTTTCTGCATCTTAGCTCCTGGCTGGTTAGCTCAAGTTGCAAGGGCTCATGCTTTCCCCTCGGGAGGTCGCTGGATCACTCGTTGCCCGTGTTAGCTCGGATGGCGGAAATCACACAATGACTCCTTGGCCATGGGTGGGGCTGGCCATATTCAGAGCTCCTCCAGCACATCTTCTGGCGGAGACGGTAGTTATTATACCAAGTGATGGTTCGAGGACTGCTGTATGCTCGGGGATGGAGGATGATAGCTTCCCAGGAAATTTCCCAGCACACGACCTAGTTACTCAGGCTGGGAGCAGGTTTTAACCAATTTCTGTAATTTCCCCCTCTCCTGGATTTCCATACTGTCATTGCAGGTAAATCATACACGGGACTCAGTTTGGATTGTCCCATTCTTAGCCCCAATGGGAATTTTATTCACATCACAAGCACAGCTGGATGGCGTACAGGAGCAGTGTTGTGTGTGGGGCGGCTGCACAGCGCCTGCCTCTGAGCACATCTATTAGTTATTCTTTTGTTATTCATCCACAACTGAATTGCTGAGCTAAACAACATTCAGGGAGCGCTGTCGTGGCAAGACCTGCTGGGCGAGCTATCAGTTCAAGGATCAATAATCAGGTGGATTGTTGCAAACCTCCAGGAAATTACAGATGATCTTGACAGAGGGAACTGTAACAGTTCCTTAGAGCCAGCTGACGATCGTGTCAAGACGTACTTAGGGAACTATTAATATCTAGATCTCTGATCCAAGGAACCTTCATGCCATGTCAATCCAGCTGCAGTGCAGGCACCTGTAGGCTAAATCCCTCAGGACATTTTCTTGGAACAGCTCAGGTTTGTTTTGATACCATGATAGTCTATGATTTTGGGGGCCAGGATCTCAGCCCCAGTGTCTCAGGGACAACCTGTTATCTTCACCATAGATAAAAGGCTGCTGGGAGAGGGGGTGGGAGAGAGTAAGCCCTGGATGGAAATGCCTAGCGCAGTCAAACACAGGCTGCGAGTTACACTTACACCACGGTTTCGGCTTTGGACCACCAGTACAGCCAGAGCCCAGGAAGTGGGTGAGTTGGGATGTGACCTGCAGGTTTGTGGGGTTGCAATAGGGACCCAGCCCATGCACAGCCTAAAGAATAATGGTTGATCCTGTGTCGTTAGGAACTCATTCCCCAATGTGCAGTGACTGTGTGCCAGAAAGCCCTGGTAAGAGTTGGGTTATTCGCAAAGAGCTGTAAGTCCTTCTGAGACCTTGCTATTCTCAACGAAGGGCACGTTCCCCTCTCCAGTGTGGGAGACTTGACTATGTCGTGTGAAGTGAAGAAGAAATGGCTATTTGGACTCCACAGCTCTGAAATGTCTCTAGCAATTCTCAGGAGGAATCCACTGCTAACTAGCAGTCTTTCTTCCCAGACACAAACCAGGGACCATGTCTGGGGACCGCTAGCAATTACCCTCAGCCTCTGACAGTACTTCCCTGCCTACATTTCTAGCAGATTGACACCATAGAAGCATTGAGTGCTGGTTTTTTGGAAGCTGGTGCAGGAAATCATTCTGAAGCCGACTGTGCTGGAAATCAAAGACGTAAAATGTTGGTGTCACTTGCGTTAGTAGCGATGATGCCAATCCTCTCATGGGACAGGTCTGATCCGAAAACTCAGTAACATGCCTAAGTGATGCCCTAGTGCGGTTGGGAAAGCAAGACCGTCAGCACACAGCAGAGTGACAGTCACTGACAATGCTGAACGCTCTTCCAACGTGGGAAAGGCAAGTGAATTTCCCTGGCGATAGTTTGGATATCCGTCGGTTTTTTAGAGCTGCTGACGCCTCTGAAGGGAGTACGTCTGCTGTACAGTATTGGGCTCTGGTTCCACAAGTGCTCCACGCGTGGAATGCTGACACTTCCTGCCTGACCATCTGCAGAATCAGGGACTTGCTCCAGGGAAAACTCAAGGCACCATCAGAAGGAGCTACACGCAGTGATACCAGCTGAACCAGAGAAACGTGTTAAAAACTTGTGCTGGTGGTAAGTGGGAGTCAAAGGAAGTTTTCTCCACCATAATGTCTGCAAAGTCACAAATGCTGAGTAGCTGGGCAGCAATGGATAGCACATAGTTTGGTTGATCTAAACTGCCTTTATCTGGAAACAGAACCAAGGTTTTCTTACTGTGAAGAATTTCTTCTTTACTTCTCAAATCACATTTCTGCAAGAGAGATGTATCTGTCTGAGTTCTGGACTCAAGACAGTGTCTCAGAGCACAGATGTCAGCGCTTCTTTATTTGATCTTTGTCCACTGACTCTTGCTCTGAAAGTTCTGAAAGTTTTCCAGCCACCACCTCTTCCCTGGATTCATCTCTCTTTTCACCGGTAAACTCCAGTAATGAGCTAATAGGCCAATTGGTGGTGGAAATAGTCTGTTCCTCTTTATCTGAGCATAGTATGCAGAGCATTCTCAAGCTGAGACCCTTATCAGCACGATCAGCTAAGATATTATAGCTTTATAGGGGTGCTGATGTTGATGCCCTATTCTGTGGGGGTGACTGGCACCTACAAAAATGCTGGCTCAGATCTGATTTAAAGAAACGCAAAAGCCCAGAACCACACAAGAATTTAGGTTCCTAACTTCCACAGATTTCAAATAAGCACAGACAGATACAGCTTAATCCCAGCAATTTTATGTTCAAAGGAGCAAACATATCATGGCAGGAAAACATTTGTTCTGGTGCCAGCTGATGGCACCATGGTTCAACCAAGGCAGTTACCAGAGTCACCAATTTCAGTGGAAATTAGAAGCCCAAATCCCTGTGTGGACCTGGGCCTAGGATACTCAATGAAGCTGAAAACTATGTTAAAATGTCTGGAATTTAAAGAAGGTAAGAATGGACACACTGGGTGAGACAAATGGTCCATCTAGCCCACTATCCTGGCTTCTGTCGGTGGCCACTGCCGGGTGCTTCAGGGGAATAAAAATCATCCAGTCGCAGCATCTGGCAGTCAGAGGGTGAGGGACCCTCAAAGCATGGAGTTGCATCTCTGACTATCTTGCCTAATCACCGTTCATGGATCCTCCAAGAAATTATCTAGTTCTCTTTTGAATCCAGTTATACTTTTGGCCTTCACAACATCCCCTGACAAGGAGTTCCATAGGTTGACTGCAATTTGTGTGAAGAATATTTGTTTTGTAAAGCAATCTGCTTTATGCTTGTTTTAAGCCTGAGGTTTACTAATTTCATTGGGTGATCATCTGATTCTTGTATTATGTGATGAGATAGATAACACTTCCTCATTCACATTCTCGAGACCAGTCATGGTTTTTTTTTAAATAGAACTCTATCATATCCCCCCTTGATCTTTTCTTTTCCATCCTGAACAGTCCCTGTCTTTTTAATCTCTCATCATATGGAAGCTGTTCCATATTTATGTTGCCCTTCTTCAGACCTTTTCCAATTTCAATATTTCTTTTTTGAAATGGGGCAACCAGATCTGCACACAGTATTCAAGGTGTAGGCATATCATGGATTGACATAATGGCATAATATTTCCTGTTTTATAATCTATCCCTTTACTAATGGTTCCTAACATTTTGTTAACTTTTTTGACTGGAGCTGCCCATTAAGTGGATGTTTTCAGAGAAGTATCTACAGTGACTTCAAGATTTCTTTCCTGTGTGCCAACTGCTAATGTATCTATCTAGAGTTGGGATTCTGTTTTCCAATATGGATTGCTTTTCATTTATCAGTACTGAATTTCATCTGCTATTTTGTTGCTCAGTCACCCAGTTTTGAGAGATCCCTTTATAACTCTTTGCTTTCTGCTTTGGACTTATCTTCAGTAATTTTGTATCATCTGCAAATGTTGCCACCTCACTGTTTACCAGTTTTTCCAGCCCATTTATGAATATATTGAACAGTACTGGTCCCAGTACAGACCACTGGGGGACATCACTATTTTCTGCTCCCCAGTCTGAAAACTGACCATTTATTGCTACCCTTTGTTTCCTGTCTTTTAACCAGTTACTGATCCAGGAGAAGACCTTCCCTCTGTGACAGGCTGCTCCCCAGATCTGGTCTGGTGTGCCACTGTATCCCACCAAAACTCATTCCTGAACCCCAATTCATCCTGCCCTTCCAGGTGACCATTCACTCCTGAGTCCGTGCACACCAGCCACCAGCGTGTAATTGGTCCCAGGCAGTGGGTGTAAATCCACTAGCTACATAGGTGTCGGTTTCCAAGCAAGAACCACCAGCTCCAGGTACTACACTGGGAGCCGCTGTTTTACAGGGATTGGGACCCACCCCCAATCACCCTCGTCTCAAATCTGACCACTTAACAGAGAAGTGAATCAGGCCCAGCCTTCCACATCTGCACTCTCTAAAGACCACACAGCTTTAGATAAAACTAATACTAGTTTATTGATCAGAGTCCGATTTCAAGTGAGAAAATGGCCAGTCAAGGCAGAATCATGCTATAAATGAGTCAGGAGTGACCACTATCAAATAAAAGGTGTAAACCACATACTAATCTATTATCTCTACCTAAACTGACCTCAGAGACCAAGATTAGCAGGGATTGGACTAGATGACCTCATGAGGTCCCTTCCAGCCCTAATGTTCTATGATTATGCACAAGGTGTTCGGCTGTTTGGTGTTTTACAGCCGTTCTCTGTCTATTACAAGGCAGGGCCCAGATCTTGTTTGAAGTTGGAGAAAGTTGCAAGATGGAGTCTCCCCGGCCAAAGCCTGCAGCCTCTCCCCCAAATGGTCTGTGTCTTTTTTTTTAACTCCTGACAGTCCTTCCCCCTCTGTGCTGCTGTGTGATGCTCTTTACTTCTCCCTAAGCCAGTGAGGGCATTTGCATTGCCTTTGACATGCAATTCTCCAGCCTCTGTGCTAGAGATAGTCCTGAGAGTCTGAACCCTGCAACATGCTTCACATCTGCACACACACACACATGTAGCTGTAGGAAACATGGTACCATGGCAATTATAGAATCATAGAATAATAGGGCTGGAAGGGACCTCATGAGGTCATCTAGTCCAACCCCCTGCTAAAAAGCAGGACCACTCCCACTAAATTACCCCAGCCAGGGTTTTGTCTAACCAGGCCTTAAAAATCTCCAAAGATGAAGATTCTACCACCTCCCTAGGTAACCCATTCCAATGCTTCACCACCCTCCTAGTGAGAAAGTTTTTCCTAATATCCAACCTTGACCTCCCCAGCTGTAATTTGAAACCATTGCTCCTTGTTCTGTCCTCTGTTACCCTCGAGAACAGCCTAGCTCCCTCCTCTTTGGAGCACCCCTTCAAGTAGTTGAAGGTTGCTATCAAATCTCCCCTCAGTCTTCTCTTCTGTAGACTAAATAAGCCTAGTTCCTTCAGTCTCTCCTCATACGTCATGTGCCCCAGCCCCCTAATCATTTTTGTTGCCCTCCACTGGACTCTTTCTAATTTGTCCACATCCTTTCTGTAGTGGGGAGCCCAAAACTGGACACAGTATTCCAGATGCGGCCTGACCAGTGTCGAACAGAGGGGAATTATCACATCCCTCGATCTGCTGGCAATACTGCTACTGATGCAGCCTAATATGCCATTGGCCTTTTTGGCAACAAGGGCACACTGTTGGCTCATATTCATCTTCCCGTCCACCATAACCCCCAGGTCCTTTTCTACAGCGCTGCTACTTAGCCGATCGGTCCCCAGCCTGTAGCAGTGCATGGGATTTTTCCGTCCTAAGTGCAGGACTTTGCACTTGTCTTTGTTGAACCTCATGAGAATATGTTATGAGCATTCCCAAAGGAACCTGGTATGGCATATTTGGCATCAAATCACACAATTACTTTGCAAAACTGAACAGAAGAGTTACATAGATCATACCGTAGGGGTGCACAGATGATCCCATGATGCCCTCTTATTGCACCATAACTGCTCAGTTTGCCTGAGAGCCGTTGGGGAGGGACTGTGTCAAAGGCTTACTGAAACACCAGGGATCATGTATCCACTGGATCACGCTTGTCTATATGTTTGTTGACCCCCTCAAAGGATTGTAATAGATTGTGTAGGCATGATTTCTTGTTACAAAAGTTGTGTTTACTCTTCCCTAACAAATTGTGTTCAACTCAATGTCTGTTAATTCTGTTCTTTATCGTCGTTTGAACCCATTTGTCTGGTTCTGAAGTTACACTTACCAGCCTGTAATTTCAGAATAATCTCTGGAGCTTTTTAAAAAAATTGGCACTCCATTTGCTATCCTCCATTCATCTGCTACAGACGCTGATTTAATGATAGGTTACATAATACCCATCAGCATTTCTGCAATTTCATATTTGGGTTCCTTCAGAAATCTGCTCTTGGTGACTTATTGCTCATTTTATCACACTGTTCCAAAATGACATTTCAAAGTGGGACAGTTTCTTAGATTTGTCACCTAAAATGAATGGCTTAGGTGTGGAAATCTCCTTCACATCCTCTGCAAGACTGATGCAGATTATTTAGCTTCTCCACAATGGTCTTGTCTTCGTTGGGTGCTCCTTTAACACCTCGGTTGTTCAATGCCCCCCCCCCGGGTGGTAGGCGGCCCGTTCTGCTTTGGGGGTTCTTAAAAAAAAAATTGGTATTAGTTTTTCAGTCTTTTGCAAATTGCTCTTCAAATTCTTTTTTGGCCTTCCTAATTGTTCTTTTACACTTGACTTGCCAGAGTTTAATGGTCCTTTTTATTTTCCTCAGTAGGATTTGACTTCCAGTTTCTAAAGGATGTCTTTTTGCCTTTAACCTCTGTTGTTTAGCCATGGGGTGGTATTTTATTTTTATTCTTCTAACTATTCTTTTTAATTTGGGGTGTTTGTTTAGTTTGAACCACTATTATGGTGATTTCAAATGTTTCCGTGCTCCATGTTAGTTGCCATTTAACCAGCTTCCTTATTTCTGAGTAGGTCGCCTCTCTGAAGTTAAACACAACTGTGATAGGTCTCTTTGGTATTACCCGCCCCCTCCCCACAGGTTGTTAAATTTAACTATTTTATGGACACTATTAATAAGCGGTTCCGCTATATGCACCTCAGATGATCTCCTGTGCTCCACTCTAGGACTAATCAAGAATTTGCTCTCCCCTTGTCGGTTCCAGGATTAGCTGCTCCAATAAGCAGTCATTAACGGTGTTTAATAATTTTATTTCTGCATCTTATCCTGAAGTGACATGCACCCCCAGTCAATATGGGGAAAGTTGAAATCGCCCATTGTTCTTAAGTTTTCTATTGTAGTAGCCTCTCTAATCTCCCGGAGTATTTCAGAATCACCATCCTGGAGAGGTGGTCAGTGGTATATTCCTACTGCTATACATTTATTGTTCAAGGAAGGAATTTCTGTCCAGAGAGATTCTACAGTCTAGTTTGATTCATTTAAGACTTTTACTATGTTTGACTCTGTGCATTCTTTCACAGAGAGTGCTGCTCCCCCACAAGCACAGCCTATTCTGTCAATCGGATTTATTTTGTACCTTCTATTACTGTGTCCCATTGATTATCATTGTTCCACCCAGTTTATGTGATGCCTGTTATATAAATATCTTCTTTTGATCCTCTTCACCCAGCTCAGTAGTTAGACATCTAGCATTTGTTTACAAGCACTTATAAAATGTATCACTTTTTAGTTATCTGCCATTTTGTGATGTAATTGAATGGGACTCTTTTCCATTTGACTGTTTCTCTTTAGGTCCTGCCTTCTATCCTCCCCTCTTGGCTAGGCTATAGAGACGCCTGGTTAATAAGGCCAAGGGGTGTCTCTGTCAGAACCATGTGCTCCTCCATCCCTGTTGGCTTTCTCCCAGTTCTGCCAGTCTCATTGACCCTATACATGGAACTGGAAGAATTTCAGAAAATGCTGCCATGGAGGTTCTGGACTTTTTCCATCCCACTGCATTAGTTCTTGAAATGAAGGGGTGTGTTGGGCCATGTACATTTAACTTGGCTTCGTGTTTTATTACAAGATACCATTATGAAATTACTGGACCTTTGTGGACTACCTGTCTTGACCAATTTACTACAAACATTTGATGTCTAGTCTCCCCATAAGTGCATTTGTGGAAAGTGAGTAATTCCTCTGGTTATTTAAGCCTGATGTCTCTGTAGAGTTCATAAGTAAAATCACTGATTGCTAGATTACATGCTTGAGGGCCAGAATCCAGCTGAGAGGTGTTTCATTTGCTCGTTGCTTGACCATTTAAATGGCGCACTTTCTTGTTTAGCTACAATTACCTTTTTCTTAGATGCAGTTGGCTGTTTTTTACATGAAATATTTTGCCTTAGTAGTTTTATTTCTTAGGCAGCTGGGAACAAGCAGAGGGCCCCTGGAATAGGTGCTGAGGCTGGTTTCATTCAACATCTTCATTAATGAGCTGGAGGACAGGGCGTATTGCATCCTCAGCAAGTTTGCAGATGACACTGAGCTGGGAAGAGTGATAGATACACTGGAAGGTAGGGATTGGATACAGAGTGACCTAGACAAATTGGAGGATTGGGTCAAAAGAAATCTGATGAGGTTCAACAGGGACAAATGCAGAGGCCTGCACTTAGGATGGAAAAATCCCATACCTGAAGACCAACTGGCTAAGCAGCAGCTCTGCAGAAAAAAGACCTGGGGTTACAGTGGATAAGAAGCTGGATATGAGTTAACAGTCTGCCATTGATGTCAAGAAGGCTAACGGCCTATTGGGCTGCATCAGTAGGAGTGTTGCCAGCGGATCGAGGGATGTGATAATTCCCCTCCATTTGGCACTGGTCAGGCCACATCTGAAGTACTGTGTCCAGTTTTGGGCCTCCCACCACAGAAAGGATGTGGACAAATTGGAAAGAGTCCAGAGGATGGCAACAAAAATGATTATGGGGCTGGAGTAACTTATAAGGAGAGGCCGAGGAAACTGGGCTTGTCTAGTCTTCAGGAGAGAAGACTGAGGGGGGATTTGACAGCAGCCTTCAACTACCTGAAGGGGGTTCCAGGGAGGATGGGGCGAGGCTGTTTTCAGTGGTGGCAGAGGACAGAACAAGGAGCAATGGTCTCAAGTTGCAGTGGGGAGATCTAGGTTGGATATTAGGAAAAGCTTTTTCCCTGGGAGGGTGTGGAAACACTGGAATGGGTTCCCTGGGGAAGTGGTGGAATCTCCCTCCATAGAGGTTTTTTAGCCCAGCTTGACAGAGCCCTGATTGGGATGTTTTAGGTGGGTTGGTCCTGCTTTGACCAAGGGGTTGGATTAGATGACTCTGAGGTCCCTTCCAAGCCTAACCTTCCATGACTCTGTGAAATAATCAAATCTTTATCGCTCTCCTGTATGCAGAAACCTAACAGGGCCAGAAGTGGAAATCAGGTTAAAAGTGCTGCTCAGCCACCACAACTTTGTACTTCGTAGCTCTCACCAACTCCTCTCGAAGGAAATGACCAAAATCTGCATTGTTCCAGGAATTCTATCCAAGAAGTGATCCCTCTGGGAATGCAGAATAATGAGTGTGCATGTCAGGCGAATTATCTCCAGAGTTTATTAGAACTAACTATAGGGCAAGTTTGGCAAAACATTTGGCTGGCCTGAGGCAAACCCAGGATATGTCATAGTCGGGGCAAGCACCAGAATTTTGCAGGGGTGAGGGGGCAGAGGACACAAACTGGTGGCTTAGAGAAGGTCTGACAATGTAAAGAGTCCAGGGAAATGGGGAAGCTACAGCAGAGGGCTGACTGCATGGCCATCCTGCATCTCCACTGTGAGCCAGAAAGGCCTTGTCAGGGAGAGAAGATGTGAAAATCCCAAGTGACGCTACAGAGGATGCGCGATGGTGCCAGGCACGTCTGACAAAGTGGGACATCCAAAGCGAAAGGCGAAGCATTCTTAATATTGATGGAGGAAGGGAGTGCTCAGGTGGGGCTAGGAGAGTGCATGGCTCTGGACCATTTTTCCATTTCCTGGCAGAAGCAGAGAGGGCTATTCCAGTTAATGTCTCATCTTCCCAATGCTGGTGCTGATTTCTTCTGGGTCCATTTTTTTCTGCACTGCTGAAAGCACCATGATTAACACAGCACTGTCATTACCTTGTAATAACTTAGCATACAGCCAAAACCACTAAGCAGAGAAGACCAAGGTCACCTCTGATACTTGCAAAGCCAATTAAGACTTAGAGCACTAAACTCAGACTTCTTCAAGCCATTTCATTTTATTGATCAAACCCATTTTTACTTTCAGATCACTCACACTGGAAACCACCCAGGTTTGACAGTACAATGGACTGTAAAATGTAATGCTTTGGCTTTTTGAGTTTGAATTGTTGTGGATTTTATAAATCTAAATCTAGAATTGCACGGCAGCCGTGCCTTTTGGATGTGCGACGTGGAGTGAGAGTTGTGTCTTAATGTGTTTGGTGCTATTCTAAACTTGACCACCTCGCAACGTTTCCCATTTGTCTTACTTAATGATTTGTGCTGCCTTGCACTTTAAAAAGAAAAGAAATGTGCCTTCCTTCCGTATCTTGGAGTTTTTCTATAGCATCAAATCCCTGCATCCTTCAGAATCCAACCACTCAGCCAGTGTCTATCTGCACGTGCTGAAGCTTGACTAATTTTCCTTCCAAAAATCTCAAACAAGTTGGCAAGCTTTTCGCCGTGGCGAACAAATCTAAGAACTGACAGGCTGCGTTTCAGTCATGGAGCCGGTATTTGTCCTGACTCCTGCTGAATATAATGGGGCCAGAGGATATGGCTTACCGCCATCCCAGCACAATTGTTAGACATACAGGTGCATTTCTAGAAACAGATGGTGTGGGCAGAGGTGGTGGAATAACGAAGCACCTTTGTAAACAATTAAATGCCCTTTTGCAGAGGAATAAGAGAGAGATTTTTCAGCTTAGCTGAATGAAAGGCTTAGAACTCCCAAGCAGAGAAGCATAGTTCTGGATCAATAGAAAGACAAATCATCTATTCAATGGGGGGGAAATAAGAAGAATGCATACGTTGTGGAATAAAAAGAAGAAGCCTCATGTTCTTGGATTGCAAACCTCTGTTTTATTAAGTGTACAGCACCATTGGTGATACACAGATTGCATGGGCATAGGAAACAGTAACATTGCAGCAGGGCTTGTGTGGGAAACTTGTCACTTTGTGTAAGAAAAAAGCTGGAATATTAGCAGAGCTGTAGTCTTTCTAAGCCAGTAGGCTCCTTCCTGTGCTGCACAAGTTTGCTTCTTTTTTAATCTCTGCTGTACCAAAACTCCTCTCGGGTAGTCAGCAATATTTAATCTGCGTGGTAGCATTTCCAAATGGCAGAGACTGACAGCCAGCTGCCTGTCAGGAATCCCACCAGGGAATGGGCAGGCCAAGACTACAATGCGTTAGCTGAGCAGTAATCAAACTTCATCGCAGCATGACCCCTTCGGCCAACACAAAGCACCAACTGTCCTGGCTAGGGTGATCGTAGCCTGACCCTGAGACCCCCTTTCACAAGTCTGAAGCCAGCCTTAGTGACCCAGTAAACCAGCGTGTCAGCCACAGTTTGGGAAGCACAGCATTAGGAGTTCAGGAGATCCCTCGCCTCTTCGAAACGTCAGATGCTTTTCCCACCCCAACCCCATTGTGCACTTTGCTACTGCCCTTCCTCCACATTCATTTCATCTCCTTGGCCTGTTATGTTACCATGCTGCTCTCCATCCACCCAGCCACATGTTCTTCTACGCCGATCCCCTTCCTCCCGCACATCTCCTTGTTCCCGCACATGTTCCATCTCCTTTGTACAGGTGGGAGAATTAATTTGGTCACAGTCCTTTGATCCTCAGCTGGTGCGAATTGGTGAGCCTCCACGTACCCCGTGAACGCTTCTAACTAGCACAGTGTGGTTCTTCATCCTGGGTAAGGTGCTGTGTCAGCACTGAACACCAAATGGTGGCTCACAGCAGATGCCGAGGTGTTTTGAGGTGTAGCTCATTTATACCAGTGCGACACTGTGGTTGCACAGAGCATAGACAGATCGATGGGAGAGCTATGGCAAATTGCAAATGATGGGCATTTCTCAAGCCTCTTATTCCCCTGCCATCCTTCACGAGCCAGGAAGGAATTACTTGAAAACTGGAATCTTTCTTGTTTGCCCAGCACGGGCTCCCATTTCTAGTTAGAAACTCCTTTTTTAAGTCACATTTCCTTTGAAAACCAATAGCTTCAAATGAAGAAACAGTAACATGTAATGAACCTAGAAAAGGCTGTATGAAATCCTGTACATCAGGCTCACCAGTCCTTTTCTGCCTCAGATTCCCCTCCAACCTCCTTACTTCTGCCTTTCCTCTCCAGATTCTGCTTTCAACGTCTCACTTTCACATTCATCTTGATTTCGCTTCGGTCTCTTAATGCTGCATCTATTCCTTGCATTTACTGTTCATGCTCCTTTTAAATTCTGTTTCAAGAATTACCGCTGGGGATGGAGTTTGAGGCTGTGCAAATCTCGTGAACTACTTTTTAGGGCCTTATAAAACTAGTTTGAATTCATGATGATTTCCCTTATCACCCAATGGGTATTTTTCCCACTCCAGGATGATGAAATTTAAACCAATATTTATTGTTGTAGCTAGCCACCTGACTGCTGTTGATATTAAGGCCTGTCTTTCTTCAGAATCTAGGCTCAGACAAGTCAATTGTGTGTACAAATATCTAAACTGTGTCTTTTTTATTAGTTTTTGCTCTCTGCTCCTTTCTTTTTTTTTTCCACATGACTTCTGAGTCCAACTTTCAAGCCAGAATGAGTAAGTTCAGCATCATGCAAACTGAATTCTCACATCCCCATTTACAACTCTATTATTACATCAAGGAGGTGTTTGTGAGGCGGGTGCAGTAAACTTCTGAAAACTCATTTAGCAAGACAAGCAATTACTGTGATGTTTAATCATCTTCCGAAGCTGTTTATTTCTTGTATGCTCTACCAAGGACGTTATTCTTTAATAGCTTTATGCTGTGGTGGGGTGAGCTGATTAGGTTTGCAAGGAAGCCTGCCTTGATGCCATCATAATTTTCATTAGTCCGGTGAAATATGACAGCTCGTTGTATGCTCAGACTGACGTGATTACTACTCTGGAACCCTGGCACATTTCGCCAGCACCTGGCATCTGGAGATTTATGGGAGGCGAGGCAAGGCAGGCTTTCAAAGTCATTACTTGGGACAGAATGGGGTTTGCCTCCTTCGCTTTAACAGCTACCATAGCCAGAGATAATGGCTTTAATAAGTTGCTACTTCTAGAGAAATTCTTGCAACACAAATTGCCTGTGTGATAGTAAGTGAAAGAATGAGCTGGACAGGCAGTGACCAGCAGGAACGATGTCCTCTTATTTAAAAGGAAAACCACCAGAATGCCAAAACAGGCTGAGGATTGGAAAAACTTGTTAAAAAAACCAACCCAGCATACATCACCTGCAATGACCCCAATCGCAGTTTCAATATAGTAACCAGCAAGGTGCGTTCATCATTCAAAGGGTAGGCAGGCCACTGTGGCACATCAGTCACGACCTGTGGCCGGGGTGGGTGGAGAGGTGCTGTCTCAGCAGAAACTTCAGGACACATAAGTGCAATGCCCTTGGGGCCACTGGGAAACAGACAGCCCCCTGGTCCTGTGGTCTAAGCCTAGCTACGTTAGCTGTAAGGGGATGGGAAGGGCCAGGACTTTGCCCTAACCCTACCCCTTTTTGGGATGCGAGTGCGGCCATCAATGCTGTTTTTCATGCAGTCCTTTGCCTGGACGTCCATTATTACATGCTTCTCGTTGGTAGCCATTGAGACTGATGAAGGGAGATTTGTTTTTCTCTTCAAGGGAGCCACTGAGCATGCTGCAGTCTGCCAATGAGTGAAAATTAAATTCTCTTTCACAGTAAAAAAAAATTCTTCTGCTCTAGCATTCACAAACGACACCGAGCCATAGAATGGTGGGAATGTGGTTCTGGGTACAAATACACAGCAGTCGTCACCAGTGATGAATCTTTTCACAGTGATTTTCTCCTTGAAAGAGTCAGCAAACACCACACACTTAGTGCAAAGAGTGTCCAACAGGAAAATCAGATTTGCGCTTCCACCATTAAACCTCTGGGTTCTACAGCTGAAATATATGATGGGTGATGATATAGAACCCAGCGCTGTAAAACGGAGCAGACAAGAATATCAGCTCATTTCCTTGCAGGATGATCTACTTCGCCACTGCAGAAGTCAGAGTAGAAAGAAAATCAGGTTCCCTTTCCATAGCCCAGACCCAGACAGAAACACACATGGAGACCAAATGCCGTAATCATGACTGAATTGAGTCTTGAAAGCAGGCCCGGGAGCCACATTTTAAAAACCCTGTGTATAAATTGCACTAGGGATGTGGAGGCCACATCTCCCTCGGCCTTCCCAACAGTATGAAGGAATACTGCCGAAATACGTGTTAATTGGCAGCACGATTTTGTAGCACATGGCAGACGAAGCATGAGAAACACATCTTCCCTCGTGCTTGCTGCATCATGGCGGTCGGTACCAACATACAGGGCACAGCAAACAGTTATTTACAACCAAAGACTGCCTGGACTAGTAGGAAAGGGCCACAAACACCCCACTGCTTGTAGCCTGGAACAAGGACAGGCGTGTTAACTAGGTGCAAATGGTTTCTTGCTCTATGGAAGGGAAACGTGTAGATGCAATTGTTTCAGCACCAGCCGTCTGTCTGCACCAAGCCCCTGTAGCAAGTGATGCAGGAGACACAGGGGCAATGTCTACATGTGTTAATTTAAGTCGACTTTAACTAAGTCGACTTAGTGCGTCTAGACTTAAAATTAAGGTCGACTTAAAGGGGAACTTAGAAAGTCAACCTAGAGCGTCCACACTGGATGACTAGGTCGACTTCTAGGGGCACCTAGGGGAGGTACACGGGGGCTGGGGGGGCACCCCTTGCCCAATGCCAGGGGGCTCAGCCTTTGCCCCATTGTACATAGGTACAATGGGGCAAAGGGGGTAAGGGACCCTGGCAGGGCATAGGGGCAGGGTGGGCAGGGCTCTGCCCTGCCCTGTGGGGGAGCATGCCAGGCTCTCCCTGTGCCCCCCTGGCAGGGAGGGCATTGGTGTAGCCCTGGGGTAGCCCTAAGTCAACTTAGGGCTACCCCACATCTACACTGACTTAAGTTGACTCTAGGCAGTCGACTTAAGCCTTAGGTCGAATTTAAAGGAGGTGTTATAAAGTTGACTTAATTTTAATTAAGTCGACTTTATTTTCCTTAAGATTTTTTCCTGCTAGCCTATCTCTGCAGCGTAAACAAGCTTTGTTTTGATTCAAACAGTGTGTAAGAGGAAAAGCCAGAGCTGTAATTGAGAGCTGAGAAGGGTGCTAGACGGGAAAGGATGTAAAGACCCAACCATTCAAGAGCTCTATTCAAACCCAGTGTGAAGGGATCTAGTTTGCATGTGAATTCCAATTCTGCAGTTTCACGTTCCAATTTGTTTTCGACATTTTTTTGCTGAAGTACTGTAACTAGCATGTTTTTTTACAGAATGTCCAGGTAGGCTGAAATGTTCCCTTACTGGTTTTTGAATGTTACCATTCTTGATGTCTAATTTGGGTCCATTTATTCTTTAGCACAGACATAGTCCAATTTGGTCAATGTATACAGAATCAGTGTGCAATCTTTTAGAAAGCCACAGTGCTCCTGGTATGCAGCTTGCTCTGACCCCCAGAGATTTCACCCCTGTCTGTTCCTGCCCCCTCAGAGAGCCTGGGGTTTTTTTGAAAGTCCCAGCTTCCCTGTGCATGTCTTGGCCCGGTTACCTTATTGTTCAGTAATTCTTGGTGTAGAGACAAGGTGTGATGTCATCCTTCTGTCTCACACAAGTTTTCCTAGTGCCACCAATCTGGGCTATCTAGAAAGTTCCCGATGGTTGCTGCATTGTTCGGCACTTAGACCCATTCAGTCTGAATGGCTTGCAGTCTGGATCGACCGCTGGGGGAGGGTGTTAAAATGGCCTGCACCTCTCTAACTCACTCTCTCAGAAATCCAGTGATAGCCCACATCTTGGGATGAGGGTCGATATTCATGATTAAACACCTCCACATTCCTCACAGAGAGCAGTCAATGAACCTTTGGGGATGCACTGTGACAGCTCTCCATTACACTTAGGCTGAATTCTGCTACTGTCTAGGCAGGTGAGCTTCGGAAAGCAAGCAACACCCTCCTCTCTTGTGGTCCACACAGGAGCAGCCAGAATAAACATGACAAGTAAAAAGGAAAAGGTGCCTGTTAGTCTGACTGGCCCCAGAGAACACGTAGCCAATGGGCATGCATTGTTGTTCCACATCCATTTTGGGAGGGGACTTTGGTGATAAAAGAAAAATACCTGTCTTGGAGAAGACAATGGAATATTGCAAGTTTGGGTGGTTCGTTGCAGTAACATCCTGCATGTCAATCAGTAGTTCATCTTTGCAATCATTCAAGTGAATTTCACCATAACCAACTGGGAGCAGTAAAACAATGCATGTAATTTTCATACAACGGACTCCAAATTGTTCTTAAAACAGAATGAAGGCTCATGTCTGCAATGAGCTAAGAACTTGTTTAGAGCCATGTATGAGATTATTTAAAAGGTTTCACAAAAACAATAACCATGAGCGTACTGGCTCTGAAGTACCAGCCATGGATTACTTCAAGATTTTAACAGATTGCTTGGCTGTAAAATATTTCGAGGTTCATATTCTCACGTGACTCATTTAATGAGCCCTGTGAAATCTAATCCATCCATCACTATTAGTCATTTCCATGCATCTTGCAGATGGAAAATTTGGAAAATTTAATGCATCTCCACATGACAGAATAATTTGGTTATTACAAAATTCAGAGTATTGTTGAGGATGTTGGCACAGATTCTAGATGTTCGATGAATCAGACAGCTAAACCCCAATACAATCAAGAATGGATTGCTTTCTTAATGATATCTGGCTTAGCCAGTTTATGATGATACCCAACAACATAATAGTTCCATGGCAGTGAATATCATGGAGAGAATCAGAGAAGTCATTTATGCTGCCAATATTTGAGCTGAAGTCAGCCTGTTGAGGTAGAGAAGTAAAAAATCAATTTTGCACTGTTAAACATCTCCCTCTCCCACACAGCTCATGCCTGGACTGCAAAAGGCCTGAGAAACCCTGCCAGGGCCTGAGCTCAAACCTGCTGAAGTCAGTGGGAGCCTGACTTGCGTGCCTTTGAAGCAGACCTGGGGGGAGAGTTTTGCATCCTGTGTGCTAGGTACTAACATGAGAGGTCTCAAACTGAACTGGCTCTTTATTCAGAGAACTATTTAAAGAGGGGCTGCAATACAGCTTGCAGTCCAGCCATATCCACATAGACTGGCTTGCTGGTGCTGCTGCAAACACTTCCTTCCTGCAACCTGTTCTCCTCTCTCTGAGCTCCATGCTGGTTGCTGCAAGTGAGTTGTTTTTTTTTACGTTACAGCACTTGAATTCACTGTCAGATAAGTTATTCCTGATATGCTGTGTCATTATTGGATCACATGTGTAAAAACAGTTTTGACTAAAAAAACCCATGTTGACACTTGTTGGGAGGAAGTTTCAAAAACACTCAAGCTTGGCCTACCTGTTCCCTCTGAAATCAATAGTTTTAACACTGATTTCAACGGGACCAAAATCAGTCCGATGCTGAGCAGTTTTGAAAATGCACATGTGTCATTGCTCACAATTCTCTGTGTGCAGAATCTGACCTTAATGGAACAACCTTTCAAAGCAACCTAGCAAAAGCACCAGCCATTGCAGGTGAGCTACACTGCAGATGGATTAGTACATTAACAAAACAGATTGATTTTAAAAAGCAGGTAATGTAATTTTACATGGGTTCATCCCTTTGCATCTTTCCAAAGAGAGTCTGGTTGTCAGATGAATGTTTTTAGCCAAAGAATCATTTTTTCTGCCAGAACTAGATCTCTTTTTCCCTTTGAGTCACTAGCAAATTTCAAACTGCTGGTGGGAAATAGATGGCATATGAGAAGCCATCATGTTCTGTGTAGAGATGTAGGGAT
Source organism: Pelusios castaneus (assembly GCA_007922175.1). Lineage (NCBI taxonomy): Eukaryota > Metazoa > Chordata > Testudines > Pelomedusidae > Pelusios > Pelusios castaneus. The sequence continues at coordinate 2,595,727 of ML685771.1, forward strand.
CTTCCAGTCCCCATTAAGTTTGGGGTGGGATATGGAGTTCATTTTGGAGGTTGGAATGTGGTTAAATGGTTTGACACTTAAAAGGCACCAGAGATGACGCCAGTAATTATAGATCGATATTCCTAACTTCAGTACCAGGCAAATTGGTTGAAACTATAATAAAGAACAGAAACATAGATGAACATAATTTGTTGAGAAAGAGTCAACATGGTTGTTTTTTTAAAGGAAAATCATACCTAGCCAATCTACTAAAATTCTTTGAGGGGGGTGGGTCTATAAAATCATGACTGGTATGGAGAAAGTAAATAAGGAAATGTTATGTACTCCTACTCATAACACAAAAACTAGAGGTCACAAAATAACATTAGTAGGCAGCAGGTTTAAAGCAGAAAAAGGGAAGTATTTCTTCACACAAAATGCACAGTCAACTTGTGGAACTCCTTGCCAAGGGATGTTGTGAAGGAGAAGACTATAACAGAGTTCAAAAAAGAACTAGCTAAATTCATGTAGGATAGGTTCGGCAATGCCTATTAAACAGAATTAACAGGGATGCAAAATCATGCTCTGAAGTGTTCCTAGTATCTTTTGCCCGACACCTGGCATTGGCCTTTGTTGGAAGGCAGAATACCTGGCTAGATGTACCACTGGTCTGACTCAGTATGGCCATTCTTATGACAAGCTGTCTTTGAGGGACATGTTTAATTTACAACATTCTGTATCCTGTTCCTTTTTCCATTTCTATTTTCCTTTATCCTCTCCAGATGACTTTCCCTTAGTCCTATCGCCCACAAACACTTCACCTAAGGTTACTTACAGCTCAATAGTATATGGTTTATCTATCAATCAAGCAGGAAAAGTCTCTCTAGCTTGCTCTGAAAATGGCACAGATCGAAGGGGCTGGTTCTATGCAACCCATTTTGAAAGACTTCCCTTTTTGATCTTCCTGGAGTACAGTATTGATTTTCAAAACTCCTCCTGTGAGCTGCTGTTTCAGTAGAATTTAAAGTCATCTCTGTGTCTCTGATGTCCCAAAGGGTAACATTGTTTTTCACGGTACAATAGTTTCCCAATAGAGGATGATAGGGTACACTTCTGTATAGGGACTCAGAGAACTTGACTTTTAGATGGTGTTTGATGAAACATGTAGAGGAAGGAAAAAGCCTGAGTGTTGCCCTTTCTTTGCTCTCTGTCTCTTAACACACTCGAACATCGACTGTAGTGTCAGAAGTGACACAGAAATTAGGAATATTGCAAAAACAAACGAAGAAGGAACACTAATCACAGCAGCATACTAGATTTCTGTCCCTGAGCAGATGGACGTGCAAGGAAACATGTTCATCAATTGGACATTCGCTAAATCACAATGTGCAAATTATGAGATTACAGTGGGGCTGGAAAGAGACAAACAAAATAAAAGCAGGGATGCTATTCCTTGGAATGGGCAAAGACTCCTGCTCCATCTGCCCCTGGCTTTGTCAGCAACAGACTGCAGGACCCACGTAAAACCCTAGAAGTGTTTCACACAGATTTTCATCCCGCAGAAAATGTCACATAAGAAATGTTTCTTTTCATTAAATGTAATTAAGAATCTGGCAAAACTAATAGACCAGAATGTTGCCAGAATACACAAAATGGCTGATTCATGTGATTAGCAAATTTTAAAAGGTGAACTTTGTGATAAATTAGTTGTAGGAACAAAAAAATGCAGCACAGATGAGAATTCACAGGGAGCCCACGCCAGCTCCATCAAGAGCTATTGACATATAAAAAGCAATAAACAAGTTCACATCCAGCATAACTGGAATACAAAGATAATTCACCAAGTCACATAGGAAAAGCATGAAAATATAAGGACAATTGCACCAAAATGGGTGTAAAGTAAAGCCCACAAATATAAAGCAGAGGAGATAAAAAACGGAGGAAGATCTGCGGGCACTGTGGAGAAAAACATGACAGTGGAAAGTGCTGTGTAGATCAGGTTATGTGCAATAACTGTGGCAAGAGAAGTCGTTATGTCAAAGCTTGCAGACAAGCAAAGCAAAGCAAAGAGAATGTGCCAACTCAGAGGGTGTGATTTCTGCATGGACATGACATGAATGCACTGCAAAACATAAATGGTTTGCAAAGATCAGCCTAGCCTGTGATGCCAAGACAAAGCACAGCACACAAACTGGAAACTGATTGCCAAATAGGCAGTGGGGCATCAGGCAATGTACAGAGAAGGAAATGAAATTGCAATCAAGCAAAGCCACATTCAAATTAGATAGTGGCATTGTCCTAAAACCATAGGTCAATGTAAATTATACGCAGAATATCGAGGAAAGGTACACAGGCTGAAATTTCAAGTAGCACAAAACCGTGAAAGCCACTCCTCTCATCTCAAACCAGTGAGTTCATGAACCCAGAGATACGAATCCTGGGCCAATCAAACAATCCATACAACAGATACAAAAGGAAATAAAAAACATGTCTCCAGAGCAGACATCACAGTGGCTAAGCTGCTGAAAAATGACCACAATGTTTTTGAAGGACAGATTTCTCCCGGGGTCTGTCTCCTGGCAATAGATAAAACCATCCAGCAGTATGTACAACTACTGCTCACAGAGTAGCCATTACATTAAGGGGAGGGCGGCCTGAACACAACAAAGCAAATGAAAAAGAAGGCATCACGGCTAAAGTCGCTGAGCCCACAAGTTGGCCGAGCAGCATGCTGGCTGTTAAGAAGCCAGGTAAGCTGTGTATTTGCATAGCCCTAAGCAACTGAGCCCTGAGAACGCCCAAGGCAGATCTGGAGATTTGATACTAGAGGAGGAAATAGCTACCGTCCCAGATTTTGAACAGCAGCAGAGAGAAGCCAATGGTTGAGAATGCAGTGTAGGATCAGACAGCGCTGGAAGATTGTCAGCACCACCAGCAAAATGTACTGACAGGATTCACAGCCCTAGCTGAGGACACGCTGGCATTCAGCCCCAGGGACAACATGGTGGAACCTCATCTGTCTGTTAGCAAGAGCTAGAGAAATAAATCTAAGATTAAATAAAAACAAAGTGAAATTTCCACTGACTGTAATATCGTACGTGTCTCCCAGATTGACCTTCCCAAGGTAACAACCCGAGCCTGAAAAAGGAAGAGCAATACAGCGGGTGGCCATATATTAAATCAATTCAGGGATTACTTGGGTTTGCAAATTATCTGACACAATTTCTTCCAAGCTTCTCAAACATGTATGGATCCAGGACAAAGGTGCGGTATGGAAGTTTCTGCAACATGTTGCAGACATTATCACATGTATCAAGAGGCTATCCCTCCCCTCCCTGCCCCCATACAATGATATGACCAAAGATGCAGTCTTATCATGTGATGGGCTTGTGGCATCCTTCCTACAGAAGGGATAGACGGTGGTTTTCACATCTAGAGCTCTCATGCCATCACGAGAAACCCACATCCAAGTGGGCAAGAAATATCTGCACTAGTATGTGCATGTGAAAGTTTGACGAGTGTATTCAAGGACAGGAAACCATTTGAGTAGAAAGGGACCATAAAGCACTACAGAGCATTTTCAAAAAGGTATTCCTGGTGTCCCCAAAATGCCTTTAGTGCGTGCAACTGAAAACACAGTGCTACAGCTGAGATGTACGATACCAGAAAGGGACTGAATTGTGCACAGCTGGCTTCTAACCTAGAGGAACCCTGAAGTGAGGCGAAGAGCTCCTCAACTTGATAGCATTCCAGGAGGACACAGAAAGCATCAGCCATCCAAGTCAGTTATATGATAGTTTAAGGCAAGAGCCTGAGAGAATTTAAGAATAAACCCTCCAAAGGTTACCAGGTCCTCACATCCACCATTCAGTCAGGATGGCCGGACGGCAGTGGCGAAACCCCACCTATCACCCTGGAATACCGCACTGTCAAGATGAGATGCATGTACATGATAGCATCATGTGTAGAGTTAGTTGAATCATGACACCGATCACTGAGATCAGAAAGCAACCTCGGAGCCGTTCTGGAATTCAGAAGCCTGTATTCGGAAAGCCAGAGATGCTGTATATACCATCCAAAGACTGCCAAGGAGACCAGAGGCCTGGTAAGCAATTCTAGTACACAAGGGAAATGCAAACTAAACAGCAAAAAGAGACGGTGAAAACACACAGCACTCCCAAGAGACCCTGGAGTAAAATAGGAAAGGGTCTTTTCATGGCACGCTACCTTATGATCGTAGACTGTTCTTCAGACTTCTGGGAACGAGATGATCTGTCAGACACTACCGCTGTGACCATCACAGGGAAATCAATGAAGCATTTCGGCAGGTAACTGTATCACTTCATACAACAGAGCTCCATTTACTTGTAGAGAGCTTGTAAAATTTACCCGGGGTTGCAAATTCAGTCACATCACATCATCATCATACCACAGCCAGTCAAAGGGCAAAGCTGAGTTGGCAGTTAAAATTATCTAAGACTCTATTAAAGAAAGCAGCAAAAAGCCGAGAAAATATATAGCAAGCCATCCTTGAAAGGAGAACCTCTCCCACAGAAGGCTTTAATAGCAGCCTGCTACTGTGCTTGATGTCAAAATGCATTCATACCTTGGTGCCTGTAGCCCCAGCATTACTATAATCAGCAGCGGTGGAGGGAGTAATAGACAGAAAGGAGGAGAACCATGAAAAGGCTAAAGCTCCTACAGCCGACAAACTTAAGTGAACTATGAAAGGGAGATGTCCTCAGGATCATACTATTGTCTCAGGACAAACCATGCACTTGGAAGCCAACTGCACATGTTGAAGATGCAAATCTTTGTTCATACAACATAGCGATGGATGAGCATACATTCCCCGAAGCCCACAAATTCATGTGCCTGCTATGAACACAAGACAAAACCACAGATGTGGAGGATGGTGAAATATGCACTCTGCTGAGACTTGATCAGCAGGACACAGAAGGAACATGGGTCAGCGAGCAACTGACGGATATTGGAACAAACTCTTCAAACACTAAAGCACCAGAAGAACTAAGTAGAAAGACTCACACACACATCCTGCAACACCAAAATGCAGGAAAGACTTTGCATAATATCAAGGTATGAAAGAACAACCCTCCAAAACCCAGAGGCAAATACTTCACTTGCCAAGCAACCAAAGAGCTAGTTAATTAGAAATCACTCAATCACTCAGCAAAGAATCAGGTTTACGTTTATATATATATATATATATGAGATAGTGTAGACTTTAAGGGGGTATAACTGGAAGTTAACTATTTAAGCAGTATACAGCATTCATTTTGCTATCTCAAATGAATGTGACAAAGGGGTGGTAGGGATAGGTAGCTGGAGAACTCTACCTTAAAGAGAGACTATTGCGTACGCAGAAGAAGGAATAAAGCCAGATGTTGCACTGTCTTACTCTTTGTTTCTCTTTGTACTTGAACACGGAATTTCCTGTCTTCTCCCAGAAGGGATGGCATTCCAGTGATCCTGCTTTGAAACATGCCTCTTGAAAAGTTTGACCGCCTCTCCCAGTGAAATATAGGAGCATGTCAGTGCTCTTTCCCCCACATTTCACAGTGGGGCAACATTTAAAAAAGATCTAATGGGGAAACATTTTCCACCGCCCAGTTTCTACGCTCACTGCATAATGCAGCCTTAGACAAGTAAAACTACCAGCTTTTTGGTGGCTGGATTTTACTGTCATGCTAGTTTTACACGGGGGTAACTAATTCCATTTCAGTTACTCCTGATGTACATCTATCAAAAAAGACTCAGGCCCTAAATGTGGAAAGAAATATATTTCACTCATGAACCTGCAGCAAGATGGATTTGATATTCTGGGAATGAATTCAAAAGACATGAATTAGGAGTGGGCCGGGAGCTATAACTTGAAAATATACACCAGACCATTAAACATCTAACATACAGACAGAGTAAAAAAATACAGTATGCTAGAAACAATTACTTAATTCTATTATTCTTTTGATGATCAATTGTGGAAACAGATGGGGAAAGCTCATGCACTTCTTGTACACTTGAAATTCCCGTTAAATGAAAAGAATGCCACGATGGAAATCTACACTCACACAGGATTCCTTGTGTTATGGTGAGGAGTCAGCTAAAAGCTGAAAGAAAATTCTGGTGTTATTGCTTGTGGGGAAACAGGACTTATTCATAGATCAAATGACAAGGGACCATTATGACCCTCTAGTCTGATCTTGTATAGCACAGATCAGAGGACTTCCCTGAATTAAGTCCTGGCTGAACTAGAGCACATCTTTTAGAAAAACACAATCTTGATTTAAAAATTGCCTGTGACAGAGAATTCACCACAGGCCTTGGTAAATTAACTCCCTTTTAAAAATGTGCACCTTATTTCTAGTCTGAATTTGTCTAGCTTTGCCTTTCAACCACTAAATGTTGTTAGACCTTTGTCTGCTAGAGAGGAGAGCCTTCTGTTAACAAAGTTCATTCCCCATATGGGGCTTTATAGACTGTGACTAAGTCACCCTTTAACATTCTCTTTTTACGCAAAACAGCTTGAGCTCCTTGATTCTATCACTATAAAGCATGTTTTCCAATTGTATAGTCTTTGTTATGGTTCTTCTCCCAATCCTCTCCCACTTATGAAGGTCATTTTTGAATTGTAGACACCAGAGCTGGACAGTATCGTCCACGCCAGTCACAGCAGTTCCAAACACAGAGGTTTCATATTCTGTCTACGTCAACTCAAGAGGTCCTTGGTTGTACAGCCAAGGATCACATCACTTTTCGCACTAAGAGCTTGTGTTTAGCTGGTTATCCACCAGGACATCTAAGCCTTCTTTATAGTCACTGCTTCACAAGATAGAGTCCCCCACCCTGTTAGATGGCCTACATTATTTGTTCTTTGTTCCTTTATATTTTCTCATCCTGTAACATGTATATTGTTTACTTTTGCCCAACTTACCAACCCGCTCTTGCTGTACCAGTGAGCTGTTCTCTTCATTATTTATCACTCCCCCAACCGCTGATGTCATGTGCAAAATTTATCAGTGATGATTTTATGTTTTCTTCCACATTACTGTTAAAATATTAACCAGCACAGGGCCAAGATCCAATCCCTGCAGGACCCAAGTGGAAACAGACCTTGCTTGGTGATGATTCCCCATTCACAATTACATTGTAAGACCTATTACTAGCTAGTTTTTAATCCAATTAACATGCGATGCATTGATTTCATATAGCTCTAGTTTCATAATAAAATTTTTGTGTAGTAACAGGACAAAAACATGGCACAGAAGTCTAGGTATATTACATCAACATGATTACCTTTACCAATCAAACTTGAAATCTCATCCAAAAAGTTATCAAATTAGCCTGACAAGATCTATTTTCCATAAGCTGTTGATTGATTGCCAATAATTCTATTACTTTCTTGTAACTGTTTATGAATCAAGTCCCATGTTAGCCATGACATTCTTTTGTGCCTCATTCATAGAGAAAAGGTATTTACCATGACACACTTACCACTGTGTGGTGAGACAATGATGTGTCCCGACACAGTGGTTGAGAACTGCTCAGCCCAGCTGGTAGCTTCCTCACTCCAAAATTTGGTGCCAGTGAGATTTCATGAACGCAGACACTTCCACTTACATGAAAATTAGGTCACATCATGTGACCAGCTTGACCTCCAAGTGCCCTTGAGGGCGTGGTGGACAAGTTCACCCCCCACTATGGAGATGTATTTCTGAATAACAGCTTCCTTAAAACTAGAAAAATAAACGTCCCTCCCCTCTCACCTTTATATATACCTTTATCTACAGTAGCTGGAAAGCTATGCACCTCAGATTGAAACTATTATGTCAGAAGACCATAAAGAAAAGCTGGCTGGTTATTTAATCACTTCAAGCAATTTTCTTAAGCGTGAAGGAGGTGAGGCTACAGAGCCTCTGTCTCCAAGTCTGTGGTACTCCTACTGTAACTGAGACAAACGTGTGACATTTCACTAATAAAGGATTTATTCGAAAATGTCAAATAAAATGAATCAGATCAGATACCCTGACATCGTTCTGTGGTACAAATATTTGAGATGGGAAAATCAATTTGGACAAAATGAAAACAAACACAACTTTTTGTCCTCGAATCAATCAACAACTCAATCCTTTTTCTGGAGACTGAAGTAAAGTTCAGCTAACTTCTCTCTTCCCTTATTATGTTTCTATTTATTAGTTTTGTCCAGGAGTCTGAGGCATCAAAACACCGAGGGAGAGGCTCCGATCAGAAATTTGAATCTGAAAACAATTGGCAAGTGACTGCAGTCTCAAAAGGGAGAAGGATGTTTTTTTCTGAATATTTTTCAGACCCAACTTACGAGCACCTCGGTCAACTCTTTAGAGGTTGCTCTATCAATAATTAATATTGTGCAGAATCTCTGCTGTGCAGGTGCCGTGGAGATGAATGAAATTGGTGCTGCCAAGCTGCTGTGCACAGTTTTCAATATTTTAATTCAAGGAAAGAGACAATTCTTTCCTAGGTTTAGCTGCACTGAAGGTAACAGGGATGCACCACATAAGGCCATGTATGTTCAAATCTACGGTGACCAGAAAGCAAGTGTGAAAAATCGAGACAAGGTGTGGGAGGTAATAGGAGCCTATGTAACAAGGGCTATGTCTACACTGGCAATTAGTTCGAATTAAGGAAGTTTAATTCGAACTAATTTAAGCCTTGGCCACACTAGGCTTTCATTACTTCGAATTAAGGGTTTCCTTAATTCAAACTAATAAATTCGCTTATACTTTTCGAAGTAAGGATTAATTTGAACCACTTAGTTCGAACTAACAGGCACATTGAGCTCAATGCAATTGACTAAACCGAACTAAGCAAGTGTCATGTATGGCACTTGCTTAGTTCAAACTAAAATTTGCTAATTTGAATTAAGTTAATTCGAACTAACTGAAATGAGTTTGAATTAGTTAGTTCGAATTTACAAATTCAAACTAACGTTGGTAAGTGTAGACATAGCCAAAAAGCCCTGAATATCGGGACTGTCCCTATAAAATCAGGACATCTGGTCACCCTATTCAGTCACTGGATTCACCCTCCTTTTCCAAGGGATCTTTCTAGTTTAGACGTATCTGAGGTACTGTTACCATGGCACCCAGCACCCAATCAGAACATTTGCATGGGGCTGCTGGGGGAGCCACTATTGCGAATTATTGTATAAATATGGCCTCCGAAAAATCTGGACGCTGCAGATGGCGCCAAAGTGGGAAGGGAAGTAGTGGCCAGAGCTATATCAGGGCGCTGCACCCTGATTTTCAGTTCTTCTGAGCTTGTCTTGCTGAACCGTGTCCTATGTCCTGGTGAACATGAACGATGGAGCTTCAGTATCATTCAGGGTAGGCCGAACTCTGCTCCCATTGAACTGAACGGGAATTTTACTGCTGACTGCAATGGGAGCCGGGGGCAAGACTTTCAAATATATTCAGCCATCCAAAGCTACAGATAGGCACCTACTTGGATCTGCAAAGCACCTGGGCAGGTTAGGCAGCTACCACTCATGGACATCAAGAATGCTTAGCTGTTTTATCAATCCCACGAGCCACATATCTGCCCCATTAGGCAAATAAATACCTTTGAGAAGCTGACCCAAAGTTAGGCCTAGCCTAATTGCTCATGAAAATCTCACTCAAAGTCAGCCTTAGGATTAGGACAGCAAATGCCTCTTGACTTGTGGCCTGATGTAGGTAGTTTGAAAAGCCCCTTTGCTACCCACAGACCTTTACTTGGGTGTTCTTGGGATCTAGTTGGGATGGAATAATATGATGGCAGATGAGGACATAGTTCAATCCTTCGAACCAGTCTCTGTTCTCTACTGTTGTCTAAAAGGTAGCGCTTTCAAAATGGTGGGCCTGGTACACAGATATGGTGGCAGCTAAGGGGATGGAGAATATATATCTGTGCACCCTTTCCTGATCTGCCGCTGGCAGGAACCTGGTTTCACCCTTGGTTTAATTTGGAGCAGCCTCAGGTTTGCTCTAACTTGCTCTAGCTGCAACTGATTGCAAAGAGATATTTTGCCAGCCAAGGACCTCCAATAACCCCAACATGCCCCTTTGCCCAAGGCCATTACAACAGGGACTTCCACTGACAACAAGGTAAGCCACTTTCACGGCTGCTTTGTGCTATGGGAACAGCGAAAAACAATCTAAGTTACAGGCGATGATCTGACAAACGTTATCAGCGCTTGCAAGGCCAGGAACACTCAGTAGGGTCTATTTAATGCAAGTTCCACAACAATTCTCAGCACAGGTCCCAAGCCACTAGCTTTCCACCCAGCAAAGCGACTTTCATTCACAGGCTGCTATTGGGGAAGGAATATGAACCTCATTAATAAACAAATATTGCTGAGACCAAAACACTGAGCGACTCTACACAGCCAGGAATGACTTACTCAGAACCCACTTCCACACAACTCCCCATGTAGCCCTCAGCAGCGCACTGACATTTCTTTGTGAATATTTAAGTGCGTGTCTGTTCCAATCTCTTGGGCAAAATCAAACACACAAAGTTGTTTGCCTCGCCTGGAAGTTTTCACGCAAGTGTACAATAGACCAGCTTGTGATGAACACTGGGAACAAACTAATAGATCTCTGTGTTCGGTATCTGCATAAAGGTGATCCCCGGAAGACTTTTGGGATGATTTTATAACTACAGTGAAGGGCTCATTGAAGCTTTAAATTTACCTGAAGTCCCAAGAAACATCTGAGATTGAAAAATGCAAATATCAGAGCCCTAATTATAGTCTTTCATTAGTGAAATAAAGGACTGTTTGATGTAGCACTTTCAGCAAATGTCAAGTGCAAATGGTGTCGTAGAAGATGATGGGTGTTTGCTGCCCGCTGAGAAGGGACCCGTGGGTCCCTTCCCCAAGAAGCTGGAGGTCCCGGCGAGAAGGGAGCCTTGGCTCCTTTCTCCCCGGGACCCACGTAGGTCCCAAAGAAAAGGGAGCCATGACTCCTTTCTTGCCGGGACCCACGGCTTCCCCGCAGAAGGGAGCCATGGCTCGGAACCCTTCTTGCCAGAAGCCCCGCTCCCTTCTCCCTGGACTCCCATGGGTCCGGACAAGAAGAAAGCCACCAGCGCTGAAGCTAACAGGGGATTCCCGGGGTTTCCCCTGTCAGCTGGAGCTCTGGGGCTGGCAATTGCTGGCACACCAGCTAACCGGCGCTGCAGCTGACAGGGGACCCTCCGGGGATCCCGTCAGCTGGAGCACCGGCAATTGCTGGCCCCAGCACTCCAGCTGACAGGGGAACCTCCAGGGATTCCCTGTCCAGGGACCACTGCTTCCTTTTTGCCCGGACCCCTTTGGGTCCAGGGAGAAGGGAGCGCGGGTCCCAGCCAGAAGAGAGCCCTGCTCTCCCTTCTTCCAGGGACCCAAGCGGCCAGAAGGGAGCCCCGTGCTCCCTTTTTGCTGGGACCCACACACGAGTCCCAGCAAGAAGAGAGCCCCACGGGTCCCTTCTTGCCGGGGATCCGAGTGGGTCCCAAGGAGAAAGGAAAGAATAAGTCAACCTAGGGCGGCCACACCCTCTTTAGGTCGACTTAACAAATCAACTTAATTGTTAAATCGACCTAAAGAGTGGTAGTAATTAAATCAATTTAAGGAACTGCTTAAGTCGACTTAATGAAAACCAGGTGTGGACGTGGCTTAATTTAAGTCGACTTAAGCTTCCTTAAGTCGATTTAAATTCCCAGTGTAGACATAGTCTATGATTCTATGAATTGTAGTAACTCTGAGGGAATTGGTCTACTATGACTGCAAGTGATAGCTGGAGATTTTGCTTCTTTACTGACTTCTCTGTCATCAAACCTTTTAAAAGTATAATATACACCAACAGCACTTCCTGCTATGTCTGCTTCTGCATAGCGTGGACCCTGGATCAGCTACGGGAGAAATTCCACAGCAATGACATGACCCTAATAAACAAGGAGGTTTTTATTCTATTAGGGTCCATTGGACACAAACTCACAGAAATGCCTGTTGGGACCATAAGCAACAAGAGGAAAGTTCGGCAGGCGGAAAGTGCGCAGTTGGAGTCTTTCCCCACCCTGCCCCCCATCAGTGCATACCCATTAAATCAACAGAAATGACTGAGTTTCACAGGAAATGGGCTATGGTGCTGTAACTGAATCAAGCAAGAGTAATTCCAAGTTACACCTAGTTGCTACCTCTGGAAGCGAGGGAAAAGCCAGGCCCGGCATGTTTGAACATTTCAGTGAAGGCAGTTTTTTCATAGGAGATTAGAGTGAACTGTGCACCATGGAAAGTGGATTGATTACCCTCCCATAGGAATCTGACTCCTCTAGACAAAAGGTCATGAGCAGAATCCACTTTGCACATATGATGCTGGTATGCTCTGCTATTTTATTTTCCGATAATGGCCCTGGAAAGGTTTTCTCAATCATGTGTTATTTTCAGGTCTCATCTGATCTTGCGGCCATTTCACTGTTCTTATCTTTTGTGTTCCCAAGCATTTCAGGGTCAAAGTATTAGACCTTGACTTAGAAAAGGAACCAGGTCATGGAGGAGCATTCTGACCTGGAGCTTTTCCTTAGTTCCTTTTTATCCAAGAGATCAGAATTGAGTATCGATAATATAGCACTAAATACAGAGTTGGGTATAGATAATATAGCACTAAATACAGA
>ML685771.1:2608408-2623670 GCA_007922175.1 Pelusios castaneus
GCACTAAATACAGAGTTGGGTATAGATAATATAGCACTAAATACAGAATTCAGTGACACCGACAGAGAGGAAGGGAAAGGCAGCTCTAAGCCACCTTTCTGCCTCTCTTACTTTAGGATTGGATGGGCCCGAACTACCTCTCCATGCAAGACAAACGACTGTATCTTGCATCAGCTGGCATCGTTCTTTTTGTCCGTCTGTACACGCTTTGTCCAGCCCCTGAACATCTGAAAAGAGCATAGTGTAAAGCAGGCTGTGCTGATCTCATACCACTAGTCAAATCCTGGACAACAAGGTCATTCCCAGTTGCCTGCTTGGGCTGATTTAAATGCCCTTTGAACTCTGGCACAAGAGCATAGAGGACTTAGCATGGCCAGGGATCTAGTCCATGAGGCCTGAACCATTTTCTTTCAATTTTGTGGTGTCAATTTAATGCCTGCAAATTTGCACCGGCAATCATTTGCAGATGCAGCTGAGAGCACAGGGACATCGGCCATACAATGGCCCCCTGGAAGTTAAGCGCCCACATGCCGGAATTTGACCCTGCAAGTAACTGAAGCTCAGAATTCCACCCACAAAACTGGAGACCATGTTGAGGCTTTGAAAAAGGGCAGGCCCCCTATCGATAGAAGCTATTGCTCATAAGTGCAATCTATCAAAAGCCTGGGAGCTGACAGGGATGGGGCAGAGGCTGTCACTAAACTTTCTGGTGGGGTCCAGAGGGAGTGAGATGTTGATCCTGTTCCTATTCCAGTCAGCTGGAGTTTTTCCATTGACCTGAATGGGAGCAAGATCAAGCCCCATTTGGGAGAAAAGGGAAGAGAGAGACACCTGCTTACAAATTGCCTGCTCAGAAGAAGGTGAAGTAAATTTACTTCCATTTTTACCAGCCATTAAAAAAAGCCAGAAGATGAAAAATTCCAGAGACAAGCTGGGTACTACAGGTACCGACAATCTGCCATTTCCTTATCTTTTCTGATGAACAGAACAAGTATAATTTAAAAAAGAAAACCCAACCACCAAACCAACAGGCATGCCAACGTGCATTCAGCTGCCCACTCTGTCCTCTTGCCATGGTAAACCAGAGGTGATGCAGATAAAAGTTAGCATTGGAGGCTGGGGTCCAGTCTTCTGTTCCTGGTTCACTCGCTGATTTACAGTATGGCTGTTAGCAGCTATTTTGCCTCAACATTTCTCAATTTCTCCATCTGTCAAAAGGGCATAACACTCCCAGTCTGTCTCAATGAGGTTCTTCTGCAGGTTATTTAATCCAGACTCAATATCCTTGGAAGAAAGGCAATATAGTAAGTACTATCCATTATTAATGATGCTGTGAAGTTTGAGTTGTACATTTGATGAAGCCCAGGAATGTTCGTTCCCATGAAGCTGTCCAGGAATTACAGTCAGTTTCTATCAGTTACCCAGGATATTAAGGGCTGAGTTTGGTGGTATAGTTATGAACTTTGAAATGCCAAGGTGGCAAATATCCATTTCAATGTACTTGGCCATCTGTTTTCTTTAAGGCATAAAGTCATCAGGAGTTTGGCCTTTTGTGTTCACATGTTTGAAGTATGCCGGGAAGAACAGATGAAATATGTTCTGGCAGTTGATTTCAGCTTCATTGTCCTTTGACGTGTACATAGCAGGCATGTACAGTGTCTGTTCTTACTTTGTAAAGAACAACGTATTGGGTCTTATTTCAAAGATAAAGATGCCATGTGTAGTCAACACATAGATACGTGATAATCAACCGGGGCCCCAGTGTGAATCCCTTAGTCCCATTCTTGAGCAGTAACTACCACAAAACTCCACTGGTTGTAGCAAGACTGCGCACGTGAGTATCTTGTGAGTAACGGCTTCTCTAGCTGACCCCCAAGTGAGTAAGATGAGTGGATGGGCTGCACACAAAGGCATGAGTTCTCAGTTATGCCATGGCCCCTTTGACAGTACAAAGGTACTTTAAAGTGAATTATTTTTAGGGGCATAAAGGGCTTTAGTGTAAATGAAAATTCAGGCCAAAATGAAAATGTTACTGATAGAAGTCACCTATTAGCATTTTCTCCATATATTATTAAAACTGTGTTTTTCTGGATAACCTAGAGCATGGCTGCAGTGCAGTAAAGAATTCACTTTGTGAATAATTCCAGACAAAGGATTATCTTCATTCTAACAGTAGTTATGTGCTTAGAAAAGGCAGCCGGCATGTAATATAGCTTTCTTTCTGTCTTCATGCAGGGTTTTATTACTAGAGATTATACGTAGGAAGCAAAATGTTCAGAAATCATACTCACATGTTTGTTCAGCATTCTCCTTGCCCAGTAAATTACATTATCTTTCTGAATGCTGTCATGGTTACAATCTCCAGAGAGGACCAAAAGAAACATAAATTCAGTTAACAGTCATGAAAACATGTATGTATTTTATATATACGCATTACCTAGTGTAAAGTTCGGTTTCTCAGCAGCCTCTCATTCACCAGCACGGCACCTGAACAAAACACACGTATTTAGTAAGATGCTTTCACTTGCCATATGGTTCAACAGCAGAGCTGCCTTTGGGTGCATCTACATTTACAAGTTAGGTCGACTTAAGGAGGCTTAAGTCAGCCTAAACTACTCCGCATCCACACCGGGCTTTCCTTAAGTCAACTTAAGGAAAAGTTAAGTTGATTTAATAACACCTCGCTTTAGGTCGACATAATGCTTAAGTCGACCACATTAGGTCAATTTAAGCCAGTGTGGACGGGGATTAGCGCCAAAGTCAACCTTATTAAGTAGACTTAAAGTGTTAAGTCGACTTAATAAAGTCGACTTATCTTTTCTAGTGTAGACATAGCCAAATTTGAGAACGGATTGGTGTTCCTACAGATGTAGCACAGTCCATGTTCAGAAAGCATTCAATGAGTGGATACAAAGCCTTTCATTTCTAGCAGGGAAAAGAAGGAAAACCCTAAGTCTGAATAGTGATAGAACCAGGAACAGATAACAACAGGAAATGGGCAAAGAAATCTTTGCCAAAATTGGGAAACAAAAGCCAACCAACGAAAACCCATATTAAATTGAGCCCGGCTTGTTTTCTGAATTATTGTCGTAATTGTTTTATGTGATAATTGGGGTGTCAGAGTCAGGAAAACATGAGAAATATGTCACATTGACTTCAGGAAACTTGAAAGTTAAAATTAAGCATGCACTCCTGACTGGAGGCCCTGAGAAAGGATGCCCTCAGGTACCTGACAAGGGCGTGTTGCCAGTCACCAGCTCAGCCCTCTCAGTTCAGCTTTCGCTGATAAAGACCCCACACAACCCACAATCACATGAGCTGAAATTCCAGAAGGTACAATGAATTGCGGCCGGTAGCTGTTGCAAGAACCAAGTATACAGGGCTTAGATTGAACAACCTCTGATGATCCCTCCCTGCTATAGCCTGCCGAGCTAGATTGGGAGGGAGTAGGAAGTAATAAAGTGTGACCAGGGAACAACCCAGTGTGATGAGACAATTGAACACCTGCTGGCAGACACTTGAGCACCTCCACAACCCTGTCCACACCTGACACCAGTGGAAAATGGAAGTGGCCAAGAATGTCACAAATAGATGTCTAAAGTTGGGCTCCAAGGTCCATATTCAGGCAGCTTAATAAATTGCTGAATTTCAAACCTGCTGTGCTGAGCGCAGCTCCCATTGGTGTCAGTGGGGCAGACACACATTTTAATTCTGAAGAATCAGGCTCATCATGGTGTCCACAAATTTTAGTAAGACACAGCTAACTACAGCCACAGTTCCAAAAACTTCCCAGCTCCTCCGTAATCAGTGTAGACACTGCCGGATCGCCTTTGCATTAGTTGTGGTTCATGTCACTAAAATACACGTTATTCATTATTCCAGCCCTTTTCATTTATGTACCAACCAATGTCAAGTTGTAAGCAACATGGGACTCTGTCAAAACCAAGTGCTTTCTGACAGCAATCCTTACATATAATCTGACTAAGATTCCTTTTACAATAGTTCACAATCAAAAAGGTTCTTCTTTGCGCAAAAGAAGAAAGGGAAATTTAAATGCACCTCAAAGAAAAGGAATTTTTTTTCTTTGTTGCCACTCTAGGCACCCATCAACTTTCAAATGAACCACTTGCAAAGTTGGCTTTCATTGTTCTGATGGTTAGTTAATTATATATTTGTATTTGTATCTATTTCCATTTAACTGATGAAAATGTGTCCAGCGAAAAACGCTCAGACTTCAAGTAAAACTCACTTTAAAATAATATAATGCATGGAAGAGAAAAGAGAAAACCTGGCTGAAATTTATTATGTTAAGCAAATAAAAGTAACAGCTGAAAACTCATTTAAGCAGTTTCTGCTCTGGGCCACTATTAGTTTTTCAATGCATGTAGACAATGCTAAACAAAATTAAATGGATTTACTTGTAAATACATTATTTGACTGAATCACTGGGGTTTGAGAGTTCTTGAGGGTCATTTCAGTCACCTGCCTCATTGATTTCTTATTCCCGAAGCATCACCAACACAGGATTATCATAGTAGTCAATTATTGCAACCCTACAATTCCCCTAGGCAGATGGCTTAATTGTCCAAACGTTGTGACTATTGTAAAGGGGAGCTGTCAGGTTAATTCAGACTTCAAGTTTTGATTTTGCACATTAAAAAACAAAGGGATGTTTTAAACCCACACCACCAGAAACCATTCTCTGAAAAAACTAATTGAATACTGTTAGGGCCAATCCTTCAAATTTTACTGAAGTTACTCATTCCTTTTCTTACTGGCAGTCACAATGACACAAGTAAAGGTTGCAGAATTGTGCCTTTAAGTTTTAACAAAGTAATATTTATTGGTAGCCTTTTGAGCAACTTCCTATTCTTCAGTGAGAGTCAGTAGATTGTAATCAAGCACTGGCTTTTTCTGCTACTTGTTTGTACAGCACTTAGCATAATGGTGCCTCGGTCCTCCAATCAGGTTCTTAGGGTCTGCAATAATAAAACATCATCATCAACTAATTAGCAAGTGATGATAAATAAAAGCAAATGGACTAATGTGTTTAAATTGTCCAACTAAGCAAAAACCTTCAGTTATGGGGGGCGGGGTGGAAGGGAGTTAATTGTATTTTATTTTTACCCTACATTTCTATGCTTTAGACTATACTTAATCCTCATTATTAAAGAGAATTGATTCCTTATGGAAAGTACTTCCGGAAATGGATGTGTCCCTTTAATCTTATGTTCTTGAGAATATACTGTATATATTCCTTTCTTTTCACCTCTCCTCATAACGTACTCTGTGCTTCCAGACATTTCAGCATTTTCATTGCCTTTTCCTAGCTGTCTTCAGATTTAGCAGTGTCCATCATAGTCGTAGTAGTGCTATCTAAAAAGGAATCAATCCCCCACCTTTCTAAAGATAACCCCCAACACTCATCTTTTTTTATAGCCACATGAAGTCACTCTAGTTTGTACCAATGGTGAATATGACTCCTCCCGGTAGCATCTCATTGCACACAAAACCAGTTTTTCAGGGACATTCTTCTGTTTAGAATAACTACTTCCTGTCAAATTCCAAAGGGGTAGCCGTGTTAGTCTATTGTAGAAAGACAACAGAGTCCTGTGGCACTTTTAAAGACTAACAGATTTATTTATCGCATGAGCTTCCTGTCAAGTTAGAGTTGCTGGGGGGGGGGGGCTGGTTTTTATCACTGCCCGTGTTGATTTCTTGCCATTTGTTCTCAGCCCTTCACCGTATCCTTTCCACGATGCGCTGTCGTTAATGTTATGTTCCAGCAGGTGTCTGCTTTCCCGCCCAGTTTCATATCATCACATAAGATACGTTCTGAAACCCCATTTGAAAAGTAGATTCCTCCATCCCTGCCTAGGCACAGCAATGTCATGAACTGAATATGCTGGTGGAATTCTTGGCAGTCATCTCTTCATGTGAAATCATTACAAAAGCTATCGGTGCATAAGACTTACTCGTCACACAGCATCTGTGTCTGGGGAAATAAACAAACAACCAAGGAAAATACGGTATTCAGAAATCCAATTATTTCCCAGTTAGACAGCACCTGTTCAAAATAAATCATGTAATTTTATCATGATGAAAAGAGGAAAAACATCATCATGTTAATTCAGAAATTGAAATAAGAACTCATTTTTGCCCCCTGTAGCGTAGATGGTTTGTTATTTCCATGTCATCCATCTTTTTCCTTTCAGTAAGATTGTTGGGTGCATCTTTCACCAAGCACAAATGTTTGACCCTAAAATAGATCTGCAGCCTTGCAGGATATATCAACCCAAAGAACCATTGGTCGGTGTCCAAGACCCACTTCTGTCCTTCCGCTGGAGATTAAACTAGCTACCTTTACCAAGCCGAGGCCAGCTGCACTGCACTTCTGAGAAATACACGTCCTTGTGCAAAGCCAACCCGAGCACTTCGCCTTGGTACCACCGCAACTGCCTGTGGAGCACAGTTAGCGTGACAAAGTGTGCCGACGGGACGGCAATGTGAAGCCCTGTGTGTATCCCAGGACTGGTGGACAGCTGCCGAGCAAGGGGCAGTTTCACGAGCTGTCCATCATTGCATTTGAACCCTGCTCTACAGGGATCAGGGTGCAGCTTCTATGACCCTTTCCGTCCTTGGGCTCTGCGGAGACAGCAGTAAAGGCATTAATTTTCCTCATGGACATGGCAGTAGCTTTTGGATTCATGGATTTGTAAGACCAGAAAGGACCGTTCTGATCATCTAGTGTGAGCTCCTGTGTAACACAGGCCAGAGAACTGCCCTAAATTAATTCCTGCATGGACGAGGGCAGAATCTGAGACAGCCGGTGTTTATTTTAGATGATGGAGAAGCCACCACAGTCCTTGGAAGTTGTTCCAATGGTTAATGACCCTCACTGTTAAACCTGTATGCCTTATTTTGGGTCTGAATTTCTCTAGCTTCAACTACTAGCCACTGGGTCTTGTTTTACCTTTCTCTGCTGGACTGAAGAGCCTGCAAGTATTACCAAGTTTTTGTTAGGTATTTATAGATTGCAATCAAGCCACCCTTTCACCTTCTCTTTGATTAGCTAAATAAACTGAGCTGCACAGAAAACCCCACAATGCAACTCTAAGAGCTAGGTCAGTTGATTTGGGCTTGTGGGGCTCAGTTTGCAGGGCTGAAAAAAGCAATGTAGACATTCCCGTTTGCCCAGGCTCTGAGACCCTCATCCCGATCCAGTCTCAGAGCTCAGGCTCCACCCTGAGAGGGAACATCTACACTGCTTTTGTTAGCCCCTATCTTTGCATATTTATTCACTAGTAAAACTATATGTATGCTCCTTAAAGTTTAAGCCTTTGGAAATTAAGTTATGCTTTCTGATTAATAAGCCATCATCATTTATGGTGAGCAAAGGCAGTCAGATAACTGCAAGATTCAATTTCAGGGGACTTATTTTGCGTGTCCTAAGGAACGATTCACGGAGTTAAAACAAGCTATTTTGGGGTGAGAGAAGAGTCTTTTCCATCGAGCCTACAAAAGGCAAACTGCAGGACTCTCCACTGACTCATCTCCCTGCAGAGGCACACTCTTGGGATAAGAGTCAGGAAAGCCACCATTAAAGTGAAGCATTAGTGCACCTGATCCCTTGCAACAGACACTGTTCTACGTGCTGGGAATAATCCTGTTGGCCAAATCATGAAATTCCAGACGCCTGAGCTGTATATGAAGCCTCTTCTTTTCTCCAAGTTACTAGTCAAGAACCAGCACCTCAATGACCATACACAGAGAGAAGGTAAGAAGCAGTGAGGAAAATATCATGGAACAGAAGAATTTCCAAGTTCTCTACCAATAGGGTGAAGGGAAACTAGTTCATATTCACATGTTCACTACAAAGGAAAATGATGGAGAAAGATTTGTAAAACATCTACAGCTCTGAAGAAATAAGTCAAGAACTCAGAAGTTCAGAAGAGTGCCTGATTGCACAGTATATGGTCTTTCTGCTCATTAGCCCACAGTTATCACTCGGTGTCTTCTGCAATTCTGCAGCCTTCGTTTATTTCAAGCACTGAATGACTGCAATAGCTCCCAAAGTAACTGCTGCTGACTGCTGAGTCAACGGCAGTCACTGTGTTATAGGCTGAGTCATAGGCCAGCAACTTTTCCTTGCCTTGTGGGTTTAATGTGGATAGATTTGTTCCCCCATTGAATCTAATATGTGGAACTGAAAAGTTAACACTTATAAATGTGCACTTATTAAAGATGATTTTATAAATACAGAAACAGAAGAAATCCATGTCAGTGGGAGCAGGCGCCAACATTATTCTGCTTTGCCGTTGCGCTTCGATTATCTCTGGAGAATCCACAAATTTAAGCTAAGCAGAGGCGTAGATTAACCCTAATGAAAAATGGTGTTTGCAAGAAATAATCCCCTGCTTTCTGTAAAAGAGCTCATTTCATTCTGATAAAAACGAGACCCTGATGTTCGGCAAAGTGGTGCTGCAGATTTTATGACTTCATTAGCTGCTTCACTGATTGCTCGTCTCCTAAGAACACAGGCATGTGGAGGGCCACAGCCACACTGCCATAACTAGCCAGCATTAAGAAATGACATGTCCAGTCAGAACAATGGTGCCAAAATGAGCAAAAAGTTGCTAAATAAACTTAATTGAGCATTTAGACCATTATAGCTTTTGCGTTTTCTTTCCCCTCACATCTCACTGCTTACACTTCAAAATGTTGCCTTAAGCCACATGCTGAAACCAACCCCCTTTATAATTAGGTGAGCTTTATTTGCATATGCAGCTATCTTCAGTGGCTGAAAAGGAAACATGCCAAAGTACTTAACCCTTTATTAATGCACCAAACGGCTCACTGTGGTAATATTGCAGAGTATTTAGGTGAGTATTTGGGCCTGTGTGGCCCAGGAACTCCACCATGCAGAGGGCACACCATACCACACCACGCTCACTGCCCTGACACCGTCGTCAGAGACAATAGACTTTGGGAAATATAAGCAAAGGCAAACAGCCATTTTTTTCATTCAACACATAGGGCCAAAGAGGAAGCAGCAACTTCTGAGCCCACAAAACATGGGTCCTCTTGCCCTGAAAAGTAAGAAATTGGCTATAGGCAAGAAACGTACTTAGACAAAGATTTAGACTATGTCCACACTACAGCTTATGTCAGTATAACCTGTCCCAGAGGGGGAGCTGTGTTAGTTTATTTCAGCAAAACAAACAAGGAGTCCTTTGACACTTTTAAAGACTAACAAATGTATTTAAGGCAGAAGCTTTTTTGGGCATAACCCACTTCCTCAGATGCATTAAATGAAGACTGCAGTATGTTAGGTATATATACACAGCACGAGAAAGGTGACTCACATTATTATCTGCAGGGTTAACACGGTCAATTCAAGCAGTTGCAGAGTAACTGTGTCAGTCTATTTCAGCAAAACAAACAAGTTGTTTTAATTCAAACAGTGTGGACATGGGCCATTAACAACTACAGATGAGAAGGTAAAAATGTTAAAAGAGGGGAAATTACCTTTTGTAGTGAT
This sequence comes from Pelusios castaneus, assembly GCA_007922175.1. Classification (NCBI taxonomy): domain Eukaryota; kingdom Metazoa; phylum Chordata; order Testudines; family Pelomedusidae; genus Pelusios; species Pelusios castaneus. Next base: position 2,617,950 of record ML685771.1, read on the forward strand.
CTAGTCACCCCCCGTCCCTATTCAGGCCCAGTCTGATAATCTCAAGTTTGCATATGACTCTTGTACCAACACTAATGCAGTTGCTTCACTTCTTACTAATGAAATGTCATCATAACGGGTCCCGTCACTATATTCGTAAGCTGATGAAAACAATGACGGATATATAAAAATTAATCATTGTTCATGTCTACTTATTTACTAAAATGTGTCGCCCATTGTTCTGCTACATTCCCGGGTTGTTCTTTAAAATGTTCGCGAGACCAGATAATTGAACTCAGACAAATCTCTTCTATAAAGACAAAGTCGTACAAACACAAAAATGAGATCTATTGTCCTTGTTTCCAGGAAGCAATTCTTCTCTCGCAGCATGTTCACCTGACACAACAGGGGCACTTCGTATTTATAGTACGATTTTACAAGTTACAGAGGTCTTTCTGTATCACTAAAATCCAATCCAACCATTCATAACAGTTCCTTGTTTGCTCTCTGGATTCAATACTGCTTTCCAAACCGGTGGGAATTGGATTGGTAACAATGGCCTGATCCTGCAAATCTTTACTCAGGGAAGAAAATATTACCTGCCCAATTATCATCAGTAAATCAATGAGAATACTCACATAACTAAGATTTCCTTAAGTAAACAAAGGCGGTAAGATCAGACCTCAGCACTCTGAATTGCACATTTGTTTAATCTGGTGATAATTAGATTTATGTCTTTCTCCTGTCATTTGATTAAATTTAATTACACATTTGGAACTTGCATCTTAAAGCTGTCCAAAAATCCCATGGAAATCAGCAAACAATATTCCTTATCTGTTGGTTTATAATTATTACTATTATTTCTTACATAAAATCAATGACAAAAACTTCTCATTGATCAGATTCCTTGTCTAGACAAGGGTAAGTTCCAAAGGGGGAGCTGTGTTAGTCTAGGTCAGCAAAACAAACAAGGAGTCCCATGGCACTTTTAAAGACTAACAAATGGGATCTTCTCCCAGAAAAGCTCATGCGATAAATAAATTTGTTAGTCTTTAAAAGTGCCCCAGGACTCCTTGTTTGTTTAGACAAGGGTAAGTTTCATTTAGCATTTATGAAGGTAAGCCAGATGCTTAGCAAATGAACATGTTCAAGATAATTCCTATGACAACAGTACAGATAAATTTAGATGAGAACAAGCCATGATCTTATGCTGAACAAAGGAAAAGATGTGACCATACCATTGCTCTGCTTCTGATTTTTGGGACACGTGAAACCTTGAACTCCTCTCCTTGGTGTTGTTTTCAGCAATGAATTTAGCTAGTTGACAGGCTGGCTTTTTATCCCACGTGACACCACAACGATATACTTTAGGTCTCTGTGAGGAGCAATGCACAATGGAAGAAGATGCTACTTTTCATTTTACATGGCCATATACTTCTGGACTTTGACTCAGCCAATGGGCTTCTTAGTTTTCATGTCACGGTATTTTGTCAGTGTCCTTGTTGGAAGCTGTGTCTGAGTTCTCCATAACCCTAACTACTCCATAATTGTATACATTATATATGAGCAGATATCAAGCTAATAGAATTTTACCAAATCTTCTGGGGGGGAAGAGGGAGCAAAGGAATTTTCATACAGGATGCACATTAATTATTCCACGATTCCAACTTCAGCGAGTCACAATCTATGGAGCCCAAATATTTTTTCTTTCTTTTTGTACTAGATATTCAGAAGCCTACTGTTTGTTACTTTATTGGTAATGTCAGCTGTAAGATCATTCTCCTACTGTGCTTTTATCTGTGCTAGAAGTGGAATGTTGTCAATATAGGTGAGCTCTGAAACAAGAGTCCCAGGCAGTCCAAATCCATCTTTTCAAGGAAGGACAAATATAGAGGACCTTCAGTACAATTATGATATTATATCTTGTTTTCTGCCACCAGAAAAATCCATTGAGTCTTGCAAGGTGGGGGCCTGTAAAAGACCATAAAACCACTGGTCCTAAAGCCTTGTCTTAAAACTCTCTGGCTATGTCTACACTAGCAATTTAGGTTGACTTAAGGAGGCTTAAGTTGACCTAAATTACTCCACGTCTACACCAGACTTTCCATGGACACCACTTTGTTAAGTTGACTTAATAAAGTTGACTTTAAATTGACTTAAAGTTGACCTTATTAAGTCGACTTAACAAAGTCGACCTAACTTTCTGTAGTGTAGACATAGTCTCTAAGGCTAACAATCTACCAGCTTTGGAGTGGGATTGCTGCCACCACCCAAATGCAAAACCTCTTTTGAGAACCTGGGAAAGTGCACTTGGGAACTCCTTCCTGCGAGATACTCTCAATCACTTTTATTCCTCCCTCAGGAGAACAATTGAACCCCAGCTGTGATACCAGTTGGAAATGGAACCAAATTCTCTTTCGTAGTTGACTGTGCAGTCTGAGGCACATGCGCACAGAACCTCTTGCCTTTTAGAACACAGAATCAGAGCTTGTTCTTAAAAGGATACATTTTCTTTAACTATGAGGAACAGCTAGGAAAACACAGAGAATTGCTTCTCTGGGGTTTAACTTGGATAGTTACAGAATAATGGGGTAGGTACATGTGCTCAGCATAGAGGAATCCGAAAAGAACCAAAACAAAGAAATAACCTGAATGCATTCCCTGTTCTACTCATCCATGGATAGATCCAGATTTAATTTCTTCTTAGACTTGGGTGTTGCTGGATTCTCTATACCTGGCTCCATGGCCTCTTTACCGGTCCCTCCAGGAGCTCTTCTCCCACCAAACGGGAAACAGGAAGGCCTGCTGCTCCAGTTAAAAAACCTATACTCTGTTTCTATTGGCTCTCCTGGGATTTCTCTAGGGCTCATTGTCTATGGTATTAACCCTTTTCCCCAAGGTTATTACAGACCCTTTTAATAACACTTCAAAGTAATGATATGACTGGAAGAATAAAGAACATGCTATAGATATAATTGTGATAGTAGTAAAAGCAAAACAAAATAAATATTATACATTTAATATATAACGCTCAGTAGGTAATGCTATCAGTAAGCACATTCTAAGAGAAAAGGAGGCAAATCATTTCTACACATCATGGAAAGAGCATCACTAAACAGTTATGTGGTGTCTCATTTTGGATTGTCACCAGATCAGGGTTTATGTTGCCAACAGCTGGTTTCTTGGACACCCAGAAGCCATCCAACCAACAATGAACCCAGGCAGGGTTTGGGGTGACCAGATGTTCCAATTTTATAAGAACACACCTAAATGGGTTGCAACTTTGCATTATAGTTTTTACTGAAATGAAGATCTGAAGGGTTTTTTTGTTTTTTTTAATTGACACGGTAAACTTCTTACGAACATCACTAAAAATACCATAAACAATACAATAATGTCACAAAAATGTGTATCCACTCATGATATTCTGTATGGAGGAATTTGGAATTACACAATTGTTTTAGCTAAATTAATTGATCAATTGGGTTCTTTGGGTGTATGTAAAAGCAGAAAACAGGAAACAGATCAAATCATGGTCAGTGTAGTTTCATGATACAAGAAGTGATTCTGAATGGCAATGCTCAATGTCAAAATACAGCATGGTTTATTTCTACCCAGTTTCAAGGACATTTTCATTTATTCATATGTTTACAGACAACATTAAAATTGTACATTTTTTTACTGACTGACCATAAATTTACAGACAGTTGACAACCCTCCCAATTTTTGTGGCTTTGTCTTAAATAGGCCCCTTTTAACCCTCACCAGCCACCCGATTTTTCACACATGCTGTCTGATCACCCTAGCAGGGGCAGGGGGAAGTTGGCCACACCCCCTCTTTTCTGATCCCCTACTTAGAGCAGCTGGGGGCTGATCTGCTCATAATGACATTTACAGCACCCTCAGGGCACCTCTAAATTGCAGCAAGGGAAAATTAGCTTTGACATTAGGAAAACATTCCTACCTGTAAAGGTAGTTAAGCACAGAAACAAATTACCTAGGGAGGTCATGGAATCTGAACCAGTTCTTAAAAACCTGGAGATAAATGCCTGTCCAGAATGGTCTAGATAATACTTAGGATATGTCTACACTTCCACCGCAGCAGCCATCGATGCAGTGGCATCAATTGAAGCTGTCTGTGTAGACCCACTCAGTAGATCAGAGAGCACTCTATGGTTGACTCAATTAATCTACCTCCTTTACTGGAGTAAGGCAGCATCAGTGTGAGGGCATCTTCTGCTGACGCAACACCATGAAGACGCCGTGGTACATCAACATAACTACATCAATGGGAGATATGTGAGCTTTGTTATGTAGCTTGTGGGTCTCCTGTTGATCCCCGTCACCAGTGTAGACCAACCCTTCGTCCTGCCTCCATGCAGGAGACTATCAAAGTCCTTTCCAGTTCTACATTTCTAGGGTTCTATGATTTCACTCAATATTTTTGAGGTAGCTCTATTGATGCAAAAAGAGTCAGCACTGAGCCTATAAATTTATCCTAATTGTGAGTTCAACTCTTAAAGGTCAGTGTAAATTCATGTCATGAGAAACCGTAACAATAAATGTTGATGGGGAAAGGTACAACAAGGCAAAAAAAAGGAATTAGTTAAAACAGAAAGGACTCCCGATATAACTCAAGGGCCATGTTAAGGTCACGACTGGCAAAAAAGATAAATGTGGAACCAAAAATCAGTGAACCAGAACTGGTCTGCCAGAAACTAGACTAGAATGACTGTCTTATAAGAAAATGCCAGCATCACACTAAAGAATATTTTGCTTTTTGTGACATCTGACCCTGCCCAGCAATGGAAGAAAACAATGCCTGTTTTGCACATCACTAAATACTAGGTTATGTCTGATTCCATTTCATCACTTCACATAGCATAAACCAATGTAAGCGGATAGAATGTGACCTAAGTGTCATGTTAGATCAGATTTTAATGAGGCTGGCAGATTTTACCCTGTAGTTAAAAAGTTCCAAGAGAAGCAGAGTCAACAGCATACCTATAAACTTTCAAGATATAGTAACTATTCTCCACCAGCTACAATCATGTGTTCATATAATAATGACTCGTTTCTAATGTATGAAATAATTCTCTCTCTCCCCTTTGCCTGCACACACCCTAACACACACACACCCCTCAACATTGGTTACCAGTCTGACACAACTCCCACTCCGTACTGAATTCATTTAAGAACTGAAAGACACAATGGACTGGACCGGACCCAAAAGTCACTGAAGTCAGTCGGGGTCTTTTTATTGATGTCAGTAGGCTACGATCAGGGCCAATGTGTTTAACTAACTCTCAAGTACAATGAAAAGCATTCACTTTTTACAGCAAATTTTGTGTTAAAATTTACAGCAAATTTTGTGTTAAAAGTAGATTATAATAGAGAAGCAATCTCTAGAAAGTGTTAAATGCTGATATTTTGTGTTTTAATGTCTTAGTTTTCACTTTTATATGGCAACTATACAGTATATAGTATATAACTATACAGAGATTTAGCAATCCAGAATAAGAAGCTACCTCTTACTACGGTATAATTGTCATATATATTACTTCGAAACAATTTGAGCTAATCATTATTATATGTGATCAAGGTAGATTATTTACCCAGTCAATTCTGCCACCGGACATGGGTGCATCTTATGGCTGAGATAGATAGATAGATAGATAGATAGATAGATAGATAGATAGATAGATAGATAGATAGATAGATAGATAGATAGATAGATAGATA